>CM067217.1:33016358-33349652 GCA_034190945.1 Octodonta nipae | reverse complement strand
GTTCACAAGCTGAATCCCTAGACCTACACTCCAGGCTACGAAACAATTAATAATAATCATATTACTTAGACAGACAAAAAAGACACTGACAGAGGAAATCTTCATCTTGAGGTTTAAAAGATTCATAAGTCGGACAGTCCTCGTAGATACATTGTTAGTTTAGTACAACTTCCAACCTAAGAAGTGGCCAGGTACCCAAAGCCCTTCTACCTTTAGCAAAGCAAGCTTTCTTCTACCTAAAGAACTCTTTTTCCTTCTTAGATATATGAGCTTCGATGTTGTATGTCTTTTTACTAATGTCCCAATTTCAGAAAAGTTAAGTATTCTAAAACAAAACACAATTTCTCTTTTGACATCATCAAACTTGTAAAACATTGGTCTTCTAATGTTTCATTTCAAAACACTCTATTCAAACAAGTGCGTAGAGCCCCGATAGGGTCACCTCTTTCTCTAGTGATTTTTATAAAACTAATCAAAACTCAGGTTTGTTGGCTTAGATATATTTTTTGTCATTTGGCCTCATAACAGATATTCATCACAAGTCTTTCTCCAACACCTGAATAGTACACATCCTAACAATCAATTTACAATCAATACCGTCTCACCCGTTTCTTGATGCCCTCTTAACAAAATTCAATAATGATAGATTCTCACATACCGTCTACAGGAAACCAACCCATACCAATCGATATTTAAATAACTAACAATAACACCATCACCCTGTCCAATAACTAATGACATCTTTGGCTCTTGGATCTATTTGACAGATAATGACAATAGACAAAATGAACTTAATAGTCTTCAACAAACTCTTAGACAAAATGGTTATTATCGAGACGACATTCCGCGCATATAATTGGTCATTTAAAATTGGTCACCCTGTTAATGCATAGGCTGTAAACAAATATATAATGACCAAAATTGGCTTACATCACAAAGAAATCGGTAATACAAAGGAAGAAAAACACGGCCAAATTGATTAACCTTCTTTTTAGAAGTCCCTTAAATTTAATAAATTATAAACAAATATGTTCACAATTTGCATTTTTCTTTTAGTTACATATAAAATATAAAAATTAAAAAACTACCACTAAATATGTGGAGGACTTGCAACATCACTTAAAAGAACACAACTTTGTTTTTCTCAAGTCCCTATCAATGCCCCCAATTCCCAAGACAGAAAACGGACGTATCACTCCCACTAATTGCAATTAGGCAGCGATCATAAAGTCAAAAGGGTTCGTTATTTCTATTACCGCGAGGAAAAATTGCAAGATGAACCGAACGTCCCTTTCCCGCGATAATCTCGATATACTAGACGTAGGTGGTGGACGCCGGTACAGTTCTCTAGAGGATACATGGGAGCTTTAGTGGAGAATTTGGGAGTGTATTATTTCCATGAGAGAAGAATTGATTAATGTTATTTATTTATAAAGCCGATCTAATTGTTAAAGGGTGTATAAGTGGAAAACAATTGGCAAGGGTTTGGATAATAATAGTTGACGTTTCTTATAACAAGATATTTATTATACAATTGGCTTGAATTGTTAACAAATATGTTTGATTTTGCACAGAAATACTGCTATTACCTTTTTGCAACTTTCCTTACAATTTATGTCAAAAATATTTCTTAAGTGGAGTCCTTCCTTAGATGAACAATAATATCAACGTTATAAATATCCTCTAACAGCTATTTTGATTTATATTGCATTCGGTGGATAAATAGTTCTCCAAATAATACATATAGCAAATGGGAAAAAATAACATACAGAGCTTACTTGAAAAATATTGGAAAAACAGAAAATCGTAGCTGCAGTATATGCAAGGTGAAAGACTGCTGAGCACATACAGAGTTCAACAGAAACGTCTTAGACCTAGCTCATACAGATACAGAAGAGAACTAATACTCACCGTCAAAAATAGGGATCCATATCGAAGAAAATACACATCATATTCAAATTCACAAATGATCCCCAAAAGATTGACAAGATGATCGATGTCCTCCGATAGGAGACCCCACCAGAAAGAGTTTACTACTGACTTAGTTGCTCGACTTCGCTTACACGGTGTACACACTTAGATAGGTACTTCCCCTTGCACTACCTACCTGGTAAGCCTGATATATAGTTTTTTCGAGTTTCATAAAAATTAACAAAATCAAATTCTATCAAATGGAAAGAAATGAGGAAATGTTTTAATCAAAAATATTAATGAAATAAATCACAATCAAACAAGTGAACTAAATGAATTTGAAGCCCAATGAACCAAATCCACGAATAGATATCATGACATTCAAAACGAATAATCGTCCAAAATGAAATTGAAATACCCGTAAAGGCAGTTTAAAGCTACTCATACCAGTAACTTTGTGATGAGTGAATAACTCACGTTAATTGTGATTTCAGTAACAGGTCTTACGCTGTAATTATTCCAAGGCATTGCAGTAGAACAACACTAATATTTTAATATATTGATTTCCATTCTCGATTAGAATTTTTTTGCTTCTCCAGTGTGTCATCTAAATTAACGAAATGGTGGTGTTGAGAAGAGTAATAAAACTTTTCTACGTGCTCTGCAAATTGAATCCGCTATATTCAACACATTATTATACAAGAATAAAAGATAAATATGCAGATCATACCAGAGCATACTGTTCCAGTTTGAGACATGGACTGGCATAACTTTTACCATTCAGAAACAGCTACTACAATAATATTCCTCCACCATTACTCAGGGGAGACACCACATACGAATTCCATGAAGACAACGGCATTCAGCGTAATGTCAATGGTAAAGACAGCCCTATCATATCTTATACTGGTACTCCTGTCCATATTCAAATCCATAATTTTGAGACCAACTGAAGTCCAACCATTTCGTAACAATATTCACGGGGATAAAATTTTACTACAGCAGAAGGATAATTGCGGTTAGATGAGGACATCATCCGGCAGACTGGCTTTTTACTGGGCATGGGTATGTTTAGAAAAAATGGCCACATATTATTCAAGAGACAATATGCTCAGGTTTTTGCAGGTTAGGTTAAATTCGACAACGCCCAAGAATATGGGCAAAAATCTCTAGAAGTAGAGATTAGTCAATTAGAATTGACAGATATAATCAAAGCGATGAGCTGATAAATGAGCAACAAAGAGAGGAAGATTTTAACCTCGACAAAGACATTTCATACATAATAGAGGAGAACAAGAAAGTCTTGGGACTAGAATATTTGACTGTAACCGTGGCAAACTTTCCGAAAGTAATTGGTATTCCGTAAGCATTAGTTCTGGCTAACTAAATACCTCAGTTGAGACTCCACTTTCTACATCTGTCGAATATATATGTAACTGAACCTGGAAAACAAAATAAAATTATACTTTGGCTAAGGAAAAATATGAGGGGAGGAATGATTGATTTTCCCCAGACTGACGATTATCTTTCTGTCTTCTTGTATACAATTCGATGACGGTCGAGTTACATATAAAATGTATGTCTTTATTCTTATGCCACAATCCCAAATATGACACAACTATCCGTCAGGAAACAGTCTTTATGGCTTTAACATGTATTTTTTTTTGGAGCATAAATCTGCAAGCTGAGATTTGGTCGCCAGACTAATGTTTACGTTGATCAGTTCACCCAGCACTAACTTTTGTAAAGAAGGAATATTTTTCTAGAGCCTGCATTGAATTAAAGTAGTATCTATTGTAGGATGGTTTGCGACATGTCTTCGAAAAAGCGAGGTGCTTTTTCACATGCTTCTATAACGTTCTTATAGTCAGATAATGACAGGAGAATTCATTTGTCAAGTGGAGACACAGATAATAAAACGGATATTTGGGTTAGTTCAAATAAAAATTCAACCGATCCAATGGATGCGGCCTCTTCTTGATGAACGAGTTTGTATTGCAATGAATGTGAATGGTATGCCATCTGCTTCACCAAGATGACCTTCTCGTCGATGAAAGAAATAAAATTGCTGAGTAAAAAAAGTAAAATGAAAAATAGCAACGAACCAAATATCTGACAAAAAGAAAGAGAACAGAAAGAAAGAGACATGTGAAATGGAAACGAGATTTTTTTTGGGTTTTATAATGTTGCAAGATATTGGACTCAGAGAAATACTGCAACATCTATATTTGGATAGATTTTGACCTTTCATGATATCGACTACCTAACAGGATGATATTTTAGAGTTTTTCAAATGGCATATAACAGCCAACCGTATAAAGAAAATACAAAGAAGATGTGCTGTGGGCGCGACAACAAGAGACTCAATTGGTTAGAAAGTTAGAAAAGAGTCCAGAACGTGATTTGAGGGCCTGTCATATCGGCTTTTTTTCATTACATTTATAATAATCGAAAGAAACAAATTATGTATTTTTAAGGTTTTTAGATCAGCAGGTTAATTCGACAGAATGCATACTAAGAAGATCAATGATTCTGTTACGAACTACGAAATCGCGTCGGACGCGTCACTGACCGACAGAACATTCTAAAGTATTCAACCGAACGAACTGGCAGTTAAGACATTATTTTGTGTTCATCCTTAAATCTATACTATTTTTTCTGGGTAATGAATAGATATTCGAAGTATATGCTATAAAAAAATATTTATATGGCTACAACAAAAATGTGAGTTCCATGAATGCTACTTTATTATGCAATTATATATATATTTGATTGTATCAGCAATTTAATTCTTTACAGAACGAAATTGCGCACAACAAATAAAATGCTTTATGTACCACAATTAGAATCCACAAACGATCCATCAAGATAAAACGAGCAACTGACGATAAACATAATAAAGTACTCGTCCGGGGGATTATGCATAAATTAGCATAAACATTTTGCCATTCGCCAGCGAACACATAAAATATTTTATTGCTCAAGCTTCACTCACGTTTCATTATAGCCAACGACCATAATTAGAAATAAAACAGATCATTATATACAACTAAAAGTGAAGATAAAGGATTATAAGATCTAATTTAAAGACGGTTACTTGTTAATTGACGCTTACGTCGTTATTGTCAGTGTTAGAGTATCATATCGTGAGAGAAACATCGTTCCCATTGATGTAGCAAACTGAATGTAAAATATTTTGATATTGCCGACCCACTCAGGATAATAAAATATTCACTACTTGCGATTATTTATGTTTCAATGTTGGCCAGATATATTTGTTTCACCGTTTTCTGTTGCTGTAGTATTACAAATATTGCTAGGCGGTTGTAAGGAAAAGTTGCTGAAGAGTTCAAACATTTCTTCTGGACTTCCAGCTAATAAAAACTTTATCAAATTCGAAATTCACTGTACAGCTCAACTTGTAAACTCTGGAAACTGAGCTAACTACAACTGTACTCTTCTGTCTCAAAACACTTCTATATAAGTTTCGTCCTTCTAGACTAAACTAGACTAAATTCTTGCATGTTCTATGTTAGTAATCTAGAAATATAGGAATTTTCTCCACCATATATTAGTTACAATTTTCTGTCAAGATGACAGTGTCATTTAATTCCTATATGCAGGATCTTCCCTATGGAGCAATCATTACTTTCCATGACACTTCCTCCTGTAGTTCTGAGGGTCCCGATAAGATCCTTCTTTACTCCGTTAAGGTGCCAGTCGAACCAGGTGCGGTATACGACATCATTAATCCGCTTAATAACTTCGTAGGCTCTATCCCATGGGGTTGACAATTTAGATAATTGTCCCTTCTTTCTTTGCGGACTGTACAACCAGACTTTATCCCAATGATAAAATAGGGATATGCTCTTAAGTCTAGGTTTTCATCCTGGCACTTATCGCTAGCATGTGCTATCTTGCTAGTTTTTTGGTGGTGAAGAACATTTTTCTTAAAATTGATTGATGCATTATCTTTAATGTCAGCAGTTCATCATCTGGCGGCTGAAAAGCTAGGTCACATGAAAGATTATTTATTTCGCGACAAAATATCAGCTGGTGTTTATCTAGTGCTGTCATGTCTCGAGGATCTATTTACGAGCCGGAAGTGAGGTATATGCTCGTCCCATTCTCCCTTGGCTATTTTCAACCACTTTCGAAATATGCATTTCTATAACCATGTTGAATCTCTCTACCATGCAGTGTGAATGTGGATGTAAAGGTTATAAGTCCCACTAATACCCTGAATCGGCTAGGCTAGGCTAAGCTACTTCACACGAACGTTGCTCTTGGTTGGGGCTATTAGTTTTTGGAAATGGTTGAGCTGTCAGCTTTTTCAACAGGAATGTCCACGTTGTTTTGTTTGAATTTTCCAGCTCTAATCGATTTTTGTTCACCAAATAAACGCTTTATCTTACCTAATCAATGATTTTATCCATTCCCAAGCGACCTTGAGAAATGTCGGTGTGTAAGTTTTTCAGGAAGGCGGATACTGTTTTCTTTTCAAATTCTTTTCAAAGGGATCCCACTGAGCCCACAATGATTTGAGGTCCATCTCTTATCGATACTGAAGTCCACTGAGGTCTATCTGCTCCTTCGATCTTTTTTGTAAAAATTAGTGTGATACCTGTGTGTTCCAATTGTTCTATACTGCAATCTTCATTCCCCGTGACTTTAACTTGTTTAATGGCAACATTCTCTTGTACATTTTTGGTGTTGGTAGTTTATCAGAATTTGGTATTTCTGGAAATTGGCAACCGAACTTCCTAATCCATTTGAAATTGTGCGATTCGCTCCGGAAAAGATACATTAATAGACCTGAAAATATTTTCCGTGTAGTATTGTATTTTTTCATGCCGGGCAGGAACTTGTTAAACATACCCTTCTTCGTTTTTTTAATCCACCAAGATGCATGGTGGTTGCGGCTGCCAAAACATTATAATTTCCTATAAAATCTCCAGTTTGCCCACAGCGTAAACATTCATATAGACAATCTTTACTTTTGCTTCAGATTCTAAACCACGGAGAAGGCGTTCATTTTACCTTTAGATACTTCTGGCCCCCGGTTTTTCTGGGCTACACGATCTCTAATGCGTTCAATAACGCTTTAGGAGGCAAACCGTTCTCGAAACCCTTTAGGTACCTTTGGATGGGCTAAGTTCAGCAAACGTCTCATGTATGCTTCAGACTCAGTGTTAGAGACACTGTGCTGAGCCTCTTAAGGAAATTACAATTGCTTTGTTTTCTCATGGAAGGTAGGTGGTTTCACATGAGAGCCTTTAGTAATTACTGTATTCTGATATTTCCCTTCACTATTTATTTTCGAAACTTGCTACTTTGTCTTCAAAGTAATTAACTTTTAATTCACATTTTGACCAGAATTTACTGCTGTATACTCGTACTCGTACCTTATCAACTTCAGCTTTTGTTTTTGTTATTTCGTTAACATTATTTGTAAAAACTGTTACTATTAAAATATATCGTTCTTGTACTAATTGGCTTCTTTCATCCATTAGTGCTTGTTCTTTTTGTCTTTTCTCATTTCATAATTTCATTAGTTGTCCTTGTTCGATTCGCCTTTTCTCATCTAATAGCTCTTATTCATTTTGCTTAATAAAGTCATTAGTTTTTCCTGTTATTTTTTTTATCGAATAACCTTAATGAGCGTTCTTGTTGAATTTTGACTTGATGTTTTTGATCTGTCATTTTCTTTTCTAATTTTTCCATTTTTCTTCTTCTTCTTTTTTCACCGTTAACTGACCGACCGTGTGTTATTCCAAACGCCTAACTCCAAACTGATACGCATTACCTTGCGTTGTAACTACACTGGTATTCCGATTAACGAGAAATTTATTTAACAACTATAACAAACTGAACAATTTTGTCTTCAATATTAATTATTGTATATTCCATGCCAATAGTCAGCAATTTTATGACCTTTTTCGAAATGTCATTTACGAGGTCTTTCTTCGGGAGCACTTATTAGTTTCGGTGACATTATACCTCCCTTTGTTTCAATTGATAATCATTCACACACTTAAAGCCTTCCGCTATGACAATATGGGATAGCTGGAGTTACAATGTAGAATGTATGGGTTCATCAACCAAAACTCCATGACTCAGTTGTTGGTTAATTAACTAAATGTTATTATCTGTTGACACAAACCTGGCCAGAAATTATTTACTTAATAAAAAATATCACTTGACTAAATTATTTTAAATTTAGGGTCATACATTAGATCTGTCAAATTAGATATGATATTTGTTTACGCGTTCGCTAACGAAAAATTGTGTTAAAGTAATGCTGAGAAATAATGACAAATAATGTATATTTTTATACACTTCTCTAACTCAGTGAAGATACTGCTTGCAGTTCACTCTCATTGGGCTTATTTGTGCAACTGGTGTTCAGTCGAGTCAATAAATAACACCCTGTATATAAACAAATAAGATTTTAATTGAAAATTTAAATATACTTTCGTAAAAATCAATTCAAAATAGTCAAATTCTACCAGATTAATTGTTTTTCTCCCTGTATTCGATACATATTTCGTTTAAACTTCTTTGTTGTTTTTCTTATTAATTCTTATCCATATTCTATTCTAACGATCTGCTTGATCTTCTCTTTGTATCCATTTCAGTTACTTATACTTATTAAGTCAGTTGTTTTTTCATTTTCCGGTTTCCATTTGAAATTGCAATTTTTCCTATTCATCTATAAGTTTTTCATCATTACTTGCACATTCTTGTTGATCAATTGCAAACTGCAGTGTATATACACATCCATAGGTGTCAAAATCTATATGGATGCCCAATCCATTACATTTACTAATTTCATGTCTTTGTATAAATTTCGGCAAACTTTTGTTAGGTACGAATAATATTGAAATATCTTAAAAAATGACGGCGTTTTGGTAGAGTTGCTTTTGCCCTCTTCAGGTTTTCTCGTATTATATTAGTTAGGTCAGTTTAATGATTGTGCCTCCTTTTATTGCTCCTTGTTGCTCACTGCTGAGTTGCCTCGAGATTTGTTTTAGATAAGAAGTTGAGAAGCAATTTCAGTTGCTTCTCTGAATGGTCTTACTCATTAGTAAGTACAATCGACATATCGTGATTTTAATAATAATTCCAACTAAGGGAATCAATTCTCGACACCCATACTGTTAATTTAATACCCCCTAAGACAAACACGATAAAAATAATTACATATACCTACATATAAAGTTATTATTCTACTTAACACTATAATAGGAAACTTCAAAAGCTGGGGTAAAATTTCAAGGGAGCCGATATCCACCGACTTTGTGATTAGCTTCAATCTCGACTTAATTTATCACTTTTACAATTCTGATCACTCAATTTCCACAAATCGTATCATCATCCTCACGCTGTGCTTTCTCAATTTGTTATGCAACCAGTAAGGCTGAGCGCGTTCGTTTTTTAGTCTTTGACAAGATAAATGTCAATTAGAATAGTAGCTCACCTCCCAGAGCGATACATTTGTTGAAATGTCGTTAACAATACAAAAAGAAGAAATGTACGTGAAGAAAAAGTTGCAACTCATCGTCATGCTAACAGGAAAATGTTTTAATTATGATCTGGATGACGGTGCAATTTTCGTGTTCCATGGCATAATTTCATTTTGAATGAGTTGTAACTTTATTCTCATGAGCCTGTAACGGGATAATTAAAATCTTTCACTAACAAGGCTATAATTAAGCGAGCAAAATTTTCAAGTACGTTGTAGCATATAAAAGCCTCCTTTGAATATACAATTAAATATATTAATATGGAGAAGAAAATCTGAATTTTTCCAGTTCATATGACCATTATAGTAACAAGCACCACTAATTGAATACTAAACTCAGTTTTGTACTTAACAGTGAAAAATGATGTGAGGGACTCCCAATGTACAGGTACAATAAAAATAGAATCTGATAAATACTTCAAAGTTTTACATATACGCTATAACTATTGATTATTTTGATTTTTTAGAATAAACAAAGTAATAAGGAGAGTAAGAAATTAGGGTATCTATGAAATCAAAACAAAAACAAATAATACTTTCGTTAATAAATTAAGATTTCATAATAAAAACAAACCTATAATCTATAATTATGATAGCTGCAATTAAAGGCAGCAAGTAGTTTCCTTGAGAAATGTCCAGAGTCAGCATTTTTGGGAAAGAAAATATTAAAACCAGAAAAATCAAAGAATAATAATGCATTTTTAACGGAGGTCCAAAAAGGAGGACGTTATCAATTCGTATGTAACTTCTTTTTGATGTATGTGGGGCGATTATTTAAAAACGCCTTGGACAATTTTGATGATTTAATGTATTATATTAAGAAATATTACAGAAAGGTCTAGAAAATCAAAAAAAAAAAGTAAATAAGGGACTAGATTTTAGCGATTTTCAATGAATCGTCACTGTTTTCTCTAAAACCGTTCAAGAAACTTGAATATTATAAATTGTATTCTACAAAGATATGTTCCAGCTTGATTCCGTACATCTTTCTAAAAAGCAAAACATACGATTTTTCTGAAAATCTGAAAAATATATGCAAAAAAAACGGTAAACATCATGGTAAATGTCAAATTTTTATCATAAATATGTAGTTTAAATGTCATGATATGCGATGAAAGTATATCGTACAGGATGTTTTTAATGGTTTTCAATTTGATGCATTTGAAAGTCAGGTTCTGTTAGAAACGAAGTTATAGTCGCGTGAAATGGCAGAAAATATTCCGTTTGTTTATCGAAACGAAAATTTGTTAGATAGTTAGATATGTCCGCGAATTCTTGTATATGGTATTCGGTTGTAGGTGTGTGCGTGCGTGCATATGATATTAGGTGGTACATAAGCCGTTGTATAAATAGGATGTTTGAAATATAAGTTGGATTTGAATTAGTTCTAAAAATATTGTATTGGGTGGCACATAAGTAGTTGGGTATACAAGATGGTTGAAATAAGAGTAGAGCAAAACTAGAGTTATACAGAGCGGATATTCGTGTTATAGGACGGAAAATAATTACAGTTATACAAAAGCCTTTAAAAATTGTCAGAAGTAGTTGAATATACAGGATAGTTGAAATATAAGTTGGAGTAGAATTACAGTTATACATGGCGGTTTAAAAAAGTTATATAGTTTGGAACATAAGTAGTTGCTTATACAAGGTGTTTGAAGTAAGGGTAAAATTATTGATATTCAGGGTGTATCAAAACTTTGTTATATAAGCATAAGCAGTTAGGATATTTGAATTATAGAACGTAGGACGGAGAATAATTATAGACATGGGTTCAAAAAACTTTTAGGAGCAATTGCATATACCGGGTGGTTGAAATTAATGGTAGACTAAAATTATAGTATATAAAGTGTGGCTCAAAAGGTGAATTTTTATTTTAAGTCAGCTGAAGCCGGTTCATTTTTAAATATAAATTATTAACAAAATAAAACATCTTTTCAATTAAAAATAAGTGACATTCAAGTGACATTTGACACATATTGTCTAATTATGTAGGTGCAAGCTATAGAAACTGAGGGTGAACGATATTTCATTTGTATATCAGAAGAATACATAGAACTCTCCTAAAAAGCAATATAAACGGAATGACAGGATGATATACACAAACATGATATTAGTATGACTGGGGATTCTTTAGTTTTGTGTTTAGTTAAGTTATTTTAATGACATTTGTAAATTGTAAATAAATTGAAACTGAAACTAATTTAAAAACAAGCTTTTATTTACCGTCATAAAATAATAAATGAAGGAGTTTATAAATTCCAAAATGTTGTGTAAATCCCCAATTAATAAATGGGTGAACACGGCTGCTGTAAAGAACTGTAAATATCAAAATTATGTTACATAGACACATAATATCTATAATCAGTTTTTGCTTTCTTATATACTACCTAAAACATTGTCGCAATCCACCTTTACTTTTAATTGGATTTTTTATTTTGAAGGGTAAAATTGTTAAGGATAAGAGCATGAACATACATATTTTAGATAGTACATGCCTATGTATCATTCTATTGCTGATTACACTTTTTTAAAGCAGCAATGTTCAACTGAAATTAAGACACCATTATGAATTTTAGGAATTCCTTCGTTTATTTTTTGGTTTACGTTTAAATAAAAGCTCCTTTTTAAAACTCTTTTACCTTTAATTTATTCTCCTTAGTTCAACCATATGCCCTGATGAAATCGGGCATAATATAGACATTCTTCTGTTCGTAGTAGAATTGATGCATTTGGATGCTTTAGAATCTATATATAATGAGAATGCCATAGTTTCCAAAATCTATTAGGTACATAGTTTCCACAATCTATTACTATAACTCATAGCTTCAGGAATCAGTTTTTTCTAGTCAACTATATTCGATTAATATGATTGGATCCGTTTGATTGTGTACTTATAATTGAATTCGGTTTGCATGACAGATATAACAATCATGCAAGAAAGATACTTAGAAAAAATATATAGCCATGACCAAAGTATCAGCCATACTACGAGGTGACCTAAACGCCAAAAATCGTAGGATGAACTCCCGAATAACGACAAAAAGGGTACCATATACCAACCAGTGTATAGCGATTGGACTAACCGAATCAACATTCCAGGAACAAGATAGTAGTCAGCCCGACTCGCTGGGCGTATATCTGAGCAAGAACATAGATAAATTAGCATCGGTAGAAAGCCACAAACCATTAAGCTCAGACATGACACGATAGTTATATACCTGGACCGTTGGCAAGCAACTGCAACTAACTACTAGATTATTATATCAGTTGGGCACTGAAATGATAACAGCCGAAATTAAATCCCCCACGCGGTGAAGCTTGACAATTAGGGTAGACAAATAGATCATCGGCAGTATACCACAGGACACAAAAACTCTTATAAGAAAGAAAAACAGACCAAGATGGACCCAAGGTTGAAAAGAAGGTTGAACCAATGTCAAAGTCAGATCTCAGTATAATTATAAGATTTTAGAAACGAGCACTGGAATAACCTACTAGAAAACAGCACAGAAGAGTTTAGAAACTGAAGCGCCGAATCTGTCACTATAACGACCAGAAGTCTATACAGAGGCCGAGAGGAAAAAGTCCTCGCTGTTGTCTTGGCTAACCAATTCAAGCCTTATGAAAAAGGACCACTGGCAGCAACTGGCTAGAATTCATGGTAAGGACCTAGGTAAGGTTTCTAGTAGACAAGTCGCTAGTATTCTCAAACTTAAAATGATTTAGAGGTACAAGATCTATTTGTAATATTACATCCAAAAAAGCTCCAGGGCATGACAAAATATCAAACAAAAATGTCGTAACATCCCTACAGAATGTATGAAATACCTTACTAATCTCATCAGTGGCACCCTGAGAACCATAGACTTCTCCCATTAAAAAAAATCCCTAACAATTCCCATTCATAAACATGGTAAGAACCACCAAAACCGAGGTGGATATTGTCCTATTAGTCTATAGTCGTCTCTCTCAGGCTATATTCCAATAAAATTACCACATACCGAATACCAGATATTCGCGGACGTTATGGCACTACTGGCTAGCTCAAGAAGCCTAGATCAATACACAAAATGAGCGAATGACGCATTACTAATGTGGCTTTAGACATGAAGGACAAAATGCAACCCCAAGAATCAAGCTATACATTTCTCAAGGAAACTTATAAACCTAGAAATCATGGTACACATAGTAACAGAACCTATCCCGTAAACCTCTACAGTAAAATAACTTGAAATAATATTTGACAAAATCCCACTATGAGCTTTACATATACAAGAAATATCCAGGAGATCTACTGAAAAGTTTGTTTAGCTGTTGTTGTTACTAGCAAGAAAGAGTTAACGGGAAACAAGCTCACTCTTTACAACACTTGCATTATGCTATGAATAGTATATTCAGCAGTCACATGGTGCCTTGCTGCCTGAACACACATGTCAAACTTGAAGAGCCACAATCTAGAATACTTAGGATAATTATGAATGCTCCATAGATTTTGAAAATCCGCGACATAAGTAACAGTCTAATGATACTTCTGATAGAGGGACATCGCAGACAGATGAGCCAGAATTCTCCCAGGACCTTAAGATATACTCATATACTCAACCATGAGATCCGGAAAGTGTTAAGCTCAACAGACCAACTACAATTTTGTTAGAGAACGCGAAGCCAGGGAACAGCTCCCACACATTGAAGAAAAAAAACTATCAGTGAATATTAATATTTCTTGAAATATTTAATTATAAAATGTACTTCATTATTAAAAAACATATATGTTCATGAGAGAGCACAGTCTGTTGTGGGACCCGCAACTGATGGGGGTTCCCTACCAGAAACAACAGATATATTTTCTTGGGTGCAAAAGAATGACACATCGAAGAGAGCATTGAATACTCTGACAGGTAAAGTTAGCATTACAATGTTAACTTGATATTTAAATCTAGGAATTACGGGATAACAGCAATGACATGGAACGGCTCCAGAATCGGAACCTCTATGTGCTAGTTTCTATAAAAATCCTAGATCTGGAAATTTACATCTCGCGTCAACTCATCGTTTATTGGCTACACTAAGTTAATTAATTTGAGGTAAACTCTTTGTCCATTGTAGGCGATTCTGGCAATCTACATGTTTTTTTTTCTTCGCTGTACATCTTCCTAGTTCTGACATTCTTCCTCCATACAGTGGGCTTTTAATGCAACTAGTCCTTTTTGACCAAGAATATTTTTAAGAAATAATAACTTTTACCAATTTTGGTAATATTCAGTATCTCCAATTATAATGCCCATTCTTGAAATCCATTATACATATTCATATTTCAATAATTTTATGATAAGTTTCAATATTTATAACATAATAGTTCCAGCTCCTATATATTTTATGAATTTTGTACCAGCGAATAAAGAACTGCATGATGGCTAAACTAATTGCAAATATTCAAAATTGGCTCCGAAGATGGGTATAAATGCATGTTTCAGTTCATTTTAATGGGTTTGCATGTGTCCGCCATATAAATATCAATTTATATCAGATGCGAAATGTTGAGTACAAACATGGGAGCTTCCTGTGGTAATTGCTCATTTATGTTCGAGATTTTTTTCATTAATTACTCGAACTGAGTTACGGTTTTCCGGAAGAGGAGATATTTTACTTTATGTCGAGCATCATTGATATTCAATACAGGGGAACTTATAATTATCATTAAGTGATAATATTTTGATTATTGAAACCTGAAAAATATCTTACAGTTTTAAGGATACTCAAAGTTTATACATACTTTTGTACAATGGTTTCCCAACTTCTTCCGGTATTCAAAGACAGGTATACATTCTATTAACAATTTCCAGATGTATTCCACGTTGTCAGTGACAATTAATTGAAACTGATAACTATTATATCCACAAATTATATCTCTGGATTTATCAAACTAACTCTTTAATACACACAAATTACATCTCTAGACAAATCAGTAAAAATGTCAAATAAAAACAATGTAGTTGTAACAATATAGAAAAAAACATAATTCATATAATGATACAGGGTTAATAAAAGCGCCAAATTCTGCGCTTTTACAAATCTTCAATCCCATCCCCTCTACACGACGGTGATGTGCAGGTCCTGTTAGTGGTTTTGTGAGAATATCAGCAGGCATTTCTTCAGTTGGGATATATCTCAATGTTATGCTATTTTTCTTTACCAATTGACGTACAAAATGGTATCTTGTAGAAATATGTTTAGTTCTTGAATGACAAATAGCATTTTCAGCAATGTACTTTGCTCCTCGATTGTCTGTTCCAAGATTGATTTGCGATAAATCAACTAAATCCAATTCTAGCATTAAATTTCGTAAATATAATGCTTTTCGATATGTTTCTGGCAGGGCTACGTACTCGGCTTCGGTGGACGAAATGGCAATTGACTGCTGCTTCTTCGAACGCCATGATATTGCAGCTCCACTTAATATAAATACATATCCTGTGTATGCAATTCTGTCTGTAACGTCATTTGCATGATCGGCATCAGAATACCCTAAGATTCTAAACGAATCATTTTTAAATACTAGCCATAATTTTGTGTAGCTTTCAGATATCGTAATACACGCTTTGCTGCTGATCAATGAGCATCTTCATATTTCTCGTTAAATTGTGATAATCTGTAAATGTAATGTCTGGACGAGTAGCTGTTGCTAAATACATAAGTGATCCAATTAATTCTCTGAATGGTTTTTCTGCATCTCTTCTTCGGTATCGATTTTCAGTTAGAGTATTCACTGGCGTACATTCTTCCATGTGGAATTTCTTTAAGAGATCTTTTATATATATCTGTTAACTCAACTCACCATTTTCTGTATTAATTTCAACTCCTAAACAATGCCGCGCTAATCCTAGATTTCTGTTTATTCTTTGATATATATATATATATATATATATATATATATATATATATATATAATATATCGTCAACATAGGCAACTAAAATTGTATATTGATCTTCATAAATCTCGTAGTAAAGATAAGTATCATTTGCAGCCCGAGTGAGTCCAAAATTCTGCAAAACTTAATTTTTTATGACATTGGCGAGTGGATTGTCGTAAACCGTATAATGATCTTTCTAGCAGGCAAACCTTATCTTCGTGTGCTAACATTTTAAGCATATCTTCAGCTCCTTTGACTATTTTCCATGTATTGTTTTTAATCAATCCTCGAATTTCTTCAGTAATAGCTTTCATCCATTCAGCTGCTTTCAACGTAATATTTGCATTATTTGCTTCTTCAGTTATATCATATTCATTTTCTGCAACATCCACAAATATTTCGTCTTCACTCGGATCTCCTTGTGTTTCAGTGTTATCGTACTTCTTTTTTTCCTTTTGAGCTCCATTAATATATACTAACTGTCCAGTATTAAAAATTTTCCGTGGTCTTCCTGGTTAACCTAATCTCTCCAAGCGTGGTCTGCCTTGTCTTTGATGTAATGTTGACTCTGATTGTTGATCTACATTCATCTTTAGTAAAAACAACTTTCTTTTTAGTTGGAATCCATACTCGATAACCTTTTTGATTTTTCAGAGTAACATACCAGGACACCTTCTTGTGATCGAGTGTTTTTTTTAAGTTAAAAAGTTAATTTTTTTAAGTTAAAAAGTTATTCGTTTCAAAAACAAATGTATACGTTTGTGATATACAAATATATAATAAATAAACTTAACTAGTTTCTATGAGGAATACAAGTTTGAGTTAGAATCTCAAGTTCATGAATAAGAGTTAATGCAAAGGTCCATCTAGTGCTCACTCCATTCATAAAACTAAACTATATACATATATACTTCGAACTGCGAAATGCGTTCTTTCATTTACTATATTATTGCCCCTGAGAACACACTACTGTTACGTTTCTTGCAGTAATTTTTCTTGCCTAAAACAGCAATTGATATCTCAAGAGCTGTTGGGCACGTTAAAAATAGAAGATATTGGGATTAAAGATATAGGTAATGGTAGGACACAAAATAGTTTATGCTGAATCCTTTTATTAAAGAGACCCACTTCTTCAAGTATACTACCGTCAAATATTTTTTTAACATTAGTTCAAATCACTCTTGCTGCAAATCAACTTTTAAATACTATTGTAATGTTTTTATTTTCACACTGGGGTTCAGTTCAGTTCTTGGATTTATTTAAAAACACACTCCAGCGCACTCTAATTTATTTCCACTACTTTAACACAATTCACAAGAAACTATTTACATTTTATCTTAACTATACAATACGATCGACGAAAACTGAATGCCTCCTATCGCCAGCTGTCCATATTTGTATTCCTCTCCGAATTGTCTGGTAAGTCCACGAACCATCGGAAAATTCTTTCATGTTCTGGAAGCTTTAAGGGAATTCCCAGTAACGGCAGCGGTCGGCCTGTTGAGAGACGAAACATTTCGGATTCCTAGAAGTACCGAAATAATATCCCTTCCGCGAACTGGTTGATGGTCGATTGCACCAGCTGTCGGATGAATTCTCGTAACACTATAGTGTTGCTCTTGAGCTTTCCGGTAGTGAGCTTGTCTTGCGAACGTAAGTAATGTATTACTGTGGCACAGAATGCAGTTTTCCGTACTTTTTTATCCTTAATAGTTTGTTTAAGAGAATTCGTTTTTGCTGCCAGTTTGTTTACTCGGATAATTTGTTTTTATGGCAGTTGTCTAGAAAGATTCCTATCTTGGCAGTGTACATTAAATGTTTTAACTACCCTTTAATTCTGATCTGATGAACAACATCATTGATTTTTTGACTACTTGTTATGGACCATCCTTAGCTGGTGTGAGTTCGGAGATTTTCATTACTCATTTAGCCGACGAATTGATAACCTCGTCCTTTTTGGAAGTTAAAAAGTTACTTAAGTGTTGCAGATAATACTAAATTAGCAGGAAAATAGTGATAATTATTTCAGTTTTTACTTATATTGCTTTATAAGAAAGCAAGAGAGTGGATTGGTAGGATTTAGTTGGAAAACTAACATGACTTAGGAAAATTCTGTGACGGAGAAATATTGGTCTATCTGGGGCTGTTCGTAAAAAGTTTAGTCATCGGCAACTTTCGTTTCTTATAGAACTAATAACAACTAAAATAGAGATCATGAATTGAGAAATCCCGATTCGTTTTTGTAACAGATGAGGGTTATTTTTGTGAAAAGGCTCATGGTGAAATTATTATTATTGTTTACAATATTTAGAACTGATTAAAAAAAGATTTCATATTTTACATCCAATTGTACGAAGTCGTCTGAACTAACGATATTTTACATTCAATGCTATCCTATTTTTCTAACCATCGACATATCGGCTTTAAATTCAAAACCCTTCTATTGTATCCAATATAGAAATGGCCTAAAGAATAACTAGTTCTCATCGGACCTCACATTGGAGATTAAAAACCACCCCAGCCTAGAGCCCCGGAAGTCATACGCATCAGCAACAATTGCAGTAATTACGAAAATGACGGTATGCCGTTCGCGACGGATTAGGATTAAGAGTTGGTAATTCTTAGGGGTGGTGGTTAGATTGACTTGTTTGTGTGGGCACTGCAACGTATGTTCCTGGATAAAGAGTCTTTTTTCCATTCTAATCTGATCGCACGTTGGGCGACCGTCGATTGTTTTGATGAGAACGTGACTTGAGAGTTCATTGAAACACTGCTAATATGAATTTGAGTTTAACGCTTATGTAAAATTCAGTTGTCTAATGCAGTGATCGAAATGATTAACTTGGCAGAATATACAGGGTGTGATTGCAAATATTTTAAGGAATAACAATTTAGGTGAAAATAAAGCAAAAACACTTATAAAATTTTTTAAAGCGAGCTATAGTTTGGTCAACCAAAAAAAGGAAATGCTACAATTTTTTATATTTTTCACAGTCACAAACATACAATCTTAACTTTTATCGTGAAATGAGTTTTAGGAAAATCTTGCGTTCAATGAATTGAAAAATCTCGTAAAGTTAATACAATATTACATAGAAAACGTTTCTGGAACTTCAAATATAGCTACTAAACACATCAAATGGCTTTACTAATCACTTTAACGTTGCCAAATCTCTTTTTTGGTAATTACAAATTTAATTGAAATTAAACCGCAAACCTGATTGAACGATATGGTAACATCGCAAGTATGTTCGCTGTGGCTATTGATATTTTTGTAGAGTTATTTTGTTTACATTCTGCGGCCTGGTCAATAAGTGCAGTTTTCCTGAAACGTTTATTTATTGTTTAAAATGCTAGATTTTTATATGAAGTGGATTAAATTCTATTCAAAACTTTGGAGTTAATTTATTGAGTAAGTAAGATTTGTTTAGCTGATAGATTTGATTTTAAAATATGTTTCTGAACAATTCAGCGGTTAAAATAGATAACTTTGCATTACAGTTTATCGAGTTCTTTCAAAATAATATGTAAATATCGTTTTTCCTTATCTGCTTTGACATAATTTCAGAAATATATCTAGCAAAAATGAATAGTTAATACACAATTCTAATTACTGAATTACTGAATACAAACTATAAGTGTTTATGAAAGATCATGTGTTTGTCTTTTCTTAGTCAACGATATTTCTTTAGGTATTTAGATAGCGTCCGGGCGCTATGTTGCCGATTTGACAATAATTTACGTAAAATGTATCATGGATATTCTTGGTTGTTAAGGCCTACAGACGATAATGGTATAGGAGTTCTTTGTTTGATTTGAAGTATACTATCTCCTCCTGAAATATTTGTACTAAACTATTTACACGCTGTACATATAAAGTAGATTTTTAAATCAAAGGAATAAAGTTTATAACTTTTGGAATATAAAAAACAAATTGGCGATTTTTGTAATATGTGTAATTAAATACATGAGACAACTTCAAATTCTAACGTATCTGGGAGCCAGGGCCATAACTAGTTTTTTATACGCCTTGGGCAAAACATTCAAATTGGGCCATTTTGTTAAAAAAAATAATATAAAAATTAAGTAAATACTTACCATGCATGTACGATAGTAATGAAACTTCTGTTCTTTCATTTTAATAAAATTTGGTATAACAGTCTTAATAAATAGTGTCAAATAATTATTCTAAAAATTCTTTATGTCCATAATTTTAATTTCATTTTATATTTTTAAGAAAATAATATATATAACTATATATGTTTAATACATTAATTTTTTATTAACTTCACTTTTGTAAAACTCTTCTAACAAGAAGCGGTGGGCACTCGCAGTGTTAGAAATATTCTTACTGCAACAACGATCATGATAAATTTAGAAGAGTTGCATTTAAAACCTAAATTAAATCATCATATGTCCTTTTTGGAATAAAATATGTACTTTACTTAAAATTAAATGTAAATATGGTTATTCGAATTTTAGGATTGATATAATTGAAAATGAATTGGAATATATCAAAGCAAAATATATGGGATTTCTCAATTCGTCGTATTACAGAGTGTTCAGTATAGTTGAATTCAAATGAAAAAAATGATGATCAATATAGTATCCTCACTTGGACCCTCAAATGAAATCACCTCATGTTGTTACACTTGTCATAAAATATGAATTTTTCTTAAAATAAATTACGTTTATTTTGATCATTATTATTTTTTTATGAAACAAGGTTAACAATAATAGAATATTCCATCAATTAATTATGCCATTATATCATTAAAAAATTTGTAAAATAACTAATTTAAAGTAAAAACAAAAATTAAGTTTAAAATAACAAATAGAAATTATAATATTTTATGTACTCTGAAGTAGGTGCCTAGCTTGAAAAATAGGTCAAACATGCGAATAGAAATAGTATTGTTATGATAAACAAGTATATACATATATAATTTTATAGCAAAATCACAACTTATATAACATTTAAATTAATAAAAGAATATTTAATTCACACTCCTCAGTTCGTCACCAGTTCACATACTTATCACTTATCAAATCTTTATGATATTTGCTTGACAATTCGGGTATCGCGTTTTGCAATTCAGTAACGCTCATTCTAACAATTCTAAGGTCCAACCAGTCAAAAAGAAAAAAGTTAAATCTACAGATATTTTTTTCATCTGCTGCTGATGTTTCAGCCAATAGAACATCAAAAACGTTGTAAATTTACATTACAAACATTAACATAGATTTGTAGTATTTTGTTCTTTAATTCGAGTAATTCGTTATTTGGAAAATTCTGATTCTGTACTCATTTCCAAAGCGAATTTTTGTATCCGCAAATCTCTATTCCGTAGACCTTATAAAGTGCAACGCAGACCATCTATTAAATCTGTCGTACCATCAATTTGACACAAAGTCAGAATTTGACAAATCAGTCTCAATTCTTCTTAGTATACCTTCTTATTACGAGGGTGAATCAAATATGAACCGGACTTTTCTGTTTCTCGCCCTGTAGGTAATTCGAGTGACGTGACGTCTCGATGTTAGGTAGGGATGTTAAGAAGAGGGGAGATCGTCGGTTTGGCGAGGCGTAGTCGATGCGCTGTCAGAGCATCATGTCAGAGCAAAAGGTGCATACGTCTGTTGCGCAACGTGTTGTTATCAAATTTTTGGCGCGGGAGGGCGTTAGACCGTCTGAAATTTTGCGTCGACTATCTGCACAGTTCGGCAATGAAACACTTTCAAGGACCCAAGTGTACGACTGGCACAAAAAGGTTTCAGATGGCCGAGAGACAGTGGAAAATGAGCCTCATGCACGCCGTACCACGACAAGCATCAATGAGGCGAATATCTACGCAATGCGTGAGCTGATTGAAGGTGACCGCCATCTTACAGTATTAGCAATTGCTGAACACGTTGGAATATCATACGGGAGTGCTCAATCAACCATTTCAGATGAGTTGGGTTACAGAAAAGTGTGTGCAAGATGGGTTCCTCGCCTTCTAAGGGAAGATCAGAAAGCAAACCGTCTTGCCGTATGTGAAAGGCTGTTAGCAAGATATCGAGCAGAGGGGGATGAGTTTTTGAGACATATTGTCACCTGTGATGAGACATGGGTGCATCATTATACCCCGGAGTCCAAACGTGCAAGCATGGAGTGGCGAAAACCTGGAGAGGCAGCACCGCGGAAAGCCAAGACCCGTCTTTCTGCAGGGAAAATTCTTGCAACAGTTTTTTGGGATTCGCAAGGCGTACTGCTGATCGATTTTCTGCACGAACGCCGTACAATTAGTGCTGAGTATTACTGCGAACTACTCCAACAAGTGAAACTTGCCTATCGGCAAAAGAGGCGGGATATGATGTGATTCTGTTGCATGACAACTCTCGGCCACATACAGCCGCATTGACTCAAGGAAAATTGAACAAAATGCATTGGGAAACCTTTGAACACCCGCCTTACAGTCCTGATTTGTCGCCATGTGACTACCACATGTTTGGGCCACTTAAAGAAGAATTGGGAGGCCACCACTTTGAGGACAACGAAGGTGTAGAAACGTTTGTGCGCAATTGGTTATCGACACGACCAGTTTCATTCTTTGAGAAAGATATTAAAAAACTTCCGATTCGGTGGGAAAAATGTATACATAAGAGAGGAGACTATGTAGAAAAATAATATGTATTAAAATTTGTATTGATCGTACCAATAAAATTTTTAAAACAAAAGTCCGGTTCATATTTGATTCACCCTCGTATTTACGATAGAAAGTAAGTAAGATAGTGTTTGAAAACCTTTTGACTGATAATTTACATTTCATTATTTTCCTATTACTTTATCGTCGGGAAATTCGGTCTTACCGCCGCATGGTAATTTGATTTAATTTAGCAAATGTTTTTGGCAATAATTTATTTCAAATAAAGACCCAATATGGAAGTTTTAGGTCTATTATTTTAGATCAGAACAATAACGCAGTTGATGTAAACTTTTTGAAAATCCATTAAAATCAAATTATGTAAGAATTCATGGACCCTCAAAATAACATTTTTTTCAAATTAATTAAGTATCTATTTAATAAGTCATGTAATTATTGGTTTTTCTGGAAAAAATAATTATTTTTCAAATTAGCTTTACGGTAGGTAAGTTTATTGAATTTAAATACTCGGTCTTTACTTCTGAGGAAGGTGAAAAACTACAGTATTTCTAAACTCTTTACACAAATAGAATTCAACAGCAGAAAAAGAGACTAGTACTTTTATCTGTTTTCTTCAAACGATAAAATGACAATTTAGTTTAACTTTTGCAAGTAATGAGAAATGTAGCACACATTTACTAATTTTTATGTTTGACCTATTAAAAAGAGAATTTGATGACCATCAAAATGAAGTATGGCATAAAATTGAATCCCATATCAATTTAATTGTTGAAACTCGCTCGCCTTTACGGGTTGTTGAAGTGAACGAATTGAAAATTATATACGGAAGACGTCTCCTTTATATAAAAACCGATGGGTTACAATATTTTTTTCATCGAGCAATCTTCTCTTATTTTCTCAAAAACGGCAGCATTAAATTTGTAGGATTAGATACATGGAATAGAAATTTTGATTATATTTGGAACAAGGTTCCACTCGACCCGTATTTTCGTTTAAGATTTTGGGGGTTAGAGCTAACATCCGCAGGAGGTTGAAGTGAGAAGGCTGTTGATATTCGCAAAATATTTGTCAACTATATTGTCTGTATAGCATTTTTGAATCTATATTTCAAGATACTTATATGAAGTCGAACAGTTTTTTCCCAGATGTTTTTTACGCAATTTGTGACATTAGTTCGCTTGCATTTTTGCAGTTGTCAATATTGCTCCTTGTGGCAACATAGTAGGTATTAAAATAATCATGTATAAATTTGAAAAACAAACAATTTTTTTGTACATAGGATCTATCATTATTACAATAACAATATTATGGTTTTTCTTTTAGATGCGCATCCCGGGTATTATTAACACCATGTATAGAACATTGGGATTGCTTAAACTTTGCATACTACTACAGATGCTTCACCACCCCAAGTACTAATATTTTAATTGATAATCTGTTTGTATATTTACAACCTATATATTGACTCTGTTTACTAGCACCCTGTATGCTGGACTTCAACAAAGGAAGGGCGTGGTCATTGTAAATACCATCAAAGAGTGTGATCCAACTCCCTTATCCCTAATTTTTCACAAGAAGTTCAAAAACCCTCCAAAACAAATCACCAAAAATTATTCAATAATTAGAATCAGAAAACCCTGCAACATTTGATAAACAAGCCCGTGAATAACTGACGGTACCTACCGAAGTTTAACGGCAAACATTGCGGTACCACTCGTATAACTATACTAATAAAATGTATACTTACACTCTATGCCATGAAACAGGGTGTACCTTATTATATGTGCAAAAAATTAAAGATGTAACAATGTTTTGAGATTTAATGTCACTTAAACAGTTTCTATTTTTTTTGATCATCCTGCAATCACTTATATTATAATCAATCACTAACAACGCTCAGTGGTGGATTCATTTTATTGTCTGCTTTTTTGATGTGTGCGACTTGATAATATTCTGCCATCACAATATAAAAATAATTTCGCTCAATATCCAATAAACCATTAAGGCTTAAAACAGAAAGGAATCGTTCCCAATACAGACCCTTGAAGAACCCAATTAGTAGAAACTAGCAGCCAAGTGTAATCAGCTGCGCAATAAGTCAAATCCTTGCTCTAATGAAATTTAATTTTTGTTTTCTGGATATTTGTGGCAGATTTGTTCAATGTTCAAGCACTTTCTGGGAAATAACACCACAGTCACGAAATTTCTGTATATTTCCAATAGTTTCGGTGTCTAGGTCAGACTCCGTTGTCAATGGCAAAGAAACTATGAGAAAAGCCACAATTTTAAAATGTAAAATTAAAATGTTTAAGGATATCTATTATTTGACTTATGACGTTACGAACAGATTCTAATTTAATAATATAAGGGTGGCAAAGAAACTTCTAGAGATGATATAATAATAAATATCAAATTCTTCAAATTTGAAAGGAGTGATTTTCAGAATTTTATGTGGCGCTCCTAGGTGCGAATTTATTATAAGATTGTGTGCATTCGCCAAAAAAGTGATCAAAGAACATTGTTGATTCAACAATATTCTTGATTCAACAATACTCTTGATTCAACAATATACTTGATTCAACAATACTCTTGATTCAACAATATTCTTGATTCAACAATACTCTTGATTCAACGATATTCGTTGATCGCATCTTATAGGGTAGTCGCTCCTAGAAGCGCCATATAAAATTATGCAAATCGCCCCTTCCAATCTGAAAGGAACTTTGTTATTACATGATCTCTAGAAGTTTCTGTGTTACCCTATATATAATCACATTAAATTCTCTTAGTTGCGTCATAAGTCACATAATAGATATTGTCAAACCTTTAATTATACATTTTAGAATTGTGCCTTTTTTGTTGCCATTGACAACGGAGTCTGACCTAGAATCCGAAACGATTGGACATATACAGAAAGTGCTTAAACATTGAAATTTAATTTCTCTGGTGGTTTCCATAATTTATAGTGGCGTAGATAGATTAAGAAAAGTAATAGACATTTAGACAATTATAGAAAATACAGCGCAGGTTGTAGCGTATTTAGGACACCTTTAATAAACAAAGCTATGCTTCTATCCGAGAGTACTTTCCACTGTTTTAAGAATACTTAAATTTTATTTTGGATAATTTTTTAATTATCTTAACATAAGTGATATTAATTCCCGTATAATATCCCCAAGTTGGCGAAAGTAAGTTCTCGTACTGTGTTTAAAATATTTATCTGGTTTAATAATGAATCCATTACCAACTGGAACATATTATACGAATTCGTAATGCCTTATACACAAGGCCAATATCATAATCTAATCATCTTCTGCATGTTACTGTACTTCTTTCAATTTCACTTTCAGAGAGTGAGAGCTCCAACAACATCAATATTTCATTAACAAAATCCTGCATAAATTATCTCTATCCAAACAGCATTTCCATGTATTTATATATATACGCGGACAATAATGTCTGTTAACTAAAAGACACACGTATATGTATGCATACGCTTACGTAATATCTCTAAACCAATATTCACCCTTTTCCCCGTTTCTCCCCCGGTCGCCTTCATCAGGATGATTGGTGTATATCGGTACGCTAGCCCATTACACCGTCATTTGTCAGAGAGTAAGTTAAATTTATAGATGGCGCTATAAATTTTGCAATGTGTGCTCTATGAGCATAGAATGATAGGTAGGGTATGTGTTTTAGCGATATTATTGTTGACGGTTTTTCCGAAAGTATTAGATTTTGATAAGTTAATCAACAAATTAGTTCATAAATCGTAACTTTTTGTTAGTTTTCCATAAAAGTTGTTGCGTGGAATGATATTAACATTAATCGATGGTGAGGTGGAGGCATTTTTGGAATTATTTCGGTGAAATTAAAAGTTTGTAAACATTCCACATCTTTCTGTACTGTGTTCAGTTAAACTTAGTAACTTAGTAGTAAATTTATAAACTACATTGTATTGTATTGTGCAAAATAGTGTTAAACCCCATGGAGATGTTTATGTACTCCAGAATGTTAATTACTATGGTAAATTTTGACAATTCAAAACAGTTTCTATGGTGCGATTAAGACAATTTATAAATTCTCTACCAAATAAAACTGCGGTAAGTGATGGAATAAGCACAAGTGTTTTGAAGGGAAGGATTTCAAGTTGTGAAAAACATCCCGTTAAATAAATTGTTCTCTTAAGACAGGAATTTTTATGACCATCTGGATAACAACTACCGGTATTCCAGTTCCAAAGATAAATAAAACGTGCAGTAGTCAAGAGTTTAGACCAATAAATATATGTCAACAATATAAAATTGTCCAAATCTGGTTTCATATGGGGACATTCGTGTGAAGTTCTGATTCAAAATATAAGTAATAAGTGCTTAAAATAATTGGATTGTCGTCAGTTGCTACTTGTAGTATTCTTTTACTTCAAAATAGCATTTGAATCCTAAACAGAAGTTTAATTGTAATGGAATTAGATCAAATGGAATTTAGAGATGATGTCTTAAAGTGGTTCAGTTTTTACCTTTCAGAGAGAAATATGAAGAGAGTACATCGGAAGAAATCCAGACTAGACATGGGGGTACCACAAGGTACAATACTTGTACCTTTACTATTCCTGTTATATATTAATGATATGGTAGAATGTATGAAGTATACAAATATTAGTTTAATGACACAATGCTATTTAATGATAGTATGGATCTCAGTAAGATGATATGCCAGGACCTGAGTTTACTATATAACTGGCTTTATGATAATTCCTTAAGTTATATAAAAACAAATGTTGGTTGCCACTAAACACAAATTGAGTCAGGTTACAAAATAAAGTTACAAATTTTAAATATTTGGGTGTATTAACTTTCAATTTTAAGGCTCATTGTGATTATGTTAGAAATATATCTAAAAAACTGTTTTTAATTTGCAGGATTAGTAAATCATTAAGTATATGTCCAAACAGTATGCTATATAAAGCAATTATATCACCCCATATAGAATTTTTGGTTACGATATTATTTAATCTAATAACCAGTGAAATATTGGAACTTCAGTTGCTGCAAAATAAGGCAATGATACTGATTTTAAAATTTAACAAATATTCAAATGTGACATCTATTCTAGAAGTCCTAAATTTTCTAAATGTTTATCAGAGAATATGTTTTAATGTATAAGAATTACCAGAATCAATAAAATTGTATCAATATTGTAGGTTATTTAATAAAAGGTTGGAATATGTAAAGAAATATTTTTAGTTTATTTGTATTTGTATCTATGTAAAATAAGCAATGTATGAAATTCATTGATTTAATTGCGGATATTTATGTTAAATATGTAATGTATCACATTGTTCAGTTTATTTCTGTTTTTTTTACACATGTTTTGTATGAAATTAGCACTTTCTAGTCAATAGCACTCATTCAATTCAATTCATGATTTCGTCCATGGGATGGTTATGCTTTAAGCTGTTCATTCTTGATTTGAAATATAAGTTTTAAACAATTTTTATGTTTTTTAATCCGTTTGCCGAATTGCAGCTATTAATATCAAATGATGATAAAAACAAAAATCTGTACCTGCTACACATCTAATAATGGATAAAATCAAACCCACCACTTCTTAGGACCAAAACATAATTTTGTAATCACATTAGCAATATTTTATTTTGTGTGGTCATTTCCAGAAACTCGCAGAATTTTCTGATCTACACAGAGTCATGTGTCAAGTTGAAGACTCAACACCACTGCGACTGACAGAACAGCACATCCAATTATACCACCAGACCTCTGATCAGAAACTACTGAAGTGGAAAGAGAAGCCCCTTCATGGAAGACATATAAATGACGTGAACCAAGATTATGTCGGCAGTGCAGCGTCGAACTACTGGTTGATCTCTGGTCATGTGTTTCCTGAAACGGAAGGTTTTATATTGGCACCAAGAACAAGTAATTACAACCAAGAACTATCTAAAATACATCGTTAAAGGCCCTTCTATTAACAACAACAGATGCAGCTACGGTTGCCAAACATCTAATTCTATCCAGTATATCACTGAAGGTTCTCAAGCGTTCGCTGCAACTTAATACAAAGACGACACGATGCTTTGCAAAAATACTGCACCAGGAACTAGCACCGAAACTTGAACTATCAGAGTCGGTGAGATGGCCATACTATAAATACAAACCAGAATCTGTTTTAGAAAATAACAACTACAAGCTGTACTGGGACCGCATGATACTGACTGATCGAACTGTTGCGCACAATAGCCCAGCTATAGTTTGGGTAGATAAAGTCTCTCGGAAAACAACTTTAATTGACACAGCAATTCTTAACAACAATAATATTAATATTAAGCAGGCTGAGAAAATAACCAAATATATGGATTTGGAGTTTCAAATAAAGTGGTACATGAACAACACACGAACTGTTCCAATTGTTATGTCAACGACAGGAGTAGTCCCAGAATATCTATTAAAAAATTTAAAATACCTCGGTCTAGACAAACATCTTCACCAACTAATGCAAAAAGCTGTCCTGTCAGAAACATTCATGGGAAACTACCGCCACGACTCCAACCACGGGCCTGAAAACCTTGCAAGATCTTCCACCGAGCTAAACCCTTTTGACATCTAGGATATCTGGGGTTTAGTGAATTTTCCCCTAAAGGCACGCTTTAAAGGGAGTGTGCTGCCATACATCTTATGGTCAAGTCGGGGGATATAATAATAATGTTTTTATTTAATTTAATATTGGTTATAATAGTTATTTATTACAGTGCAGATTGTATTTTCATTTATATTCATCAGAATGCGGCGCAGTCTAGCTCCGGGTTTTCTCCTTATTTTGCCTATAAAATTCAAGCGGGAACAAATCGATTATTTTATATTTTTGTTAATATTTTTTAAACAAATAATTTAAAAAATTTGGAAAAATGTATTTGTCGCACTTTCATTTGATGCGTTTGAAATAAGTCTAATTTTTTATTTTCCGTTTAATATACATAATTTGCACCTCAAAATCAATATTAAGATTTTCTCCTTATTTTTCCTGTATAGTTCAAGTGCGGGCGTACATGACTAATTTTTTTCAAAATTTTGGGTTCAATACTTGCGGAAATAAAGAGGAGGAATGGGAATAAGTTTATATATTTTTGTTATTATCTTTTTATAAACAGTTTATTTTAAAAATATGGAACAAATATTTGCATTCCTCATAATGAGCCCATTCACTTGATATAATTACTTGATGCGTTTGAAAGAAGTTTAAGTTTTTCTTTTCCTTTTAATTCTATAATTTACACCCCAAAATTAATACAAGGGTTTTCTTCTTATTTTTCTGCAAAATTGCCTCCAATGTTAATATAAGGGGTTCTCCTTATTTTTCCTGTAAAGTTTGGGCAACGTTCTAAATTCCCTATTGTTGTCAAAATGTTAGTCCTAATAGTTTCGGAGATACGGTACTGTTGATCGTGTCACGAAACTATACGTTGATAATAAATTTCAACCTGTTTCGTCTAGTAGTTTTGGAGATAAGTGCTGTGATGTGAGCAGAGAAATCAGGAGTGGTAACGTTTGGATATATGGAACCCTAAAAATACTAAATTATTTACTTTATTTTACTATATGAATAATTCATTTAATACCAAATAATAACCAATGCTCCGTCTTTGTTTGCTATTTTCCAGAATAGGAATTTCATACTTTTCATCTTTTTTTAACACCCAATTTTTTATGTTTTAATCCCATGTTAAGCCCCAAAAACAGATTTTCACGGGTCTTTTCCTAAATCTTAAACAACTAATATCTTTAGATGCTTCACTACTAACATTCATTTTAAAAAGTATTGTTTATTATTATATCACAGAAATCGCATAAATACAATCATACCTCCATATTGTCCTATGTAAATATTTTTACTCTGCTTCTAAATCGCATAGGCAACAACGACAGTTGATTTTTTAAGGTTTAGCTAAAGGTGTTTTGAATAAAAAGTGCATAAAAATAAGTAATGAGGACAATTTCGTCATTATAAGTAAGCTACTTAAACCCAAATTTTCATTAAAATGTGACTATTTGCAAAATGTGAAATGTTTAATAAATATAATAATAGCGAACTAGATTGATGCATAATCCTTATAAATACGACAGTGAACTTAAGGTATAATTATAAATGGTAATGTCGTTTTTCATTATTATTGTTATTCAGTAATGGTACGAAGAATTAAGAAAGCAAAGTTGTTCCATCGATTTAGTCCGTCACAAATGCATAACAATATCCTTATTAATATTTTCAGCCGAAAAAAGAAATCTTTGACATATGTTTCATTATCCTTTTAATCTGTTGACTTCGATCCCAGGTAGAAAGAATATTCTTGCCGGTCTAAAACGAAAAAGAAGAAATCTTACAATACACAAATGTCGATATGGTCTGCTACAGGGTCAAAAGACGAAACCAAGAGATGTTAACCAGTAAAAGACGCCGATGGGTCTGAGCATGAGAATTGGATGCTGAAAATGATGTGTGGAACTGATTTTCGGTGAACACAAATCATTTTGAAGCCCACCTGTTCGTCGATATGTCGGAGAATGAGAGGAAGAACTGATTTCACTGTTGCCAATCATGACCGCTTTTTGCTTAACCTATAAATCACTTTTAATATTTCGAGTTTGCCTTGGAGTTTGATTCGTTCTATTAAATCAACGAATAGGGAAGCGAAACTTTAATTGTTTATAATGGAAAGTGGTTGTTTAAACCGATTTTGTTTTTCTGATATAGGTTTTTTATTTAATACACTTAACTGAGATTGAACACAACAGAAAACATTAATTGTTAAGTCATTCCAGATAGTCCGCGTTGAAGAAGTAAATAATGAAGTATTCACGGGAGAAAGAGTTCCCCTAGTTATACGGTCTCCAACGTTTACCTATTTGCTGGGTAGATGGTAGCTGTAGCTACATATAGTATGTAACTTGAATTAATATTCAATATAAATACTTCAAACTTTGATAAAACGAAAATAAATGAATAAATCGAGCATGTTATATTTCAAAAAATTTTCATCAACGATGTAAAGCAAAATATTGTATATACCTAAGATTCAAAAAGTTATACAAAGCAACAAAAATATGAAATTTTGTCCGTTCATTAGGGTTTTCTCTCGTCAGATTTTTCCTGCAACAAACAAGTTTTTGAAAATTGGAAGTTGATAACAAAGTGTAATAATGCAATTTAGAAAAATTGCCCGGGTTTCTGGATGCCTTAAAGAAATTCCTCCTAAAAGTTAATCTGAAGAAAGAGATGTCCTGACTTTGACAATTTGGCACTAGATTCTGAGGGTTGCTTTTCTAGCAATAGATTTCTTCATCCCAAATCTAGTTCAATTGAAGGTGCCCGATCCCTCCTTCAGCGTTCTTTATCATCATACAGCTGGCTTCCTTAAGTTTTCTCTTTTTTAATTTTATTATTTCAATAAGATCTTTGTTTTATCACAGTCTACGGCTGCTGGTGCACACCAAAAGTGCCACAGAACAGTGTCTACGAGAATAATTATGCAACAGCGATAATAAGAACACAGTAGGATTCGAAAACGATTCCAGTCAGCAATGGAAGATATATCAACCAAATTCTTTATGCTCGTGTTGAAAGGAAAATTCAAACAACATCATTGGTTGAGGAACAAAATAACTATGGAGAAAGAAACACATCAGATAGCCACTCGGGAATTTCATGACTATTCTAATTCATATGGTTTAACGGTAAATGTTAAAAAATCACAAATAATGTCTTTCCTACCTAAAAACAATACAAATAATTTAAGTTATCTTGTCAGGTTAAATAATGAATCTATTGAGCAGACAAATTCACGTTCAATCTTAGGAATAATTGTTACTTGGGAAAAACACATTGATTATGTAACAAATAAATTAAGTAAGACCTCTTTCCTAATGCGCCAATTAAAATTTACAGTAAGTTTCAACGGTCTAGCGGAGTCGATATTGTCATATGGCCTTATATGTTGGGGCTGTTCAGCTCATATTGACAAAGTCGAAAAAGAAAACAAAGAAATAGAACTTGAAAGAAGCAAACTATCTAAAATCCTAAAGAACAGAAAGGATCCCCAACGTAAACGTATTCAAATATTGAACCAATCTATGTTGATTTATGGTTCTAGCGGAAACCTGAACGCTAGATAGTGTGGTATTAAAAGGGTTGCGGGACTAAATAGGATAAAAAATGGAGTGAGTTGAGGGAGGACTAAGCTCAGACATAGTAGAAATTAGGCTGAAAAAGGGGAAAATGAAACAAATACAAACAAATTTTGCTTTGATGACAAACACTTGAAGGAAAGAATCATATATTACCCCACGCCACATTCTTTGCACATATGATTGGTAATCCTCATCTACATTTGAGATAACAGCGAAAACAAACCTTTCCTAAGGTTGACCTAGAAGAAATTTCATGGGAGTTCTGTACACAGATATCCAACATGAGCCTAAAGAATTCCATATACCATTCCACTCTACTTGTCATCGTTCCATTCTCTTTAGTGCCTTTTATTATACATAGTTGCTTCTTTGCGGTTACGTCTGAGGAACAAGGGCACTATTAATCGTGTCCAAAATCAAATGCCTATTTTTCTACGTGGAAGCTATTTCTCCTGTCTTCTCTTTGTAAATATAGAGACAATTTAAAACTTTTAAAAGTAAAGTCTACTTTTTGAAGTTTTGGTTAATAATTGGCACAAAAACGAGAGTTTGCATTGTTAGAGCATTTTGTTTAGATAAGCTCTTACAATCATTACCGAGCCCTCTCCTGCTGCTTCAGGAATCGTTAAATATTTTTTGTGGAATATAGGTCACTTTGTCAATATACAGGGTGGCACACTGGGAATGATATCGATCGATAATGGGAAAACGGTATTTACGAATTTAATGAAAATCACTTTTCGATTGGGGGCAGTCCAGCTAAAATATTTTCTAGCATGCGCAACTTCCGGTTATACCCGAAGTTGATACCAACTTGCTTATTTCAAATGGAAAACCCTGTAAATTTTAAGGCCTTAAGATAATTGCCAATTATGCAGTAACGCAGCGGAATTAAGAGATTTTTTCCAGAAAGTGATAGAATGAATTTAGAACTTCCAAAATATGTAATATTAATTTGAAAATTGTGTACGGAGTGTTTAAAAAAATTAAAATTGAAATACTAATTCCTGAAAACCTCAATTTTTTCAAAGGGAAACAACCATTTTTTATATCGTTATCAGATTAAGCATAAGAGGTACTTTGTTAAAAGTTACCTATACGAAAATCTGATAGATTTCAACTTATTCAGCATACTCAATAAAACTAACTAAGTTGTCTGTGACGGTTGCTAAGGACTCAACTCAACTGTCAGTGTGAGTTGATTCCTTAATTATTATACGATATTTTTTAGTGTGTTAAATCTGACAGAAAATATCAGGTCGTCTAAATTATACAAACGAAGATTTTTTAAATTTACTTATTATATATGGAGAAGAAAACCAATTGTTGATTAAGAAGATTAAGTTCAATAAATGTTCAAATAGGTGACCATCAATTTGATGACACTCCTCACATCTCATAATCATGGGTGGCTCTTTTAGTTGAACGAACACTTAAATTTTGAAATTCATCTTGTATTCTCCGTTTGCAATCTTCTTTGGTAGTTACTGAACGTTCATAAACGTGATTTTTGATTGCACCCCAAATTAAAAAAATCCAGTACGGATAGATTTTGGGACCGGGGTGCCCAGAGAAAAGGACCATTATTTTCAATCCATTGGTCTTGAAATGTTGATTACAAAAAAATCGTTGACAAGATGGCCATTATGAGGAGGAGCCCCATCATAAATGTGTCGATGGTCTGCCAATGAAAAATTATTTAAATAATCATTTTCCAGTTCTTCTAAAATGTTTAAATATCCTTGCCCTAAAGAATAAAGAACTAGTTCATCTGGTTCACCAAAGAAGCTATAAGAGTTTCTTACCATTTAAGTTTTCTTCATAGAAATAAACAGCAACAATTGTGTCATTTCAAAGTGCACAACATACGTTGAACTCTTTACTACTACTACTATGCATCTGATATGAATGAAATAAACATATTACTATTAGATTATTTTATTCTCCTCTTTGTGTAGAATTGAAATATGGGTTAAAAATATTTTCGCATTTTTGAGTTGTCTGACATTTTTGGACGATAATTGTACAACGTATTACATCTCTTGTAGCATCAACAATATATTTTTAATTTCATAATTGAGATTCTCAATTTTCACCAAAATTTACAGCTTCATGATCTCAAAATGCACAATAAATTCTTGATTTTCATATTTTCGTAAATACTTAATTGGCAAGATTTGGTTACATTATATTATAATGAATATGAAAATTATGAATTAGGTCTTAAATTGTGGAGTTACCGAACGGGCTTACTAAAATTTAGAATAGATAACTAAATTTTTTCAGTAATGTACTTTCTAAGAACTAATTTTTCACACTTTTTGGTTTACATGTATAAAAAATGTAAGTACTTAAATGGAACAAATCAGAAAGGTAACATTAGACACTTTCCCCTTCTGAAATCTCTACTATCCTCCATCTGTATTCGTTTTACTACGGCACAACCGACACAATAAGAAATATCAGAATTCCTTTTGACTAAAATGTTGAACGTAGAACATAATATATTGCGTTACGCTTAAAAAAGAATCCACACAGCGCACCGGCTGACTTTCGAAGTCGAGAGAGAAGAGCAACACTTAATTACACGCAGAGTTATCTTCAGTTACAAATTTGTTAATTTCACATTGATTGCTTCTACGGGATTGGTCTTAAATTATTCTCGGAAATAGACATAGTTAAGGAAGAAAAATCTATAGGTTTTCCAATGCGGGAATTGACGTGGTTTCTGAAATTTATTTACGGACTTATTTGCAAAGTGTAATTGAAGAGATTTATCACTTTTGTGGCTTCTTAATTCCTAAGCGATTATCATTTGTCGTTTGAAAGATCTTGCCAAAAAATGTTTATCATGACTGTAAGTGGTTACCGATTGTGAATAATTGTAAAAATTTAGTCAATGTACTACAGTCAAGATATATAAATAAAGTGTCTATAGATACAATCATACTAATTGGTTTTCTTTCAATAATTAGCACCAAAAAATTATGATAAGGTCATACCAGAGCAACAAGAAGTATATTTTTAAAATAAATATACGAGAGAATGGTGAGAACAACTACAAGACCATACAAACAGAGAATTCTGATCGGAACCAGAGAATGGCAGCCAGCAGCCAAAAGTAAGACAGAATGTTCGTTCCCTAATGGTTTGCCGCAGAACCCAAAAAATGTCAAATTACTTAACGTATGGTATGATTGTGCCCCAGGTGGTTAAATGGGCTCAAAAGCGTCATGTAATGACCAAACACTACACCCAAGAGGCTGCAAAGTTCAAAGAACTAATAATACTTGGAAGGGATAACAAACATGCAAAGTCATGAATTAAAATACAGTACCTATTATTGATATTAACTATTTAATAGTAGAAGTCAGTAATACTGTGTTTTAATCCATCATGAATTTTAACGTTCACCAAGTAACGGCTAACTTCTTCCAATGTTTAAAACATGCAGACTGTGGAGTATGCCAGAACAAAACAAAAAGTTCACTAGATACCGCTCAATTACAGGAACTATCCGGAATCCGCAGTAGGTTTTACCCAATACTTGTTCTAACCTTCACACTGACCACTATTCTCACCTATTGTTCGTTGTTCAGTTCTGTCGTCATTAATGACTTTTTTGGTGTTGATTAATTCCCACATAAACACTTTTCTTACTTTTTCATTTAGTCCTAAGCATAGAAAGTAAATGTCTGCCTTGAGACATAAAACGCCTAGAAACGATAGAAGTACTACAGAATAATAGAATGCGTGAAGCATGGGTGCCTTAACAAGTGGAAGCTGGATAAGAGTGAAAGGAAATCGAGTGAACGTATCTATCTCTGTCTAGAGCAGCTAGACGCCACTTGACTGACGTAGTCAAGCACCAATCAAACGCGAGCTTAATACTTATGTTACAAACACGCTATGTAAACTATAATTGGCTGGTGACGTAATATGCATATTTGGACATCTGTGAAGAAAGGTTATGTAAGACAAGTGAATTAATACCAATCGACATAGCCTAATATTGTTAGGAAGCTTAAATCATCGACACAGTTGTTTTGAGTATACGAAAAAGACTTTGTTAAATCTTGGCGTTAAATAAGGTCCAGCGCAGACGAGGCAAGTGTTTTACAACTTCAGTTGCAAACCAGTCGGACTTGGAACCACGTTTGTCGATAGACTCTTGTTCCCAACAATTTCAATATTTTGGAAAATTATTCACAAACTGAGTGAAGTTGATTAGTGGAAATATTGGCAAGAGTGTCTACAAACAAACGGATTGCTAACGCAGTTATCAAACAGGTACCTCGCCTGCATTTGCCCTTAAAGTCCAAGAGATAAAGCAACTAATTGGTGGACGCCCCCTCTAACTTTAACACCATTTGCGCTTACCTACTTTGATTTTAACATCTTTGCTGGAGAATAATTTTTTTGGTCCATAACTTTTTAAAGTTTTTTTATAGTAATATTGTGTATTATAAAACACAATCTGACTGTCTGAACGCGATAATTCAAAAACTACCGAACGCGCAGAGTGAAGGTGTATGCCTATATTTTAATAATGAGAAGATGTTGGAAGAACGCAAAACGACTAGGAACGTTCACCGAAAACGGTGCCCAAGATCTTTGAGATACTATACAACAATATGTGGAGGCTTTTAAGAATATTACACTGTATCGATTTTTAATGTTAAAAAAATCAGATATAACGTGATCAATGGAAAGCTATTTAGATGGACACTATAGTAAGCCTGATTTATAAAAATACTTTAGCTCTTGTCCTTTGCGAACAGTGGTTGGGCGAGAGTGCAATATACTGGGTGTTATTAAATATACCAATAGCGTAAGTTTACAAGATTAAATATACATGGTGGTAATAAACCGAGTGAATGTATAACCCGGATACATATACAGGGTGAATTATATGCAATAGTGCATAAGGGGTATTAAGTATACATGATTATAATAAACATAGCGTTAGTATACAGGAGATATGTATGCAAGGTGATGGATATGCAATAGTACCCTCGGTATAAGTATGCATCGTATACAGTTTCTGTAGTAAATACAAGGTTGAAATATAAGATATGTTAAAACATTTGTATCATTAAATATTTAGAAAATAAATTAGCAGAGGCAAGTTTAAAAAATGTAAATATATAGAGAGGTTGTAAATAGAGTGAATGTATACCGAGGGTACATATACAAGGTGAAGTATATGTAGTGGTGCATAAGGGATGTTAAGTATACATGGTATGATAATATAGCGTAAGTATAAGGAAGTTTGTATACAAGGTGATGTATATGCAACAGTACAATAGGAACACATTATATATCGTATGCGAGTAGGGGATGTTTGTGAACAGGGAAAAATTTCTCTGGTAAATACATGGTTAAAGGGTAAGGTATTTGGAACCATTTGTAGCAGTATATATTCAGAAGTATTAGTAATGGCACTTCAATAACCTAGTGCTATCAATTTAAGGCAAGATCATATTAAATAACAATGACGCAAAAAAGGCAGTCACAGTATATCACAAATGTCAATAATTTCAAGCCAAGTTTCACAAATGCCAAAATGTCACTAATTAAAAAAAAGATTGTAAAAAATATCCATAATTTCGAAATAATCATCATGTTAATAATAAATCCCTAATAAGCCGATTTCTCTACCACATATGAAGCGGAGGTAGGTCAGCAAGTTAACATGTAAAAACACTCTATAGACTACATAAGTATGAGAAAACACAATGTTTATTAAAATTCATTTAATCATGCTATGGTATTATAGTTTCTCAATTCTAAAATGTTACATCCCTAACCTTCAGTATTTTTAACCTTTGCTTTAATAAAACACTTTCATGTGCAAAATGGACTGATAGGACAGCGAAACCTAGTGTTTGGTAACAGAAGTTTCCATTTTTAATTTTTTAAGTAGTCGCCAAATAAAATTTAAAAAATTCTGTAGGAAAACGTCGCTCTCAGGACGGGGATTAGTTAGTTAGCCTCAACGGTACGACTCAAAGCGGCCACTGTGTGACTGGATTTCAAAAATATAAGTATCGATTTTTGAAATTCAGTCATACGTCGTTTCCTGATCCTTCAGAAAACAACGTTTTTTGCGGGATATTTTTTCATGTTTAAGCACTTTCTGGGAAATAACACCACAAGTCACGAAATTTGTGTAACTTTCCAAACGTTTCGGAATCTAGGTCAGACTCCGTTGTCAATGGCAAAGAAACTATGAAAAAAGACCAGAATTCTAAAATCTAAAATCAAAATGTTGAACAATATCTATTATTTGACATATGACGTAAGTGTGTAACGGAGTCTGACCTGGACTCCGAAACGTTTGGAAATGTACAGAACTTTCGTGACTTGTGGTGTTATTTTCCAGAATAATAAATATTGTAAAAACGATTACATATACTCGTAAAAGTATGGGTATACTAATTAACAATGAACTTAGAGCTTTCAACTCAAATTCAAAGACGAACTTTATCTTGCGCTTGATTGTGTGAAAATTTATAAGTAATTTCAGGTATTTAAAATATGATAAGAATCGGTTATTTAACGAAATTCTAATAACCCGTAGAAATCTAATAGTGAATTCCGAAAAAAATATTATGTTAATTTCAATCCGTCCGAGATATTAACAGATGCGAGGGGGTCGAATCCGAACATGATCTCGCATTGATGGAATTTCTCATTGAGTGGGACGCTTTTCGATTCAAGCTTCGACCACTACTAGCCATTATAACATATATTTATGGCCATCGGTTGAATAAAAAGATCTTCGAGCTGCCAGGACAGCCTCTTTGGCTCTACATCATCTTCTCGGACATAATAGAAGAATGGACGGCTCTCGGATTTACGTCATCTTCTGCTGCTTTCTTTGCGGCAAAACTTCTCCTAACAATGAAAAATCTCGATCGAGATTCTGAGGATGAATATTATCGTTATTATTATTATAATATTGGATTAATCTTTTGGATTTTTTTATTGTGAGCGAGATGGAAGCTCGCTTTATGCAGGTATAAAGATTTGGGGGAGTGTTTTAAATTAAGTTAATCACTTATTTAAAAATTAATCATGCATTATAAAAAATTGTTTCAGTACTGTGAAAATCTATATATAAATAGGCAAAAAGAAAACAGTTCATTACCGTTTTTTATTGTGTCCCTCAACCGATTTTCTTTATTTTTGTCTTGTTTAGTTGTTATTGTCGAGCTTTAGTGCAGAAAGTTAAAAATCATTTACATTACGGGTTCCTTCATTAACTAAAATAAAAAATCATTATTTACGTCCATCCTGCCAATGTCAAACAGATAATAGTAGCAGTGCCGGCAGATTGCCGGGATAAAGAATCGTATGACGAATTTAATCGAATGTTAAAGACAATCTAAATTAAACATAAAACTAATAAATTTTGAGCCTTTTCTAAAGTTATTCTGAATATGTATGATTATGTAGAATAACTTTGAAGTAGAACTCACGAAAATCTATTTTACATAATAATCGCCATTTATGGGGCTCTCGAAAGTTTGTAACTTCCCTTACGTTGTAGGTATATATGGTGTGTTCTAAAATTAGAAATTTAACATTACACTTTTAATTAAGATTTTTTTATCGAATGGATTCATGTAATTTAAAAATTGTGAAATTATGCACAGCTCATAAGGCGGTTATAACGAATTTGAATTGCATTTTATCATTTCATAACATTTTTAGCCGTTTAGCATGGTGATTTCAGATTTATTTCACTGAGACAAGTGTTACACAAAGTATTATTACACATTAATTAACAGTAGGTGAATAGTATTTTATTATATTTTCCACACAAAGCAGAAGTAGTCATTGCATTCTATGTGTCATTTGTATGTCATTTTTTTTCTTATCGATGATTTATTTTAGATAACATAGCCCCAGTCCGGCATCATTTTACCTTTAAATAAAATGTGACTCACTTTTTAAATATGTGTATTTAAAATACAGAAATATTCAATGTATCTACCAACTTGTTATATTATATTGGGTTGTAAATCTTGCATATTCTTACTGTTTGGTAACTTAATATTAATAACAATAAGCAGTCGTAAAAAGAAAGGTTTTATAATTACCAATGGACTAGTTATATATGGAGAGAGCGTTAGATGCTGTTAGATTAATTCTCAAATGACCACAGTTGAGAGTGATAGGGTTCAGACCAGACCATCATTTGATGGCCATATTTGACTTTACAGCCTCAAGCGTTGCCTATTGCGCAATAGTGAAATATCTAATGTTCTAGATAGGTATTGATTTTTCTGTAAGTTTTTGTACTTAATTTAATTTATTTATGAATATATTATTGTCATAATTTACCATAAGTGTTGTGTAAACAATTGTCAATCATGGACAATAGAGAATATATTAAAGAATGTAATTTTCATAGGGTCATTTGTCATTTCTTTTTTATGATTATTATTTGATTAAATTGTCAGAATTTTGTTATTTTAAAAGATTTGCTGATATGATTTGGGAGACAGCAGAGGCCACGCCTACTTTAGCGAGGTCGCCTCACCTTTTTTTCTTATAGAGATATACTTTTGACAAAACTTCATCACATGTTTAAAATTTGATAAAAATCGGGCGAATTTCGACCACTGGATGACCACTAGTAGATATATATTAATAATCTTTGTTATTGTGATAAATATTTAATTGGTAGTGATCTCTGTTGAACGAAAACTGTTGTAAAAAAAGTTTTTTTGAAAAACACTTTATACTTAGATTAAACTTATTAAAATTCACATAAAGTTATAAAGGTTTTATTTTTGTTTGGTTTGCTAATACAGCTGGTTTTTTTAGAATTTTTAAATAAAAATAACTTATATTTCACTTTTTAGTTCGTTTAACTAATGAATCGTGATTTTTAAATATAAGAATGTCAAGCTTTTTTGTCTCCGGAAAACATCTTGTATAAGTCTTTAAAGTCTCTAAAGGTTTTGGTTACAGTCACATGGCTGGTTTCTAGTTGTTTTCTGTAAGATAGTTATGGCCCCTCTAGTTTGTATATTTCTCATTTTTTTGGGAATAATACAATTATTGTTACAATCTCTGTATATTTCAAATACTCCAATACCTTCAAAGTCTAAATCAAAACCTGTGGTAATAAAATTTAACACATCTGAATAAGAAATTAAAAATTAAAACATGACGTTATGTCGACTACATATACACTATTTGGGAACACTCTCTTGAAAACTTACAGAATTATTAAACATCAATAACAAATAACCAACAATACAATTCACATTAGACATTGAGCAGAATAACAGACTAACTTTCCTTCATATTTTAATAACAAAAACACAATCGTCATTTGATACAGAAATCGTCAGAAGGCCGACTCACACTAACAGAAGTCTTAATTTTAACTCTAATAATACAAAACCGTAACACAGGGCCTCAAAAAATTTTTATATCAACCAATAACCAACTATTCTGATATCAATAAATTTAATGAGGAATCTGCTAACAATTATCCAAAAAGGTTTATCAATAAAAAATAAATAAAATTGAAAACAACCACTAACAGTGGGCACCACGCTGCTCCAAACAATTCTAGTATTCTTGATTATCACATTACTACAGCAACATGTGCAACAAATTTCATATGAAATGCAACATTCAAAACACGAAATACATTGAAAACAATTATATCAAAAACTAATTTATAAAATTCCTTAGGAATGTAACAAATTTTATGTTGAAAAAACCTTTTGACCTACGAAGTTTCGAATAAAAAAAAATTATATAAAGAAATGAGAACTCGAAAAGATAAAAATCTTTAAACATGTGTGGAACCTTGGTCATAACATGCAATTTTAAAATCCAATCATACTACACAAAGACAAATACAATACAAAACAAAAGCTGAAAGAGAATTTTATTAAATAAAAGGGATTGTATCGCTACCACTTCTGTAGAATTCAAACTGTTTGCCAATAATAAATGATAAAATTAATAATGCTAATGTCCTATTGAACAAATTTTTCCTAGGTCTTTCCTTATAATATTAATCTCGGATGTCAGAATTTCTTTGATTTCATTTTTGGCAAATGCACAATCTTATGACAAGTCGGACATTCTGAAGATAATTCTTTCAAATTGTCTTAATTTTAAACAAAAGCAGCATTAATACCAAATATTAATAAGATTAACTTACTGTAATTAGTAGATACACATGTAAATAAAGATGTGAACCCATGTGATGTATGGAAACAACTTGAAGGAAGACATTCGTGTAAATTTATCACGAAGAGAGATTCGGTATGGTTATTTTTTTAATAAAAAAATCATAAATAAATAATTCATATTCCACGTTTCTTGTATCTGATATTCTTCGAAATAATATATTTTCCAATAATTCCCTATAGGACAAGGTGTGAACATTTTACCGACTATTAAGTGTCTATATATAATGTTCCAGCAAGCACTCAGTTGGTTGCTGACTATGCGTGATATATGCAGACCTATAAATTACTTTGCAGTCCCTTTTACCCGTAGAATTATATATAGCTCTTTAATTATCCGGGGGCCAGATGCTCATCTATCTTCTACTGCAGAAAAAAGAATTGCAAAGCGATTTGCCGCATCTCTCGACAGAGGGGTTTCATACCAGATTAAGAAAATGCCTTGGATTCTTATTCGACGTAGAAAAAGTGAAGAAATCATTGAAATTCGATATTTGCAAATTGGAGTTTTTTAGATTAGCATCGGGCATACGTTATTTTTTTATAAATGACTTAACATGTAACAAGAAATTTATTGTTCAATAGCAGCAATCTTGTCTAAAAAACGGCTAAATCAAAGTGCGGTATTGGTGGTAAAACAAACAAAAATTTTTCGAAGAAACCATTATATGAGTTTTTAATGTGTGACTATTTTTAATAAAAAATCATAAATTGTGAGTGTGTGTCTGTCTGCGTGATTAACTCATATACAACTAGTCTCAAAGTTCAACGTCAAGCCAAAACCCAGAAGTGTATCAATTTACTAGAATACCCAGGGAAAAATAATTTATAAAATCCGAAGATTTACGCAAAGGGAATACCCTATGCACCATTTTTCAGTACTATAATTACAATTTTGAAGAAATGATTGTTGAAATGTTTGTCTTGGTAACCTAATAAACTATTCTCTAATCCCTTGTGCATAATTATGAACAGCTTCATCAAACTCAATTTTTGTAAAGAAGTTTAATTTGACAACGTTCGAACTGAATGAGCATAATAATGAATTTTTACATTAGTTAATCATACAAGTCCTGTCATCCTAACGGAAATGGGGAAATACAGCCTATCAATGTTTACCTGCTATAATGATGACCCACGTAAAACCTAAGACAATACAAATCTATAATAATCACTTAGTTACTTTGAGATATAAATATTTTTTTGCTTATAGTTTAGCTGAAAGATCGAAACAATGATGCAAATTAGTATTTTTGTAAAAAATTTAGTTGATAAAGGGACTTTTCGTTAATGTTCATAATTATGCATATTGAGGTTGATGCTTCGATGCTCCTACAATTTTTGTATATGTATTAAAAAAGAAAGGACCTGCTTTGTCATGTATGATAGACGACAGTTGGTTGTGGTTGTTTCCTGATTATATTATTTTTTATATTATATAAATGTGCATTCCTTTTTTTTTTCTATAAAAAAAATAAAATTAACCCTATGTAACATACTAATATTGATAATATACTCTTTCTTGAATAAAATATATAAATTAATATTTTTTTCTTCCCTTAAAAATATCAAGTCTCAAGGGGTTGTGGGTCTGTCTGCATGATTAACTCATATACAACTTGTCCCAAAGTTCAACATCAAGCCAAAACCCAGAAGTGTACCAGTTTACCAGACTACCCAGGGAAAAGTAATTTAAAAAATTGGAATCAGTTTTTTAAAGATTTACGCACTGAAAATCGCACCAAAAGGAATACCCTATGCTCCAGTTTTCATTACTATAATTACAATTTTGTAAAAATGATTGTTAAAATGTTTGTATTGGTAACCTACGACTATTTTCTAAGGTACAATCCCAAATAAAATGTATGTGGTTTTATCACAAAAATATATCTCTTGCTGCACTAGAGCGAACGTTTCCGACCAGTATTAATACATGCATGACATCTTCTTAAAAACGACCAGTTTACCAATTGTGCACGATATCGCGAACTGATGTGTTCGGCAGCATCGAGTATTCTTTGATGTAATTCATCAATTGTTGATGTGGTATTGGAATAAAGCTTATCTTTCAGGCAACCCCAGTAAAATAAGTTCAATGGGTTTAAATCGGAAGAGCGTAGTGCCCATAAATTGGACCAAGGCGCCCGATTTAACGGTTTGCATACTCTTGGTTCTGATATTCTCGAACATGGCCATTATCATCAGGGCAACCGCCTTTTTGTTACCACATTGCAAGTAAAATGGCACAGATTTGGCAGATAGTTTTGCAGAAAATCTAGATAAATTTCACTATTAAAAGTCACTGGTCGTAATAATAGACCTTTTCTATTGCCAGGAATGGGAGAATCAAACGTTTTAGTTACTAACTTAAACGAATTTTGTCTGAAAGGTAATGGAGAGCACCTAATGATGAGATAAATCATATCGCCATATTGAGAATCGAAACAGAAATTATTCAGAATTGTTGTGAAAACTCTGTTAAAAGTCTCACCAGACTCAGTTGATATAATAAGCCAATTAAAACTCGTATAGGGACTAAATCCACATCTCTAAGAATTCCCCCGAAAAGTGAAAGAAAACGCGGAAATACTGCACAGTTATATAAAAATAATGTCATAAATAGCTATAAATAATAGTAGGGTAGGGCGGGGGCTTAAAGGTCGGAAGGTAAAAAGGTCCACTCTGTATATTTCCGAAACCAATCTGCCGTTTGACAAATAAGTGACTCGTGTAAGAAGGCGCTGCGGATAGGGTATATACAGCGTTCGATCGATCCTAGACGGTTAGTTATTAAGAGAGGTGGGTGTGTTTTTTCTATATAACTTTAAATATACGCCAAGGTACCGTGGGGGTACAAAGGTCCACCGTACCTCGTATGAACCTTTATGCCCCCCAGTCGACCATGAGCCTGTTCCTCTTATTTCTCAGATTGAGGAATTACAAAAGACATACTGAGCGAGGTACAAAGTCTCTGGAGTTGATGTAACGAGTCATGAAAACATATTTGATGATACTCTCTTCGAGGTGTCATTCCTTTGTACGCAAGACCATATATATTATATATAACAATATAATATATATTGTTTCTGGTAGGGAACGTTCATCAGTTGCGCTTCCCACAATTGAACACTTCAGGTTACTTCACCTGTCAGAGATATTGAATACTCTCTTCGAGGTGTCATTTGTACACAAGACAATATATATCTTTATATATATAAATCTTCTGTACGTGTGTTAGTCATTGAACTCCTCCTAAACGGCTGGACCGATTTTGATGAAATTTTTTGTGTGTTTGAGGATGGTTTAGATTCACAATACGGTCAACAAGATATTGTTTTTTAGTTAAATTATTTATTTAAAAATTGTTGTTGATGTTAGCACAACTTACATAGGATCCGGCAGACTGCGCTGTAGTCGCTGTGTCAAATATTCAAGAGTGTGCTTTAGTTTCAGTTACGTCTGATAGATGGCGTTCAGATTATATTGTTACAGCTAATTTTTAAAAGTTTAAATGGGACAGGACAACGTCTGTCGGGTCCGCTAGTTATATATAAAAATATAATATATATTGTTTCTGGTCGGGAACCTTCATCAGTTGCGCTTCCCACAAGGAGTTAAGGGAGAACAGCAATTATACGGAGCGGCTCCAGATTCGGAACCTCTGTGTAGTGATTCTCTTGAAAATCCTAGATGTCGGTCTTACATGTCGCGTCTTCAAATATTTGATGATCTCGATTTTGTTCAAAAGTTTGTGACGGACAGATCAATTTCTGAGAATCGACCCACATCGTCAGCTGCGTCAACAGAGATCACCTGTTTCCGATTATTGACTCTCAGTAACCTACATTACCTAGTTTCTTGGTACCTATCGATCCCCAGTTATCAACCTCCAATACTGTTCTACCTATAATCGAGCCTCAATCGTCAACGTCGTCAAATGCAGGGTTTTCTCCGGAACTTGTCAGATCCTTTCCAAAGGTTGGGCCTCGTTAATTGATCAATAGGAAACGACGCCAAAACAGCTATACTAACAGAAACTCTTGAAAAAGAAGCGTTGTCGCTGGAATGGGAAAACTGTGGAACCTTTGGTGTGTAACAGACGTATAAACACAAAGGTTTGTACCCTAAGATCAAACCTTCCTTTTTTCACTCAACGCAAGTTTCAACAGCGATGTTGTCATCATCAAAGAGTAAACCAAAAAGTATAAATTTAGTTCTTTGACCTGGTAGCCATCCTGTAATGGAAAAACTGTGGAACCTTTGGTGTGTTACATACGTATAAACACCAAGATTTGGTGTTAGGGATAAAAATAAAGGTCAATATCTTATTTATTTATATGATAACTAAATTAAAGATATCAAGTAACATTTTCAATAATTTTTGTACTGCATATTTACAGCGTTTAGTCTTCCTTGTCTTTCTAGTGAATAATTTATTTATTAAATTCGTAAGTTGGCCCTGATAGGAACTAACTGAAATATCAAACTTAGAAATATTTTAGATTGCAAGAACAAGGCTATGTTATTCCTTCAAGAAAAAATATAATTTGTTTTGATATGTGGAGAAAGTGCCTCATACAGACTAGTAGCTAATATTTCAACTGTAACAAGAATAATGGCAAAATCAGTTTAAAAATAATTTGGTCAAGTGCGAGTTGGACTAGCATACTTAGGGTTCCGTACCACCTTCAAGATTCGAATATTCCAGTTTCAGACAAGCAGGGAATGAGTGCATTTTCTGATACTTATCCCTATATCTTTTAAAGAAGCGTTTTAAATTTATAAAAAATATACACTTTGATTTTCCAAACATAGACTTTTTATTTTATCTGCTTTAGGATTCGCTTGATTTTTATCACAATACATATGTATTTAATTTTCTAATTTGGCCCCCAAAAAGTAACATTAGAGTTTTATTTTACTAATAAACTTTCAGAAATGCCTTTTATAATCTACTGTCTGAGTTTTGAGGCTCTGTAGATTGGAAGAAAAACGGCAAAATAGGTCAAAGTTTAAATTATAAATTATTAAATCTGTTATTCAAATTATTTAAAAATATAGATAAAATATATTTTTCAAATTTTAAATAGTTTAGTTTCTAAAGTGGGAATTAAGTCGATGTTTAATATTTTTAATATCTTTTATACAAATGATTTAAAAATATGTTATATTTGTAATTCACATAATGAGCCTTTTATCTGATATCTGATGCGTTTGAAAATTGAATCTTTATTTTCCATTTAATTGTATAATTTGTCCGTAAAATTACTATGGGGGTTTTCTAATAATTTATTTTCCGTTTAATTCCATTATTTGGAGGCCAAATTTTTTTAAATATTTTTCCTATAAACAAAAAAAATGAGGTATTAGAGTTTGGGGAATAATGGGGAGAATGGGTAATTTTTTTAAAATATTTTTTTTAAATATATTTTAAAATATTCATTTTAAAAAAATTTTAAAAATGTATTTGTACCTATTCGTAATAATGAGCCCTGGGATTTGATATATTACATGACCCGTTAGAAACAATTATAATTTTTTATTTTCCATTTAATTCTATAATTTTCCCCCCAAAATGAATATTAGGGGTTTCTCTTATTTTTCCAGTAAAGTTCAGGTGAGGGGCTATACTTCCAGTTTTTCAAAATTTTTCAGCTTATGGTTTCGGAGATAAGGGGGGAATGGGTAAATTTTTTTATATTTTTGTTAAAATCTTTTAATTATTTTATTTTATAAATTTCTATTCTTCATCATGAGCCCTTTTATTTGATATATAACATGCTGGGTTAGAAACAATTTTAATTTTATATTTTCCATTTAATTCTATAATTTGCCCCCCAAAAAATTATTAGGGGTTTTTCCTTATTTTTCCAGTAAAGTTCAGATGAGGCGCTATACCTCCATTGTTTTTTCAAAATTTTCCAGCTTATGGTTTCGGAGATAGGGGGAGGATGGGTAAAATTTTTTATATTTTTGTTAATATCTTCAAATTAATTTATTTAAAAAATATGAAAAAAATATATTTGTTTTCGTCATAATGAGCCTTTTCATTTGATATATAACATGATGGGTTAGAAACAATTTTAATTTTCCATTTAATTCTATAATTTGCCCCCTAAATAAATATTAAGGGTTTCTCCTTAATTTTCCAGTAAAGTTCAGGTGAGGGGCTATACCTCCATTTTTTTTCAAAATTTTCCAGCTTATGGTTTCGGAGATAAGGGCGGAGAATGAGTAAAATTTTTTATATTTTTATTAATATCTTTTAATCAATTTATTTTAAAAATATATTTGTTTTCGTTATAATGAGCCCTTTCATTTTATATATAACATGATGGGTTAGATACAATTTAAATTTTAATTTTCCATTTAATTCTATAATTTGCCCCCCAAAATTAATTAGAGGTTTCTCCTTATTTTTCCAGTAAACTTCAGGTCAGAACCTATAAATCTATTTTTTTCAAAACTTTACGTTTTATAGTTTCGGCGATAAGGGGGGGGAATGGGTAAATTTTGGTATATTTTCGTTAATATCTTTTTAAATAATTTTTTTTAATATGAAAAAAATATATTTGTTGAGGAACACAAATATATGAATGACCTTTCATTTGATATATTACATAATGCGTTTGAAATTTTTTTTATTTTTAAATTTTTATTTAATTCTATAATTTGCCCCCCAAAATTAATATTAATGGTTTCTCCTTAATTTTCTTGTAAAGTTCGGGCAACGCTCTATATTTCCTATTTTTTTAGTTTCGGAGAAAGAAGTACCCCTAAATCAAAATTTTTTCTTCTACGATATGTACTCCTGATTGGGTCACCAAACTATACATCGATACCAAATTTCAACCTCTTCCGTCCAGTAGTTTAGGAGAAAATGGCTGTGATGTGACAGAGGCAGAAATCCTGAGTGATAGTATAAGGGTATCCGTATATTGTATATACGGAACCCTAAAAAGCCCCATACTGCCAGCAAGTACGATAAAGATGTTCAACTCGGTGCTTGTGTATGTATTATTGAACAGGGACCAACTAATATTGGTAAAACAACAAATTATTAAACGGCATTAGAAATATAATACACAAAAAATAAATTTTGAGCTTACAAAGGGAACCATACGTTTTCAAAATTGTCGATGGTCTTCTCAAGAAAATCTCTACTTTGTAATAGAATGTCGTGGGTGATCAGTATTCACTTAAGACGAATGTCTGGTATGGATTGTTTAAGAATAAAATATTTGGAACATATTTCCTTAGGGCAAATTTAACGGCTGAAAAATACCGTAATTGTCTGAATAACGATATCAAGTTTTGGACAATTTTTCCTTAAACATTAGACGAAATTTGTGGTATCAACTTATTGGCGCGCCGATACATCAATCGATGCATTAATGCACTTTACCTCTGAAACGTGTTGAATTTTAGAGAATTTGGAAATTTTATGCCACTTTAATCGTCCGAATTAACACCCTTCGATTTTTTCTTTTGGGATTACCTTAAACAAATAGTTTATAAGCAGATACCATTGAGAATCATACAACATTTAGAAGAGGAGTGTTGTGCTAATATTAATCCCCAATTTGTTAAAAATGCTACGAAGTATGTTAGTAGATGAACTAATATTTGTCTTCAGGGAAGGTTGAGATACAGGAATGACGTTTGACGGATGTATTATGTAGTGTGTTGGTATTTGAAGACTTTTCTAACTTATGACCATATTAGTATAAAAACTGTAAGTTGGTCAACTTTAGAATCTAATGAAATTTAGGCCATTTTATGGTTATAATTATACCTAGGACGGAATGTAAATTTAAAATGCAGTAAAAAGACTGATTTTATGAATTTCTTAAAATAAATATCTAGTTAAGAAATTTTTAAAAAATTTATGAATGCGCGATGAAGTGTTTGACTGTAAATACATTAACTAGGGTTTGGTGAATTTACATAAAAAAATTGTTCAAAAATAAGGAAAAATAAACTTTATTCTAGATTATTTTACGTGAAACGAAATTAGAAACAAATGGTTTGATTAAAGTTATTCGAAATTCTACCAAAAATGGCATTTTTGCCATTTTTAACCGACTTCCAAAAAGGAGGAGGTTATCAATTCGTCACGTATTTTTTTTGTATGTATGTTACCTGATTCCTTCTCCTGAGGTGAACCGTTTTGAATGAATATGGTCTTGTTTAATATAGTATATATCCGGATTGGAGAAACTTCAAATTTGGGAAAAGAATTCTATTGGTAAACTGATGAAATTTGTGAATGAACACATGCGTGCATGGAAACCGACCATTATCCCTAACATATTGGTCGATTTTTCGAAAACTCCTTCATCAGTTGCGCTTTCCACAATTGAATGTCCTGTCGAACAATTCTTTATGTATTTGATACATTTCGTTAAATTTGAAGATGCGAAATATAAGACTGACATCTAGGATTTTCGAGAGAATTAGCATACAGAGGTTCCGAATCTGGAGCCGTTCCATGTAATTGCCACTGATGAAGGTTCCCTAACCAGAAACAATATATATTACATGTATATTGTCTTGCGTACAAAGGAATGACATCTCGAAGAGAGTATTCAATATCTCTGACAGGTGAAGTAACCAGAAAATTTTATCCTGACATTCTGTCCTAGGAGTTAAGGGAGAACAGCAATTACACAGAACGGCTTCAGATTCGGAACCTCTGTGTGCTAATTCTCTCGAAAATGCTAGATGTCGGTCTTACATCTCGCGTCTTCAAATTTAACGAAATGTATCTAATACATAAAGAAGTGTTCGAGAGGACATTCAATTGTGGGAAGCGCAACTGATGAAGGTTCCCTAACCAGAAACAATATATATTATATATATTGTCTTGCGTACAAAGGAATGACACCTCGAAGAGAGTAACATTGAATGTGTTATTTATTTGCTAGAGTTGTATTTTGTTATAATTATTTATAGCTTTTTAGTTATAAGTGGATGTCGGTTATATTTCTTTTTAATGTTTTATTTGGAAAAAATGTCAATTTTGACGGCTATGAAAACTAGCTCTCTGAGAGTTGTCGGCATCAGTTTTGTTTAAATTGGTGGCTAAATCAAATTTTACCATGGTTTATTAATAAAAAAATCTCCCATATGCTATGGGCATTAACGGTGTCACTATATATTTGTGCATGTAAGTATATTCCCAAGTATACTGGAAATACAATATATACCCGAATTCAGCATATTTTACAAATAAACAAAATAGTGTGTGTACCTTGTATGTAGACAGGAAACAAATAAATATTAATCAGTGGGATAGAACGAAGAACAACTTGCAGACACCAAACACTGGATCATCCTATATACCATTTTATAGAATTAGGAATTTAGTAACCACACTCGTTAGCTAGTCTAATTAAATTTGACGTTCACCTCTTATTGCACAGGCCTTAACGACGGTAAAAATCACACCAAACAACTTCATACAGCACTGAACCACACAAAAACAAGATACATAATTCTTAGAGATTTTACTAAAGTAGGAAACTACATGTGTTGAACATGCCTGAAAATTGTTATTTGAGATTAGACAATAATTCAAGACTTCAACCAACGTTGGTTTCGCAAGATCAACAAAATAATAATTAACACCTGAATTTCATTTGCATAAGAAACGCATAGAAATAGCTGACTTCTCTAAACAACCAATAATTTATTAAACTACACAATTATAATTTTGTAATTATACTCTATTTTTATTTTTTATTAATTTGTAAGTACTTTAAATTTCTTAATAAATGATTATTAACTTTATTTTTGATGACAACAGTATCCCCATAAGTCAATATGGGCTCATGCAATAACTTAGTAGATACACATTTTTTTTACATTTATATTTGAATACACCAAAGTAGCGAGTTTAATATATGCCCACACTTTTGATCTTGCTGAAACCTATATTTAATATTCCTTTCTTGCGTGCCTTCAGTTGCTAATATACTTCCTAAGTATTTATATTCTTTGAATTTACTTAGTTGCAAATTAGGATCCTTTGTCTTCATCTCCTATAAGACGTTCTGTTTTTAGGTTTCCGTATATACAATATACGGATACCCTTATAATATCACTCAGGATTTCTGCCTCTGTCACATCACAGCAATTTTCTCCTAAACTACTGGACGGAAGAGGTTGAAATTTGGTATCAATGTATAGTTTGGTGACCCGATCAGGAGTACATATCGTAAATGAAGAAATTGTGATTTTAGGGGTACTTCTGGGGGGTAAAACTGATCTCCGAAACTACTGAGCCTAAAATTTTTGAAAAAAATAGGAAATATAGAACGTTGCCCGAACTTTACAGGAAAAATAAGGAGAATCCATTAATATTAATTCTGGGGGCCAAATTATAGAATTAAGTAAAAATTAAAAATAAAAACATTTTCAAACGCATCATGTAATATATCAAATGAAAAGTCTCATTCTGAGAAACACAAACATATTTTTTTCATATTTAAAAAAAAACATATTTAAAAAGATATTAACGAAAATATACCAAAATTTACCCATTCACCCCCCTTATCTCCGAAACTATAAAATATAAAGTTTTGAAAAAAATTAGAAGTATAGCTTCTGACCTGAAGTTTACTGGAAAAATAAGGAGAAACCTCTACTTTTAACTTTGGGAGGCAAATTACAGAATTAAATGGAAAATATAAAATTAAAATTGTTTCTAACTCATCATGTTATATATCAAATGAAAGGGCTCATTACGACGAAAACAAACACATTTTTTCATATTTTTAAAATAAATTAATTAAAAGATATTAACAAAAATATAAAAAAAATTACCAATTCCCCCCCCCCCTTATCTCCGAAACCATAAACTGGAAAATTTTTAAATAAAATGGAGGTATAGACCCTTACATGAACTTTACTGGAAAAATAATAGAAACCCATACCCATAATATCTATTTTGGGGGGCAAATTATAGAATTAAATGGAAAATATAAAATTAAAATTGTTTCTAACCCATCATGTTATATATCAAATGAAAGGGCTCATTATGAAGAAAACAAATATATTTTTTTCATGTTTTTAAAATAAATTGATTAAAAGATATTAACAAAAATATAAAAAAATTTACCCCCCACTATCTCTGAAACCATAAGCTGAAAAATTTTGAAAAAACAATGGAGGTGTATCCCCTCACCTGAACTTTACTGAAAAATAAGAAAAAAAACCTAATATTCATTTTGGGGGGAAAATTATTGAATTAAATGGAAAATATAAAATTAAAATTGTCTCTAACCCATCATCTTATATATCAAATGAAAGGGCTCATGATGAAAAAAACAAATATATTTTTATTCATATGTTTAAAATAAATTAATTAAGAGTTATTAACAAAAATATAAACAAATTTACACATCCCCCCCCTTATCATCGAAACCATAAGCTCAAAAATTTAGAAAAAAATGTTAGTATAGTCCCTCACCTGAACTTTACTGGAAAAATAAGGAGAAACCCCTAATATTTATTTTGGGGGGCAAATTATAGAATCAAATGGAAAATAAAAAATTATAATTGTTTCTAAAGGGTCATGTAATATATAAAATCACAGGGCTCATTATGACGAATACAAATATATTTTTTTATATTTTTTTAAATGAATATTTTAAAATATATTTAAAAAATATTTTTAAAAAATTACCCATTCTCCCCGTTATTCCCGTTATAGGAAAAATATGAAAAAAATCCATAATTCTATTAGTTGACCCCCAAATGATAAAATTAAACGGAAAATAAATTATTAGAAAACCCCCATAGTAATTTTAGGGACAAATTATACAATTAAATGGAAAATAAAGATTCAATTTTCAAACGCATCATGTAATATATCGGATAAAAGTCTCATTATGTGAATTACAAATATATGATATTTTTAAATCATTTGTTTAAAAGATATTAACAAAAATATTAAATGTCGACATAATATGCCACTTTAGAAACTACCCTATTTAAATTTTGAAAAATATATTTTATTTGTATTTTTTAATAATTTGAGTAACAGATTTAATAATTTATAATTTAAAACTTGACCTATTTTGAACTTTATCTTCAAATCTACAAAGCCTCAAAACTCAGACAGTAGATTATGAAAGACTTCTCTGAAAGATTATTAATAAAATACAACTCTAATGTTAATTTTTGGGGGCCAAATTAGAAAATTAAATACATATGTATTCTAATAAAAATCAAGCGAATCCTGAAGCAGATAAAATAAAAGTCTATGTGTGGAAAATCAAGGTGTATATTTTTTATAAATTTAAAACGCTTCCTTTAAAAGATATAAGGGTAAATATAAGAAAATGCACTCATTCCCTGCTTGTCTGAAACTGGAATATTAGAATCTTGAAGGTGGTACGGAATCCTAAGTATGCGAGTCCAACTCGCACTTGAGCAAATTATTTTTAATTAATATTTTAACCACATACATCATATTTTTCCTTAAGTTTTCTCTACATATAATTTAGATCTTCTTCGCAATTTTCAACTATAAATTCATCATCTGCAAAGTATGAACTATTCAAGCAATGATCATTGTGTATCCCTATTCCAGAGCATTTCGAAAAAGTTAGTTTGAAAAAGATTATAACAGATTGGAATTTTCGTACATTTCTTATAATATATAAAGTCTAAAATTATAATATGGGATCTATTAATTAATTAATGGCTACAAACTAGAAACAAGCTAAGAATTAAACTAAAAGGCGACAGTGAAACATCTTGATATAACTCGAGTTTGGTATACACTCAACCAAATTTATATACTTATAAAAGCGAACATAATTGTTGAAAAAATGTATATGCTTAAAAAAAATTGTTCCTTGAGGATTACTATCGTTGCGCGCCCGTGTTAATTAAAGATTATTCGAATATCTCATTAAAAATGCCTTATGAGGGGTTATCACAAAGGGAAGAATTATTGCTCTGTCGAAACAGGGTACGACGAAAAGGAAATTGCACGAACGGTCGGAGCTGCACAAGGGGTGACTTCAAAAATCTATTAAAGGTTTCTGGAACTGGGAACTCTGCAAAACAGGACCAGGAGACGTTGAGGAAGAGTTACTATAGAATAATGGGACTGTTCCTTAGTTCAAACAGTAGGAAAAAATTCCACTCCTTCCGATCCAGAGCTACAAAGGCAACTTTTGCAAGCTACCGGTGTTAGAGTTTCAGTGGAAACTTTAAGGATGATATCCCGCAGTCAAGATTTGTTCAGTAGCGGACAGTTAAAGCACCTCCGCAAAATGGATGAGACCAGAAACCGCCTACAATCAGACGATCAGCGAATTCGTGTGCTAAGAAGTCGTGGGACACAAGCTAGACTCTGTGCTGCTCGATCGGTCCCCAAAAACAAAGGTGGGACTGTAATGTGGGGTGGAGTGGTATCATAACTCTAACAGGTCCGCTATATAAGGAATTAGTGCTACAACCTATTGTCGGTCTTTGGAGAAGTGATTTCAGCGATTATTTTCTATTTAGGCAAGATAACGTACCTCCACATACCTGTAGAGCTACGAGAAATTGTTTAAACGAGCAAGGTGTTACTGTTTTGGAATGGCCTGCTTGCTCACCGGATCTTAGTCCAATTGAACACTTGTGGGATATGATTAACAAAAGGATGATTACTGTTCAGAACAACGTATTACAGCTTGAGGAAGCAGCATTAGAGGAATGTTTCCTAAGAAGAAATTATTGTTATAGAAAGTCTGACAAGTAGCATGCTAGAGGTGGTATATTACTAAAATAATTTTAATACTCCTCGGATTTTGTTTTGTAGTTATTTTTATTTTTTTGGTGATATTCACATTTTCGTTTTTTCTGTAATATTAAATTATTTATATTTATTTACTATATTTCTTTAATTTGGTTAACCTGCTTTTTATTTGAAAAGCATTTATGTTTAATAAAATGCTTGTTTATGAAATTTATAGGTAATTCCTTATGAGTTTGAATGTGGGCATATAAAAAATTACTTGGATACGCTATTGTATGAAACAATACGAATTATGAGAACATAGTGTTGCAAATTTTTCTTAAATATTGAATCAGAAACACCCAGGTTCTTCGCCATATATTTTTTCTAGGAACATATTTTTCCAAACGAAAGTGCCAACTTTGCAAAAAACGGCATTTGTTTTACCTAAATTAACGCTAACAATAATGCCGCTTTCGGTATATAATTGAATTTCTATCTTTTTCAACTTTTTGACGTATCTTTAACAAGTCAGTCCGTCATTTATACGGACATTTGCGAAAAGAGAACAAACCACCTTATTAACATGAACATAAAAATACGGTCCGCCAAAGCAACCCCGATAAACACAAGTCAAACCATACCGGACCAGAAAACCATGATGTAAGTAAGCGTGACGTCGCCGCGGTGTTCCACGGCCTCCTGCGGTATAATATGTAGGAATTTGTCGCCATAAATTTCCCGAATCGAGACAGCGAGGTGGCTATAGGGAACGATGGGGGTCTCAAAAAGCTCTAGAGTAGCGAGAGGGATTTTTGCCAGATATTGGAAGAGGTTCGTGGGATGATTACAGTTTGTCTCAAGGAAAGGCATGCTATTAGAATAGATATTTTATAACAATATGTGCAGAAAAATACATTTAAGGTACGTCTTGGTAACAACTGGTGTAAATTTTGTTGGTCAGTAGAAATTATACTAATTACTTAAACGGGTGGTAATTTATTTTTATAGGAAATAACATGACAATAGGGACAAGAACTGTACTTTGAAAATGCAAACATTTGAAGGTCTGAGCCTGACCCCGTTGTCAATGAAATATAATAATACGTAAATATGAAACTGAATGTTTTACAAGTTTACAATGGCTTACCTAAAGAAAATCTATCGTTTTTACATATACAGGGTAGCACAAAAAATTGAAAGTTCATATTCAATAGTCAGGTGAGTATTGTTTTAATTTTATTGTTTTGGATAGATTTTCTTAAATTAAGACCAAACAAAATATGTGTGTATAATCATTACATTACATTTTTTGTGGATGATAAGATATGAGGATATAAATCCTACTCGTTATGCAAATGCAACATTAGTGTTGAATATGTCCTGATAAGGAGTCCTTAACATTAGACCATTGACATCCATAAGTAACCAACCAGATGAGTGAGTTTATCTAAAACATAGATATAATTGTAGAAAAGATGATCCAGGGCAACGAGATGATATAGACCAGTGTAGAGTGTTTTCAATGAATGTGGACATACAGCTCACATCAAAAGGAGCTGTAGGGTTAGGTAGGCTTCCAGGAATACTAACAACGAAAACCAAATATATTGTTTCCTCTGAGGACGCTTAGGTCATGTAAGCGCGCCTGAAGAGTAGCATTTAATTGTATGCTAACAATCCATCAGTTCTCAGCAAGCTAAGCAGATGGAGCTTCTTCAAAGGTGACGGCAGTTTGGTTCTCCAAGGACAAGTGATAAAAAACCCTCATATGACACTAGTGCTCTTAATTCCAGTGTTCTGGAGCCCTCCGAGATCTAGCCAGTTCGACTGCGAACCATTAAACGATGCTAGAGCAGGTGGAAGCAAAAGTAGAGCTAAGGTAAAGTTTATTGCTAAATATTTATTTCGTACTAGACTTTACGGACTTTTACTAGACAACCTTGATTCATGTTGCATGCAGAGGACAGTACACGACTTTTGGACGAAAAACTCATACTGATCCAATCTATTAATAACCGTAAGACTTCAGTAAAATCGTTTCCAGCGATTCACAGTAAAATGACAGTAGTTACTGAGAGGAATTTAAGAAATTTAAAAGGTTGTTGAAAAGGTTTTGAATTATAAGTATTTGAAAATTGAAAATTGTAAATGCAGAACAAATTGTAGTAAGGCTATTTCGTAAAATTGCCCGGATTCCTGGTTATCTGTACCGAAATCTTTCTCAAAGTAATTCTGAGAGAAAGAGATGTCTACAAAATGATCAGTATTCCTGAATATAAATAGTGTTTTGCATATTGTGTAATATTACCCAAACACAATTGCAATTGCACAATTATTGATATACAGGAATACTGGTTGATCATTTTGTAGACATTTCTTTCTTTCAGAATTACTGTGAGGAAGAATTTCTGTTTGGGCAAGCAGCAATCCGGCCAATATTATGAAATTACCTTACTACACTTTGTTCTGCATTTACAATTTTCAAATAGTTATCTATTGCAGGAAAAAAACTGTGGAGAGAAAACCCTAATGAACATGGGAATTTAAGAACTAGAGAACTAAAACAGATCCAAAGTAGATAAGGATCAAGACGAGCGAGGAGGTTAAGTTTGTGGCCACTTAGAAATTTGAGAAGTCGTGAACTAGAACGACCGCAGAAATTGTTCAGCACCACGTAACAGGTCTATAAATACAAGACGCATGGTAATTTTTGATATCAAGTTGAAATATAAACCGTTGCACTGTAGAGTAGCAAAGGGCGAAAATAAAAAAGCACTATTACTTACAAAATGGCGACAAATAATATGCTTTTTACATCTAAAAAATATATGTTCAGAATTGGAAAGAGTAGCCTACAATTAATACCAATTTGGGATAATTATTTTAGTTGTCCTCAAACGCACATCACTGAAAGAGAGGTATTACAATATGAGTTATAATTTTTCTAAGTAAATTGTTATTTTCATTCCAGGTATTACAATTGGATTCCACTATTATACCACTATTAATTAAAAATAAATTAAATTTCCTTAAACATGGAAATTAACACGTTACTGAAATTCTTTTTTGAATTGGATAAATGATAAGTATCATTGGCACCTTATATGATTTTGCATTCTAGATTAATCTTTTTAAATTGGGACATCCGCTATAGCACATTCAGAAGGCATCCACACATATAAAAGAACGTAGAAAAAAACGTAAACATATCTCAGTATGGGGATTCTGTATAAGCGCGTACACGGAATTAAGGTGTCCTTCCGCAGATTAGCCTCGTACAGCTGTATATCTATTTTTTATTCTATTTTATTCTTGTTTCAGTTCGGAGAAGAAGATCACGTTCCCACAGGAAATGGGATCTTGTGTGTGTTTGCGAGAAAACTGTAAATCATTTTGGCTATGAGAATTTTGGAGCTTTTGCAAATGTTTTGTTATCCTACGCAATTATGAAACAAGTGCAGGACATTGTTAGTGAACTTGTATCTTGTATCAATAATTTGTACCATTTTGATGTGTTTAGGGTATTACAATTTACAAAAATTAATTTAAGATTTTGTTAACAATGTCTTATTTCAAAAAGCAATCGGCAACCTTCAGTAGGCAGCAACAAAGCATACTAAACATTTTCAGGTTGCACGTAAAATTGAAAATTCAAAGTTACTCATTATATATTCCGTACCACATTAGAGCTCATTTAAGAGACAACTTGATGAATACTAAAATTAATAAAACATATTTAAAAAATATATAACCGACTTCCACCTAAACTAAAAATAATTATAACAAAATACAACTCTAGCAAACAAATAGCACATTCAATGTTGTTAGGTACCTACCCAGGAAGTAAAAAATGTACAAATTAATTACCTACCAATCTAGTATATTTTTCAAGTCGGTGCCAAGCAAATCTAAAATTCTTTATTGCGTACTTATCTACCACTTCATCAAACTTGATTGTTGCTTGACACCGACTTCAAAAATATATTAGAGTGGTAGGTAATTAATTTGTACAGAATGAGCACCTTTTAATGTTTAAATTTTTTACTTCCTGGGTAGGTACCTAACAACATTGAATGTGCTATTTATTTGCTAGAGTTGTATTTTATTATAATTATTTTTAGCTTTTTAGTTATAGGTGGAAGTCGGTTATATTTTTTTAAATATGTTTTATTTTTAACTTTTTAGTTTTTCTGAACTCAGGTAGTTTTCATTCTTTATTTTTTATTTTGTATGTATTACCTTAAGTAGAATCCATCCCTTATTTACGGAGTCAAATTCGTCAAATTTTTAACATTTTATATTATCGCCCGGTGTAACATTAAATCCTCTCCACACTTGATGCAACTTCTTATGGGCTAATATAGTAAATATTTTGTTAATCACAATCTATAAATATAATTTATCTCCAGCGTATATTTCAACCATCCTGTATATGATTTGTTTACGTCCACATCATAAAGCAGTTTTTTGATTACCCTATATAATTTTAATTACACATTTTTTTCAACATATTTATACCTCCAAACGTCCACTCCACCTTATATTCCAACCGTTCTCCGTCCTATATTTCAATCTTCATATAAATGCAACTCCCACTATCACTTTACTTTGTGATTTTGTTTGCTATAATTAAACACCCTGTGTATAAACGCACCAAATAGCATATTAGAGTTTGACATGTGTTGCCACTGAATTTTCTATTAGGCCGGGAGAATGTGACAACCAAAAGCATCGTCTTCGCAAAATGGAAAAATTTGCATTTAAATAGGTATTTGCCTGGTATACAAACAAATCGAGCTTGGTACTCATTGATTTAAGGAACCGAAAATACTATGCTTTACTACCTATATGCTTGAGATGGACAAAGAAAATTTTCAAATTCGCAATGAAAACTTCCAGTGCCTAAAATTCCCGCACTATTACGTTGTAATTAAAATATTTATGAGAAAATGTCCCTTATGTCATTTCGATGAAATTTTTGATAAGAATTTTGGAATTTTCGGGAATTTTCTACAAAACTGCAAGTTGCACGTCGCAGAAAAGTATATGAGATTACCTAGGGATCTTCCTTAATAGTTTACACGTTAAAAAACTATACACATCCATAAGGAGTTTTCGAAAAATCGACCAATATGTTAGGGATATTGGTCGATTTCCCTGCAGGCATGTGTTTATTCACAAATTTCATGGCTTTACTAATAGAATTCTTTTCCAAGATTTGAAGTTTCACCAATCCGGATATATACTCTATTAAACAAGATCATATTCATCCAAAACGGTTTACCACCGGAGAAGAAATCAGGTAATATATACAAAAAAAAATACGCGACGAATTGATAACCTCCTCCTTTTTGGAAGTCGGTTAAAAATTGTCAATCATACCAAGTATTTATTGCTCTTAAGGAAAATTCTGCGAATTACTTTTGTACTTTTCTATGTTTTACTATTAAATCATAATTGTGACAATTATCTGATCCATACTAATTTGAAATTGTAAGCATATTATTTAATTTAAATATTGGTTGAATAGTATTACCTATTGCGAACATTCAACTTTATCTGTTATAAATATATTTGCAAAACTATTGTGGTCATTTTTGGAATGAAGTGAGTGCATTAGCTTTTGTAGTTTCTAGTTCTTGAAGTGGATTCAGTATTTGTTCAATCAATAAATTCATAGTTTTCTATTCAATATGATGTCATCGTTTTTATGCTCTTTTAACCGGGATCTGATGTTCCTACCAATGCAACGGCTTTATTGAATTGATTGATTGAAAATCTATTGTTGATAAGTATGTTGATAAACGTTCTTTAACACTCTACATTGCTACTTCTTTGGCAAATTATAATAATATTCATGTCACTTTCAAATTGTGTACTAGGTTCGATAAAGAATATAAATTGTGTATAAGTTAAGTGCCTTTATTTTTAATAATCACTCAAAATGTTATGGAACAAAGTTGATTACAATTGAACGTCCTGCTATGCCATAAATTAATTAAAACTATATAACGATTTATTATAAGATTCCGCGGAAAGGAGACCATTTAATGAATGTCAGTATTATTATCAGACCTAAAGAGTGATGACACTCAGATCGTCTACAATATAGTGGATCCACCTATGTTAGAATCATATTCAAAATTTTCTTAATACATATACATATCTAGAAAACAAGTTATTCTATTGCACAGAAAACGAGGTGGGTCAAGCTAATAAATAAAAAGTTAATTAGATTTGAAAACTGCATCCAATTAAGCCATTGCATCACAAAATATTGTAAAATAAATGTATTTATAAAAAAATAACTAAAAAGCAAATAATTTTTGCTACAACAATTAAATAGTTTTTCTGAAGTCGGTGACAATTTGCCAAGCAACAATCAAGTTTGATGAATTTGTAGATAAGTACGCAATGAAGGATTTTAGATTTGCTTGGACCGGCTTCAAAATATACTAGATTGGTAGGTAATTAATTTGTACAGAATGAGCACCTTTTAATGTTTACATTTTTTACTTCCTGGGTAGGTACCTAACAACATTGAATGTGTTATTTATTTGCTAGAGTTGTATTTTGTTATAATTATTTTTAGCTTTTTAGTTATAGATAGAAGTCGGTTATATATTTTTTTTAAATGTTTTTTTTAATTCAGTTTTTGGTTTTTTAATAAAATTGTATTTATTGTCTGTATTTTTGCTCATATATAAAACACAATCGTGTCGCTTCAGCTTTAGTCTTAGTCCTCTTCGACCACTATATCTACCACGATACGTCCAATTTAAATAGCAAGGGTATAATGAGTAGGTGGATCATTCTGAAATGTTAATTCTTCCGCAATTTAATTGTGATTATTGCGTTTTTGCCACTGCAAGTTCGATGGCGTCTTCTAATAATTACAGATACATTAAGCCATTTAGATTCATTGGAAGAGAAAAAAATACCAATTATGCAATGGCCATGAATTCCAAACCAGACGTTTAATTCCTTGAATGTGAACCTCATGGAATAAATGTGGATTTTCGTCAGATCAATCTCAACAATAGTACCTTTTAACAAACCAAGTTAGAAAACACCAAGGCTCGTACGAAATACAAATTATGAACACTAAATTCGGAACATTTACTATTCTTTCAGTCATGGGGAAACTGTGGAACTTTTGATGTGTCACAGACGTATAAACACAAAGTTTTTACCCTACACCAAACCTTTCTTTTTTCGCTCAACGCACCTTTCAACATCGAAGCTGTCAGCATCAAGGAGTAAACCAAAACAATTGTGGTTTAGACCTTGATTATACGGCTTTCCGTCATAATCTCGCCAAAAGTTCACAAGGGCATTTTCGTTCAACTGTTCTACAAGATGAATTCTGTAGGAATGAAATTTATGTGTCTTTAAAATTCTTCGAATACTCGTACGAGGTATGCCATTCAATAAAGGTAGTTTACTGATGGTTGATGTAGGGTCCATAACAGCAACTTTCACTGTGCAATGAAATTTTTTTGCAATCTACATCAATAAATATAAAGCCATTGACAACGAAGTCAGAATAGACTTTGAAACGTTTGGTATTCCTGCAATATACGTCGTTTTATTTTTATTGTAGTGTTATTGCCAAAATATATATATTTTATATTCACTTTGATTCAACTCACTTTTTAAAAAAAATTATTTATTTAGAAACATACAATATTAAAAGTCAACAATTAAAATAGTTAAAGTACTTGAATAACTTAATGCTATAAATGATATTATTTGAATGACTTAATACTAAAAGTGATAATATTTGAATGACAACACGAGAACGTTTCCAGTTGCTTTTATAACATTGACAAAAGTGCTGATGCAAGTCAGCGTTTTTACTTGGTAAACGGACTCGTGTAGGTTTCCGGGAAGTTGTTTGCATATAATTCAAGATGAAATTTGATATCCCTGAGAAGTCACGTACGCTTTAAATTCCGTTGACTTCACGACTGTGTGAACTAAGTGCTGATATATTTTGCATATAACAACTCCCCTTACATATCAAAAGTTGATGCTATAACATCAACTTTTAGGAACAGAAACATAAAATAACATAAAATGATGTTTGAATGGTATGAATAATAAGTAATAAGTGTATAAAATATGAATAAAATAAAGTAAAAGGTAAAAATCAAATTGATATTTGTAAAATAAAATCAAAAAATGTTAAAATAAATGAGCAATAAAATAATATGAGTAATAATTAAATGCTTAACCTAAACATATCAAAATAAAATATAAAGTAAAAGGAAATGTGAATAAAAATAATGTGTAGAAAAATAAAAAAGTTAATGATATAAATTAATATTAAAAATGGTGTTTTTAGAGAACATAAAGAGTATACCTAAACGTGCGTCTCTAAGCTTTGTTCTGTTTTCAAAACAGGCCTAAGCTTGGGGAAGAATTTGAGTCTTGGCTGAGGAACTGAAGTCTGGTCAGGATTGCAGTCCTTTGGAGGTTTTACCATCCTCTTTTTGACAGCTTGGAAGGTGATGAGTGCTGCTATGATCATGAGAGCAGCTATGGTTGTATAGGTAAACCAAGAGATATTTTTGGTTACAAACGGCTGGTTTATGAGACCATCGAGGTCTCTGGAATATTGTTCCAATTTGTGATTTGCTACGTCTAATTCTTCTACGTTAAGCGTGTTCAGCTTCAGGGGCTGAAGTTCAGGAATTATAATTTTTTCTGGCACTGCGTCGCAACAGTTGAACGGCACTGTTACTGGTTGGAAGGTTTCTAGAACATCGGTTTGTTTACCAGATTCGGCTTGAACTTTTGTAATTCCTATAAACGCACTACACTCTGATTGAAGAGTCAATATGGAGTTGAGGGAGATTGTAAGAGTTTTTGGGTTTGTTTGAGCGCAATTCACTGTAACACTTATGGGTTCAGAAGTAATTATGAGCCATGTATTGGGTTCTAGTTTTTGAACGTTGTATCCTTGAGTGAATATTAGTGAGCTTTTACAGTTGTCGGGTACCTTCTGGACATTCTTTAGAAGTTGAGCTTCACATAACGCGTTTGTGTCAATAGGATACGCGTAAAGTTCAGAACACAGTTTCTTATGAGTGGATAACGGTTTACACGCACTTAAGTCTTTGATCGGAATAAACATTAAAGAATCATCATTCTTTGCAAGATATTTTTGAGTGAAGGATAGCATATGATGTAAACCTGTTCTTTCATCGTATATAGGGATAGGATATAAATGAAAGACTGTGTAAGGATGTTGTTCGACTAAAGGGATTCTTAACACAAATATAAGATCGGTATATGTTTGAAATGCCTCTAGTTCAATAATTTCCAGATATTGTGCGATGCTCGAGTACTTTACAGCCAATGGAAGGTTACTTTTGACTAAATTTTGCGATATTTCCTGTAATGAGGTAATAAGATGTTCTGGTGTTAAAATTGAAGAGTGAATTATTTTCAGACGCGCGAATGTGATAGAATTTAAAACATCATTTAAATTATCTTCTAAGTAGAGATAATTCTCCATAAGTTTTTCACACATTTCAAGTAGTGCGAGTTTTGATTCGACGTAGGCGACCTTATCATTAATTTTTCCGATAGTGTTTTCCAGCTTTATCATGTATCGTTAAATAGTTTCTCGTCAATTCTAAGATTTTGGATAGTTTCGTTGAAGTTTTTAATTACGGATGTGGTGACACTTATTTGGTTTTTTTGTAAGTTCTCAATTTGAAGTTGGCCTTGATTTAAGCGGTTTATGCTTTCGCATAATGCAATATGCAATGTATCCGTAATGGAGTACCGAAGTGTTGGAAATAGAGTAGTAAGGTACTAACAACGGTTTTTGCGGATTTGTCGGTTATGGGGTAGGCCTGAGAGAATTTTGTTAGTTCGTCCCGGATAGTTAATGCGTAGTTTTTTGTCGGGACTTCTAGAATATCGATGTTGACGCGTTCAAAGGGTGTCCGTGGGGTTTCAGTAATGACAAGTGGGCTGTCGAGATTTTTTAGGTAAACTTTTGCTCTCTGGCAAGATTGACAGTTTTTGATAAAATTGTCAACGTCCTTAGTCAGTCCTTGCCAATTGTATTTTTCTTTTATTCTGCGGATAGTTTCATTGATACCACGGTGTATATTATTTTTGCCGTTATGGAATTGGTCGAGGATGATGGGTATTTGGTCTTTCTCAACCGTTTGGACGATATTTTGGCAAACTTTCCATTTGATATCGATTTCGGAAAAGATAAACGAAAGCATTTCCAAAATGGGCAGTTCAATGTTATTCTCAACACAGAATACTTCATTTTCAGTAAACACATCTCTACTATTATACAGAGATGCGAAAAGAATCTCGTTGACTATTTCTGGGTCAGAAGGGAGAGGGACGATGTAATAGCGTCTTTTTCTGACACTTTTGCTTGCAAAGACATTTACTCTAGGGGTACGGAAATCAGCATTTTCCTCGAAAATGTCTTCGATGATGTCATTGTGAAAATTTTTCATGAGAGAGCCTTGGGGAAATACTAAGATGTTTTTGTTTCCTCGGTCTAGGAGTTGGCAATTAGAAAATTGAATTTTGTCGTAATCTATGAGAGAGACGGTTTGATATCGCTCGACAAAAGTTTTAAATTCTTCGGAGATTTGTTGGAGATTAATGGGACTTCTCGTCTGGGGTTCTTGTGAGTCATCGTCAGTTTCGTTTGTTGGGAGTACTGTAAATGGTGTTAGATGATTGTTTGCTTGAAATGATATGTATTCATTAAAGTTGTTAACTTTAATGCGAGAGAGCGCGTCGGCGTTTTTATTTACTTTGCCAGGTTTGTAAATTATTTGATAGTCGTACTCCTCGAGCTTAAGGCGCCATTTTGCAAGTCTACTTCCAGGGTCCTTTATAGAAAACAGCCAAGTTAACGGGCGGTGATCGGTCAGAAGTAAAAACTTACGGCCAAAAATTATCGGACGAAAGTGTTTAACCGCCCACACTATTGCAAGGAGTTCTCGTTCTATGGTTGAATACTTAGTTTCAGCATTGCAGAGAGTTCTGGAGGCATAGGCTACGGGTAAATCTTTACCTACGGGGCCTTGAGAGAGCACTGCGCCGATAGCAAATGAACTGGCGTCGGTTGTAAGAATAAATGGCTCTTCAAAATTAGGGTGTATGAGTATGGGAGTAGAAGTAAGGGCTCTTTTTAATTCGTCAAAAGATTTGACACATTCTGAATCAAACTGGAAAGGTGTGTCTTTTTGAAGTAATCTTGTCAAAGGTTTTGAAATCTTGGCGAAATTGGGGATGAATCGCCTGTAATAACCAGCTAACCCTAAGAAGGACTTGATATCTTTTGGGTTTTTTGGTTGGGGGAAATTTAAGATACAATCTACCTTTGAGGGGTTAGGCTTCACGCCTTCGGGAGTTATAAGGTAGCCAAGATACGCGACCTCTTTGCGAAGAAACTCGCATTTGTCGGGTTGGATTTTTAGATTGGCTTTTCGCAATCGTTTGAAAACTTCAGAAAGTCGGGCTATATGCTCATGTATAGTCGGAGAATAAACGATAATGTCGTCCATATAGACTAAACATCTCTCGTTTTGAACGCCTAAAAGAATATTATCCATTACCCTTTGGAAGGTGGATGGAGCGTTTTTAAGACCAAAGGGCATTCTAACAAATTCGAAATGACCATTATCAACTGTGAATGCTGTTTTTTGGATGTCTTTAGTATCGATTTCGATTTGGTGAAACCCGGAAGCTAAGTCGAGGGTGGTGAAGTATTGGCATTTGCCAAGTTGGTCAAGTAAATCCGAAATGTTCGGTAGGGGATATTTGTCGTCAACAGTAAGTTCATTTAATTTACGATAATCGACGACGACACGCCATTTTTGGGTACCAGATGCGTCTAGTTTTTTGGGAACTACCCAAACCGGGGATGACCATGGCGAATTAGACGGACGTATAATGCCTTGGTCAAGCATCTTTGATATCTGACTTTTTACCTCTTGTTTGTGTATTTGGGGGTACCGATATGACTTTGTGAAAGAGGGTTTTGCGTTATTAGTGTATATCGAATGTTTGATTTCGTTTGTAAAGGTCAGTTGGTCACCTTCTAAATAGAATATGTCGGAATATTCGAGGCAAAGTTGAGAAATAAGTTCGGCTTCCTCCTCGTTCAGATGTTCTAACCGAAGTTGTTCCATAATTGTAGTTTGTCTGTCAGGCTGGGTCAAGTTTTGAGAGTAATTTTCAGAAAGAATGTTTACGGAAAAATTGTTTATCGGTTCGAGTTCCAAATTGTCGAAATTAACAGTCTTGGGGATAGCATTTGCATTTAAAACTGAAGTAAGGAATTCGCCTTTTTCATTAATTTTAACAAGGGCACGGGGAAGATAAACTTTTTCTATTTCGGCAGATGATAGGAAAGCATCAGTATTAGTGAGGTTACATTTTAATTTGCATATTTGTTCTGTTCGCGGTTCTAAACAGATTGTATTAACCGGGATGCAGTTATTGAAAGTTGAAGGGTTCTGAGAACGCATGACAGTATCATCCGTAACTTTGTAGAGAGGTAAAGTTTTAAAATTAGTGACAAGTTGTTTGCTGTTAAAGTCTATAACGCAGTTATAGTGTTCAAGGAAATCTGAACCCAGTAATCCGTCAAATTCAATGTCGATGTTGCAAATATATACCTTGTGTGGGTCGGCGACATTGAAAGGTACAAGGGTGGATTCCTTGATTAAGATTTTCTGATCGGTGATTCCTTGGATGACTACGTTTTCGGGAAATCGTTGTTTGAAGCGTTGGCAGGTTTCAGGTTTAAAAATTGAAAGTCCTGCACCCGTATCGATAAGAAGTTTATAGGTGTTTGAAGAGTCAGTAATATAATAAAGATTCTTTGAGTTGACGGAAAGAAGGGGTCTTACAGAAAGTTCTGTTCTGGGAAGTTGACATTGGGGCTGAAGTCGTCCAGATTCATTGTCTGAATTTGGGTTTGAATTTCTGAAATTTCTTGGTCTGGGGGTTCTGACTGAGTGGGGGTCAAATGAAAATTTACTTGAGAAGAATCAGGTTCGTCAGAATAAAATTCGTATAACTGTTCAGTATTGAAATATTCTGGTTCATTGTTTTGTTCGAAATCATTAGGGTGATAATCTTGTACGTTTCCGTACTCATCGGGTAAAGAGGTGTAATGATTTTCGTTTTGAGAGTAGTTATAGTCGTTGTGATATGGTCCGAATGGCAGATTGTTCAAGTGATGAGTCTTTGGTTGTTGGCGTTGTTGATGTTTAAAGAAACTCGGGTTCGGTCTGTAATTGCCAGACATTTGGGGTTGTCTACTGGTAGATGGACGAAATTGTTGCTGTGAAAATTGTTGACTGGGATTAACATTTGTAGATTGATTAGCAGGTTGATTGGAAAAATGAGGGCGGTAATTCGAATAGTTCTGATTAGAATTCGGGTTGTGTTGAAATTGTCTCATTCTCAATAAGCATTCGTTGCTTAAATGGCCAATGCGTTTACAAAAAGAGCATTGTTTTGGAGGTGGACCGTTATTTGGTTTACGAGGGGGTTGTTGGAAACTTCTATTACCTGAAAATTTCTGGGTTTCAAAATGTGAGAGTTGTAGTTCTCGTTTAATTCTGGAAATGGCAGTGAGAATACTGCACGGGTCGCTAGCGCGAACGAGTTGACCAATTTTGGGCTCTAAACCCGTGAGGAGGCTATTAAGAGCTATTGACTCTATTAAGTCAATCTGCGCTTGCTTTTCTTTGATGGTTAAATTTTGTTTGTTTATAGCTGCTAGCATTTTCGCTTGGTGCGTCTGGAGTCTAGCAGAGAAAGTGAGGGGGGATTCATTAGGAGTTTGCCGCATTCGTTGCAAGTCCTGTATGAGAGCCGAGAGATCTCTAGGATCTCCAAAATGATTTTCTAGGAGGGTTTGAATTTCAGCTAATTGACTAGGGTTTCGCGAGTTAATTAATTCAGCCGCTCTACCGCGTAACTTATTTTTGATGTGGAGAATTAGCAATACTTGCTGATTATCCGTTGCCATGCTGTAAGCAGTATTACAGGAGCATATGAAAGTATTTAAAAATATCGGATTACCATCATATTCGGGAATTATGGCAAATATTTCAGATAACTTATATGGTTCTACGGTTGGTGTAGCTGCTTGTCTAGTAATGGCCATTTTTATAATTGTATAGATTCGCACAATAAATAAAAATTAAATGTTGAGGTTTTAAATGTAAATTAATATCTAGTTTATCAAAATCCAATATCGAGCAATGTTTAATAGGGTAATAACAAATTTGAAATAGGAATGTATAAATAGTAGATTAATAATAAACTTGAAATAATGTTTCATATACTTCGAAATATGTAGGTCAAAGTAGTAAAATAATATGATTATGTAAAATATATAGTTTCAATATTATTTAGGAATGTAAGGTTATGAGGAATAAAATATTATATAAATGAAAGAACTGGTGGTCATTCAAAAATAAAAAATAGTTACTTTATGTGATTCATACGTTATTATTCCTCGCATCGGACTGTTCTCCGCGTCACTTAGCACTGGTTAGCCTGGTTGCGTGTTCCCTTGCTAGTACTTGGTAGTTGTTGTCCTTTTCAAGTAGGTTTTGTCCACAATGATTTAGAAATCTCCACAGTTAGTTAGTATTCACGTGTTCTAACTGTGTTGGACAATCCTACTGACTGCGCCAATTTTATATTCACTTTGATTCAACTCACTTTTTAAAAAAAATTATTTATTTAGAAACATACAATATTAAAAGTGAACAATTAAAATAGTTAAAGTACTTGAATAACTTAATGCTATAAATGATATTATTTGAATGACTTAATACTAAAAGTGATAATATTTGAATGACAACACGAGAACGTTTCCAGTTGCTTTTATAACATTGACAAAAGTGCTGATGCAAGTCAGCGTTTTTACTTGGTAAACGGACTCGTGTAGGTTTCCGGGAAGTTGTTTGCATATAATTCAAGATGAAATTTGATATCCCTGAGAAGTCACGTACGCTTTAAATTCCGTTGACTTCTCGACTGTGTGAACTAAGTGCTGATATATTTTGCATATAACATATATATATATATATATATATATATATATATATATATATATATATATATATATAAAAGTAATCAAGAATATGCCACAAACAACGTTTAGAAGACAATTATACCATTTTACTTGAAAAGAAAGTTTGGTAGCACACAAAACCCTGTGAGATACTAAATTGAAATTGTTCAATTTGAATACTTGGCTTTTATTTCTAACAAAGACAAATGAACTACAATATTTATCAACTCTCTACACAAACAGAATTCCATGGAAGAAAAAAAAGTTGAAGTGGCGAATTTGATGATATGCATAAAATCATTTTTTCCAGGATATAGCAATCAATGGGTCCAAGTGAATTTTTTGAAACGAACTGCATATGGAATGTCGGTCGTGTGCGTTTTACCCACCAGGTTTGTTAACTCTTGTAGACATGATATTCACAAAAGTTCTTAAACAGCAGTGTGCATCTCTTTGAATTATATCAGATGCTTTGTTTTATTGAACAGGTGTAGGGACAAGTCATCAGCCTGTAAAAATTACAAATTAAGTTACAAATATTCTTAGAAATAATTATCTTTCACAGAACATTCCATTCCCTAAAAGATTAAAATTCGTTTTTAATCAACAATTTTGCCAAAACTTCGACTACTTTACTTCACACAAACCAGGTAGACTCCTCTGGCATTTTATGATACTTCTAAAATGAAATATCGTCCTCCATCCTAATTATTTTATGGCTCGCAAATCTCCATTATTAATTAGTTACAAGCTTGGAAAGGGTTGCGAAAACTCTCCTCGCGAGAGAAGAAAGTCTTCTTTATTTAATTATAACGGAGTTTCCAAGGGGCCGTAGGGTGTTGTAGCGAACCGGGGGGTGGCATAAATGTTTATTTTATGTTCCTAGTTAGCTTACTGTATATATAGCGTTTCACTTTCAACGTCGCGAAAAGCACTTACTTGATTTAATCTATCCAGATTCTTGCTGGAGTTAGATAATGGGAAAGAGTATTTATTTGCCTAAGAAGAGGGAAAGGGTTATTTTTACCCAAATATATATGTTTTGTTTTGCTAAGGAATTATTATTCTATGGCCGAAACTTTCTTACTTACTAGAAATAGATAAGCAAAACCCGTAATTTAAGACTTAATCCAAAATATGCTAAATTCAGCAATACACTCCTAGATGATTTATTCTTATCTTGACAAATAGTGGTTAGGTCCTATGACAGAATTAAACGTTAATGGGAGAATGTATAAGAAAAACATATTGACACAGGTCAATCTAAATTTCATAACTTTTTTAAGTAACATTTTCTTGGTATGATTTTTAGATAAATACAAATCGTTCAAAATCAACTTATCAGGTTTAATACTCTCTTCGAGGTGTCAATCCTTTGTGTGCAAGACAATATATATCATATATAACATATATTGTTTCTGGTCAGGGAACCTTCATCAGCTGCGCTTCTAACAATTGAATGTCCTCTCGAACATTTCTTTATGTATTTGATGCATTTCGTTAAATTTGAAGGCGCGAGATGTAAGACCGACATCCAGGATTTTCGAGAGAATTAGCACACAGAGGTTCCGAATCTGGAGCCGTTCCGTGTAATTGCTGTTTTCCCTTGACGTCTAGGACAGAATGTCACGATAATATTGAATACTCTCTTCGAGGTGTCATTCCTTTGTAGGCAAGACAATATATATTATATATATCATATATTGTTTCTGGTCAGGGAACCTTCATCAGTTGCGCTTCCCCTTAACTCCTAGGACAGAATGTCACGATAAAATTTTCAGGTTGCTTCACCTGTCGGAGATATTGAATACTCTCTTCAAGGTGTCATCCTTTGTAGGCAATACAATATATATTATATATAACATATATTGTTTCTGGTCAGGGAACCTTCATCAGTTGCACTTCTAACAATTGAATGTCCTCTCGAACACTTCTATATGTATTTGAAACATTTCGTTAAATTTGAAGGCGCAAGATATAAGACCGACATCTAGGATTTTCGAGAGAATTAGCACACAGAGCTTCCGAATCTGGAGCTGTTCCATGTAATTGCTGTTATATGTTATATATAATATATAACATATATTGTCTTGCATACAAACGAATGACACCTCGAAGAGAGTATTCAATATCTCTGACAGGTGAAGTAACCAGAAAATTTTATCGTGACATTCTGTCCTAGGAGTTAAGGGAGAAAAGCAATTACACGGAACGGCTCCAGATTCGTAACCTCTGTGTGCTAATTCTCTCGAAAATCCTAGATGTCGGTCTTACATTTCGCGCCTTCAAATTATCAGGTTTAGTCAGAGAAGGATAGGCACCAAACTAAGCATCTGCAGTTGATGCTGGAGATTTTTTGAAAATCAGTATTGGGACTGACGAAAGTACCTACTGTTTCAAACTGTGGCTTCTTCAATAGAAATAATAAATATATTTAGGGAAGTTAGCTCGCAACATCGTTTTCGTTTAAATGTATGGGATGGAATTTGTAATAGATAAATACTAGAGGCTTAAATGGTGATATATATCTTAATTTCTTAAGAACCCAATCTGAATAATATTTATATGAGTTGCCCCTTGTGAATTATAATAGGTACTAGTGTCAGCATGACGGGTCCCTCCACATAATACTAGAGTTGTTTGTTACTATTTAGATTGACGAATTCCACAGAGTGTACAAGAAATTCGGGGCTGGTAAAATAGTCGGCAGGGTAACAAAATGATCAACCAGTATTCATTTTGTAGACGTCTCTTTTTCTCAGAATAACTGTGGTGAAGCATTTCTGTACAGACAGCCAGTAATGAGGGCAATTTGACGAAATTGCCTTACTACAATTTGTTCTCCATATACAATTTTCAAATACTTCTCTGATGAAGAAAAAAAACTTGAGGAGAGAAAACCCAATGAACAGGCAAAATAATTCAAGACCTCTTCAACAATATTTTCGAAATTACTTTAGTACTGTTATGTTTATGAAAAAGTGGACTCAAGGCCAATTAATGTGATATTACTTTTGCACTATTTTTGTAGTGCTTGAAAAGCCATTAAAAATGAGAAAAAGTTATTAGGATTAAAATTGAAGAATTTATAGTTAAAAATAGATGAGTTGCTCATATTTTTAAAGAAAAAATTAGCATGCGTGCCTATTACGCATATATCTTTTTTATATATACTAGCTAGTTTATTTCAGTCTCCCGAATAAGCACCTGCTCAAGTTAATGCTCAAAAATTATTTAATTACTTAATTTAATATTAATATAATATCATATTTTGTGTTATTAATTTTTGGGAAAGAATAAAAAACATGGGTACCTACATAAAATATTATCTATCTAAATAGAGCTGAATATTGGATTAAAAATGAAGAACGTTGGGCTCACCTGCACCAATAGATCTTCTGAGAATGATCTTGTACGATTGAAAAAATAGGGTGCCGTGCTACCTGTAGTTGCCGAAGTGTTAGTTTGTTTTGTAATTCAACTTCAATGCATTCCAGATCAAGAAGGAGAGCTCCAAGGATGAATATGAATTTGTAAATATAAAACTAATTTACAATTTTTCAATTTTAATTATAATATCAACAATGGAATAGTATAATACTGTTACGAAATTTACCCGACCCTGTTTCATTTCAGTACGACAACAAACGCTTTGAGATAAAAAAAACGGTTCTCGAAAAGACTCGGCAGCGGAAGGAGTGATGATTGATTTTACGAGAATTTTCTATGCTGGCTTATAAAGGAAGCAACCACAATGGAGAGTTCAGTTATACCGCGACGACTAGCGTATATGGGAATGTATTGTGATATTTGAATCAGCTGTTTAATGTAAATAAAGTTCTAGAAAAGTGAAAGTAAATATTAGTTTTATAATTTTAAATTGAACCCACGGACTATATTGCAATACGTACAATAAATGATTTTACAGTTCAATTTTGATTATTATAAGGCAATCCTTTAATATGCAATAAGGAAATTTTTAATTTAAAATGCACAATTTAATCTTTCTAAGATTCTAAAAAGAAATTATTTGTTAATATTGTTAGCTTAGAGGTTCTTAAGGATTGAAAAGATGGAAAAGTGAAAAATTCTTAGCAACAAGTGAATTTTTATTTTAATTATTAAAGTAATTTAAGATTTTAAAATGTCATTTTTTTAAGTAGTAGTCCTTGGGTAATTAATGAATTTTTATTTAAAATAATTACAGGTCTAAAATATGCGAAGCTCTCATCAACTGTCTTTTATTAATATGTTAAATGTTAAGGGTGAAAAGTTTAAATATATCATAAACTGTGTTCGAGAACATGAAACTATTTATTTGTAAGCAAGATTATTGTAAATAAATTGTTGAAACCATAGTATTTTATTTTTTTAAATAAAGGATAGTTTTTACTCCAAAAAAAAAAACAGAAAACGCCAATCGAACTCATGTAACTTTTGAAGGTCCGACACGCCTTGTACCAAATTTTATGTAATTGGATGCAGTTTCAAGGAATTCGGAAATTACAGCTGATTTTCAGCTTCAGGGACTGAACTATATTCAAAAGACAGTTTCAGTTTATGTTATAGTTGTTTTGTCCTTAATATTTTATAAGCATATAGCAAATTTAGATTGAAAACAAAACCAAACGAGAAAACACTTTTTATATAGCTTAGAAGATACTCCGATTTTGTTAACAAGTATTGCAACATGAATAACTCTTTCATACAAAATGATATTTTACGCATGCTAACCTCCATTGTGAGGATGAAAATATTTCATACAGAGATTAAGCCTTACGTTTTCTCACAGAATTATAAAGCCAAACATACAAACCCATACCTTATAAAGGACGTTCAACACCTTGAGCCCCATAATATCACTTTTTAAACACAACAGATATATCTCCAATCCCAACCATAATTTACAACCATTTCCTATTCTTTATACATCCCAAGAATGCACAGAGAAAGCATTAAAACTAGATATTATAACACTCGTGTGTTGTGGTGGTTTGAATTTATATACGAACTGCATTTTATAGTAACTAAACGTCAAATAGTGTTAGTTTCAAGACAGTTAAATATAATTTATTGTCATATTTAATACCCTATCTCAATAGGTGTATAAATATACTATTACGGCCTACTTGTTGGTTATAATATGTGACCTACGAACATAAAATGTGCATATAAAACATCTCATAGAATGACAATGATGTGGGTCAAATTAGTCTAAGTATTTGCACATAAATCAATATCCCAATATTTGCTTATACGTTCCGATAGTGCAATGATGCATAGGAAAGTGATTTAAATTAAAACTCTACATTTAGAGGGAATAAAATTATTTTATTTAATAATGGTCTTCATTTGTCATTTCAAAAATATCTCATAAATTGAAATATTTCGATTTATAATAAATAATTCTTTAATAAATTTATGACTGCCCATTTGTTAGGTATTAGTTATAAACCAGCCGCTCGGCAAGCAAAATATATTTATCGAATGGATGGTTCGCTCAGAACTTACACGATCACTAACTGCATCTGTGTGTATATAAAGAATCAGTTCATTTTATAAATATTGAATTTGTTAACAATTTGTATGTAACGTCTACGAACCATCGTAAAGAAAAATCTAATATATTTTTTATTCTCTAAACATACCTTCAGTAGTTCGTTTCGTTTAGCATATTCATGGTCACAAACCACTGATATCAGTGATATAAAATGACTTCTAAATGGGGTTATTTATTAGGAACAGTTATATAGTATAGTCTATTTTAAATAGGTAAATCATAAAACTAATATTTTTCATCCTATAGTTTGACTTCAAAATTCGCTTACCTATTCTTGCATTCGTTTTAAAATTATTGGCTAAATAGTTTGGAAGATATGCATGAAACGACTCGATTTTCATATTTTATTTTTTAAATTATCAAAAGTATACCTTTTTAGTTTTGACAACGAACCTGTGCATTTGATCTGCCACTTATGTTTATTTTAGATTTTCTTGGGAATAATACCACATCAGAGTTCAAACTTGTGTATATTTTAAAACCAAACGTTTCAAAATCCTGTCGGATTTCGTTTTCAATGGATATAAATTTATAAAGTAAAATTGAAATATATGACAATTATTTTGACAAATATGTTTACGTTACTATGGATAAATTTCTTTGATTTTAAATATACAGGGTGCACAAGAAATTCCAAAGATCATTATAATCAAAAAAATTTTTTTCAAGTTGGAAGAACTTGAAAAATTGTCTTCAGAATTTATTTGTGGCGTTCCTAGGGACGACTTTCTTTTTAAGATAGTGCATTTGCCAAAAAATGCGATCAAAGAATTCTGATAATTCAGTGATCCCATTAAAGTCATAAGGGAAAACCTAGGAAAAACCTCATGAACTATCCCGATATAGGGTTGTTCAAAAGGATATGCCCATTGTTAATTTCATCTTTAATTATCGGCAACCAGACATGACTGAAATCTACGGAAGTAGAAGCGATGCAGTCGTTTTCATTTAACAGAATTAAGGCAGATTCTTTTAATTTTCGTTTTGTGCAGTGTTCTTCTTTGTGTAATATTGTTGTGTTTTTAAATTGTATTTTATGGCCTTGGTCCCAAGCATGTTCACAAATTTTTCATTTTTCGAACTGACGTTTCTTTATGTAATTTTGATGTTCATTTATTCGAACATTAAGAGGTCTAGAGGTTTCTCCAATATAAAACTTATTACATTCACAAGGAATCTTATAAATGCAATTTTTTGAGTTTTGCGTAGCGTTTTTTGGTTTTGTTTTTGTTATAATAGATTTAAGCGTATTTGTTGTTTTAAATGTAGTTTTGATGTTAAATTTGTTGCCTACTCTTCTCAATCTCTCTGACAGGCCCTGTATATATGGTATTGTTGTTGTTATAATGTGGTTTTCCTGGTTGTCAGTATTATTAGGTGAAGTCTGGTGTTGGTTGTCAGTTGTTTTGTGCTCAATTTTATTTAACTCTTTGTTAATAAATTTTTGAGGGTAATTGTTTGCAGTTAGAACATTTTGTATAAATGATTTTTCTTTGTTGAATTTAGTAGTATCTGAGCAGTTAGTCTTTGCTCTGTCATATAAAGATTTAATAACACCTCTTTTTACCGTATTTGGATGGTTCGAGTTAAAATTGAGATATCTGTTAGTGTGAGTTGGTTTTCTGTAAACTTCTGTTTCAAATGAAGATTGTGTTTTTGTTATTAAAATGTCCCAAAAAGGTAGTTTGTTATTTTGTTCGATTTCTAACGTAAATTTTATGGTTGGTTCTTTGTTGTTTATGTCGGTTAATAATTCCTGCAAATTTTCCAGATTTTGTTCCCAAATAATGAATATGTCGTCAACATAACGCCACCACACCAACGACCAAGGCCATAAAATACAATTTCAAAACACAACAATATTACACAAAGAAGAACACTGCACAAAACGAAAATTAAAAGAATCTGCCTTAATGCTGTTAAATGAAAACGACTGCATCGCTTCTACTTCCGTAGATTTCAGTCATGTCTGGTTGCCGATAATTAAAGATGAAATTAACAATGGGCATATCCTTTTGAACAACCCTATATCGGGATAGTTCATGAGGTTTTTCCTAGGTTTTCCCTTATGACTTTAATGGGATCACTGAATTATCAGAATTCTTTGATCGCATTTTTTGGCAAATGCACTATCTTAAAAAGAAAGTCATCCCTAGGAACGCCACAAATAAATTCTGAAGACAATTTTTCAAGTTCTTCCAACTTGAAAAATTTTTTTGATTATAATGATCTTTGGAATTTCTTGTGCACCCTGTATATTTAAAATCAAAGAAATTTATCCATAGTAACGTAAACATATTTGTCAAAATAATTGTCATATATTTCAATTTTATTTTATAAATTTATATCCATTGAAAACGAAATCCGACAGGATTTTGAAACGTTTGGTTTTAAAATATACACAAGTTTGAACTCTGATGTGGTATTATTCCCAAGAAAATCTAAAATAAACTAGAAGATGCCACAAATAACATTCAGAAAACAACTGCCACTTATGGTTATTTTAAAATATTTAGCTCATTAATTTTTTTTTCACCCAATATCAAGGTAATTCACGCTTTATGGTATGAAAAAACGTTTAGTGAGACACTCTATCTGGTTCTAAATTTCAGGCCCATTTGATATATTAGGTACATGTTTCGGTGGATAATATTCTATTTTTTAATTTCGCTTTCAGTTTTATAATTTCCTTTTGAAAATTAAAATTAAGAATTTCCCTTTTTTGGCAGTAAAGCTTGTTAATTTTTTGAAAATTTTATGCTCCATATTTTCCGAGGTAATGGGAGAATGATTCCATTATTTGTATATTTTCGAAAACATCCGTTAAACAAACTATTTCAGAAATAACATAATATGTATAACTGTATTCCTCATAAGGAGACTTTTCATTTGATATATTAGGTGACATGATTAAAAAACAATTTTTTTTTATTTTTTATGTAATTTTTTGCCCCTCAATATTAACAAGTTTGAGTGAGGCCTTTAATTGCTATTTTCCAAAATCGGAATAAATAAAAAAAGTACTGATATAGCTGAAGACTATAAAAATTAGATAGTTCAGAATTAAATTTTTATTTCATCAAAATATGTACATATTCGTAGAAGTTCTGTAAAATTCATGTAGGGTTTGGGGAAGTAAAAAATAATGAAATAAATTACAATAAAAAAATATTAGTACTTTGAATCTAGATTTATGATGTTTTCATGGATACATAGACAATATTTTATTTCAGAAAAAATACTTTGGCCCACATTTTTTACTTTTTTCTATTAACTGATAGAGGAGGATAAACTGCTACTGCAAACGATATTCTATTTTCTTATGTGGTTTATATGGCCTGGTAACAAATCATTGGAAACAATAATGAAGAATGTAGTTCTTGAATATTTATTAAATTGATTTTAATCAAGATTACAATTATGCGATTATTGCCTTTCAATCACATGAAAGGGACGATTTTGAATTTCTGCACTTGTCCATATTAGCGGCATTACAAAGTACATTTGGAGAAGACGTGAGCTACAAAGGAGTGAATATAGATGGCGAATATTCCAACTATCTGATATATGCTGATGACATTGTGTTAATTGACGAAAACTCAGAAAAACTAAATTTGAAAATAACTCAACTTATGCAGTAAAGGATGAATTACTCCGTCAAATAGAGATTAGAAATATAAGATAATGCATAGCGAACTAGTAGACACTCAGGATAACTCAAAGTAGTAAGAGACTATATTCCTATGCGTGGCCCAATTGTTGCATCGATCAAATTTGCTACTACCAAAAGCGAACAGAAGGGTTAAACTTGCAGAAGAAACTCAGTGGATATCAAGTCTAGAATGTGAGTAATAATCTCAACAAACAGTAACTTATCAAAGTGTATCAGTAGTGAGATACAGTTCTAAAACATGGATTTTGAAAAGGGGAGACACCATTAACAGTTCAAAATGCCTGAAATGTCAATTTAACGGAAATTTGTCAAGACGGCACTACAATATGCCGACTACAAAAATCAGTTACTACTACCTACCACTATTAAAGAAAGCGATACCATGCACAAAAGTAGATGTGACTACGACATAAGGAATATAACTGGATTATCTTTGATGCATTTTTATGAGTGATGTCTTTCTCTTTAGTTCATTTAAATATTAGAATTTAAAAACATTATTTATGCTCTTATCGATACCATGGCACACTTTGCATGTTTTTATATTTTGACCAAATCCTCCATTTTATGTGTCAAATTTCAATACTTCTAAAACATCTCGCCTTTTAGGATAGAGGGCTTCGTATTACTGCTTCAAAAGTATTGAGCTCTATATTCCGAATTTACACATCATAAATATTTTTTCATTTGTTTAAGGTCTCTCTGTTATTTTAGATTTCTAAATATAGGTGATGATTTCACCTTTAATAACAAAAACAAAATAGTATATTAAAATAAATACACTGATGTAATTTTCACTTAAATTTATTCACTATTGACAATTGTTTCACCAGGTTACTGGCTTCTTCAGAATACAACGTAAGACTATCATCAGACAAAAACAAAATACAAGAAGTGTCATTTAGAACAAGTTCAAAATACCCACTCATTCTTAATACTATACGTATAGATTGTTTTTAAGATTATTTCGTAGGTAACAACATAAAAATGTTTTAAGCTTTTGCTACCCAAAAGTAGCTATGCTACATTTAAAAATCCGCGATCGTATTTTTATTCGGAATTATTAACAATTAATTTTTTTAAGAAACAAAATTTCAATATTAATTCGTAATATTGTTTAATGGTATTAAAGATCCTCAAACGATTTTACGCAAACAGGTTATTTTCAGGTTATAGTATGGTCATTTTAAATTGTCTTTATTATACTAAATATAAAACTTATACTACGTATACTGTTACAAATCTTACAAATCCGCTCGTTATGATAACAAATATACACTAAACAAATATAATATTCGATAGTATAATTATCACAATATAAACTCAACGAGATCAGAATGACATCCTGAAACTATTGGAATTGTTAAATACACAGTTCTTGTTTTCCAAACAATCTGTAAGAACAAACTAGAAGATGCCACAAATAGCCTTCAGAAAATAACTCGTTGAAAATGTGTAATTTTTGTGATTCGTGAAGGTTGTTTCACGACAAAATAATGTTTATTAGGTTTTCCGTTAACATTGCCTAGAATACTAAGTCGATATCTGACATTCTTGATGTCCTGTTAAAAAAATTCGTTGCAACCACTCCGTTTGACCCTCAGGACACAAACTAGAGAAAACACTAAAGAACTCATTTATCGTCTTGGAGATCGAGCTATCATTCGGCGACAGATTTATAGCCAGAGTCACAATTCACAAAGCTGTCACCGTTGGTGAGACCGAGTCTCTTTTCGACGTCTTCATAATCAACGGAAAAAAGCGAAAAGTTATTTATTTGATGTCAGAGAATAGATTTGATAGTCTCATCGCCATCATGTGGGTAAAGATCATTAGGATTCCTCATTTGTTAGATTTCGATTGACAAAATTATTATATTGCAAGCTGGATGTGAACAAGTTGTTTTCTAAATAAAACTTTGTCATTCCGGGAATTATAAAAGCGTTTGAACTAATATTAAAGTAAAATACGTCGATGAACTTTACCATAATATAAAGATGCATGTCACATAATGGTACAGTTCTCTTACTTTATAAGGGGCCATTCATTAATTATGTAAAGGTCTCAGGGGTGTTAACAAAAAATCACTAATATAAAGATGGCTGTCACATAAAGGATACAGTTCTCTTAATTTCCAAGGGGCCATTCATTAATTACGTAAATGTCTCAGGGGTGTTAAAAAATCACAAATATAAAGATGGCTGTCACATAAAGGATACAGTTCTCATATTTTCTAAGGGGCCAATCATTAATTATGTAAGGGACTCAGGGGTGTTAAGAAAATCTCTACACGCCCTTACATTGGGGGAGGGGGTAAAACCAATTCTTAAGTAAAATTTTGTAGTCTCAAATTTAATCTTAGAATTATAATTCTATGTTGAAGACCGAATGGCTCTCTTAATTTTATAATATACGGTTCGATTATATATCTTATCTTCCAAATGTTTATTACTTATTAATATTTCAAAAGATTTAATGTCTTCATTCTATTTAATTTAAATGTTATTTAATTTTAGAATAGAAAGAATGAAAGAGTTTTAGTGTACAACATATTCCTTTCTAACAACGAGATAGAATCTTACGTAAGAAGGGCGGGGTTCGAGAAATCTTACGTATCCTTACATGAGGAAGGGGGGGGGTCAAAATTACTGCACTTCTAAGAATCTGATTACCTTAGTTATATAACTTTAATAAGATTATTCTCCCATTGTCTTCTAAACGTTGTTTGTGGCATATTCTTGATTACTTTTATGTTCTTTTGGAGAATAACACCACAATAGAATTAAAACTACGTATATTGCAGGAATACCAAACGTTTCAAAGTCTATTCTGACTTCGTTGTCAATGGCTTTATATTTATTGATGTGATTGCAAAATGAAAATTTAGACTTTGAAACGTTTGGTATTCCTGCAATATACATAGTTTTATTTCTATTGTGGTGTTATTCCCCAAAAGAACATAAAAGTAATTATTCTCCCAGTTTAACTTTTCTGAAACAACCTCATATTAATTTGCCTACACAATTTTTAATTATCTTTGCTGATGTCTAAGAAAGATTTCCAACAATTATATTTTTCACCAGTAAACCAAATAATTTGGCCAAGTATGAGTTGGATTCGCATAAGGGTTCCTTATCACCTTTGATATTTGTTATAATGAAGATAAATCATATTACATATTTTTTAATTTTCCACTATAAGACCATAAATACACACTTTTATTTTTCACGATGCGCCTTTTATTTGGACTGCGCTTAATTTTTTTAAAAGAATTCTATTTTTTAATGTGGCCCCAAAATTCAGGATTTTCGCTTTATTTAACCAATAATCTTTCAGTGAACCCTAAATAATCTTTTGTTTGAACTATAGGCTCAGTACTTTAGAAAATAGAGGGGGAGAATGTGTCAAATTTTAAATTATATAGCCTAAATCTTTTCGAGAATTTATTTTAAAAATACAAATGAAATATACTTGTTTATTAGGATTCCTTTCATTTCATACCTTAAAAAATAATGTTTCATTTTTTTCATTTAAGTTTATAATTTAACGTTAGAATATGTGTTCTTTTGTGCAACTTTAGGTGTGGATCTAGATAGAGCCGAGATCGTCAAGGTCTTTGAGTTCCACACAATAGAACGAGGAATTCTTTCATCCACAAGCTTAAAATAAAGCTATTTTAGAAAGTTTAAATTGAGTATCCACTATTTTTAATACAAGAACCTAGGAAATACAATGTTTTCGAAAACCTACAAAAGCTTAGGTACATTTCGTACCAGATTGCCCCTTGTCGTACCTAATCGACCTCCTAACGTACCTGATCGCCCCCCTGACGTACATTATCGCCCCCCCCCTAAAGGTCGACTCTGGATCCGCCGCCTTTAAAATAACGTTTCAACAAATTATATCAAAAATTTGGAAAAAATATGTTGCCCATATTCCTCATAATGAGCTCTTTCATTTGATGTGTTACATGATGGATTTGAAAAATTTTAAATTTTTTATGTTTAATTCTGTAATTTGGATCCCAAAATTAAAATTGGGGTTTAGGTACTATAGTTTTGGAGATTTTGTCCAATTATTTTAAAAATGCGAAAAAAATATGTTTGTATTTCGCATAATGAGTCCATTCATTAAATATATTACATGATGGATTTGAAAAATGATTTCCATATTTTTCCTGTGAAGCTTAAACTGGGCCCTATATTTGTAATTAAAAAAAAATGGTTTTATCGTTTCAGAAATAAAAGGGAGGAATAAGTACATTGTTTAATATTGTTGTTTTAAAAATATGAAAAAAATAGATTTGCATTTATCGTAATGAACCTTTTACATGATGAGTTTGAAGTTATATTTTTCGTTTAATCCCAAAATCTGCTCTACAAAATTCATATTAGGGTTTTCTCCTTACTTGTCTCATAAAGTAAATACCTCCATTTCTTTCAAAATTTTATGTATTATAGTTTCGGGAATAGAGGGGGAATGTGTAAATTTTTATATATTTTTCTTAATATCTTTTAAACTAATTATTTCAAAATTATGATAAGGTATTTTTGTGTTCCTCTGAATGATTGTTTTCATTTGATACATTACATGATGGGTTTGAAAAAAATAATGATTTTTATATTTTTCGTTTTATTCTATAATTGACCTATCAAAAGTTTTCTTATTTCTCCTGTATACTATGGGCAACGTCCTATTTTTCCTATTTTTTCAAATTTTTAAGTTTAGTAGTTGGAATGGTCGATTTTTGTAAAAGCCGCTTGTAGCGGGCGCAGTGTTAGTTGCCTTTATTGCTAATTGTTTCCTAGGTGCCTTATCGCAAGTCGATTTTCGAGCCGTTTGCTTGATAGGAACCATTTCGATATCATAACCTAATGTAAAGTTTTCGAAAGCACCACGGCAACGTTTGCACTAACAGTGAATTTATTATAAATTAGGATAAATAAAATTCCATTTATATCTTCGGAGTTCAAAAAATTAGTTTAGTAACACCAATTATATGCACTAATTTTACCTCTAGTAACATAACTCAGAACTTAAAATAATTTGCTCCTCGGAAAATTAACAATTATATATTGTTTCAGCTCGAGACGTTACCGTTAACGAAACTATTATGCTGAAGAAAGCCACAAACTATAATCAATCAGAGCAATCAGTTACAGCCAGCCATTTTCTAGTTAGCTAAACCGATGGTATGCAGGAGCACTGTTCAGTGGCAATAACGAATAGGTCCTCAGACCATCGGCGATAAATGAAATAAATTTAAAAGTTTTCCTGCAGAAAAGAGTTCGCAGTGGCGCGATAAAGAATTTAATGAACCCTATCGTCTATAGTGAGTGAGTCTTATACGCCGACACACAAAGGAACGCTTCTTATTTATGCCTTAGCCGTGTTGTGATTGTTGCATGTTCGATTTGCTTATAAGGTCATTTGGGCGTATTTTTATTTTCGTTGGAAGCTGAATGAGTGGAGATTTATTAAGCATGCTAGCAAAGGAATATCGTGAATATCTACTTATCGATTGGAATTGTATACTTCATGTGGCTGACAGTGTAATATCGCAATGTTAACCAGGCTGGATTGAGTGTAACTTGAAGAAAAATGATGACTTTAAGAACATTCTTCTTAACTATTAGTAAGCGACTTGGTAGCACTTTTATATCTTTGTGCGTTCCTATTTTTACGAATTTATCAAAAAACCTTAAAAAAAGGCTTAAAAATGCTTCCGCGGCACTTTTTTCCACAAGAAAACTATGTTTTTTACAAAAAATTCACTTGAAATTTGTCATATATAACCTATATTTACACAATCTTGGAGGAAATTATGCAGAAATCCCAACTATTTTGATGTTTTAAGGGCCCTGCAACTTACATGGAACACAAATTTTAAAGTTAATCTCACAATTGACACGTAGAGTATATACACCTGGAGGTACCACTAACATACTATTTCATTAAATGGGATGAATTAACAATATATTGCTGTCTTTATTACGGTTTCGTTTTAGTGTTGTTACAATATTTGTGCACTATAGGCTATTTCCTGATGTATTGGTTGCAAATTTAGATATGGTTAGCATGTAAAATTTAATTGGGGGGGGGGCATAAAAACTTCAATTTCAAATGCCATCAATGAGGAACATCCCTTGATTTGTTGAAGCAGCTGATGGGAGAAATGGGAGTTGAAGCAAGTAACACTAAACTAAACACCATATGTGAACTTTATGGCTTCGATCAATGCTATTAATGCACTATGATTGACCTTTTTGTGTATGTACCCATGGTCAGCCACACAATCATAGGCCCTCCAATAGTCTGTGTGGATGATTGAACCCTCTGCGACATGCTTCTGGATAAGAGGTAGCAGCACCTCGGTAGACCTGACATTGTCAGGGCAAACCTCTAAATGTAAGTCTTCACTCCCGTCTTTAATGAAGCTGATTACCCAATTGCCCTGAATGTGTCGTCCTAAAAGTTATGTGTTACTTGTTGAAATCAATTCAAAATTTTTTTTTGTTACCTACACAGCAGAACATTGATTGTATCATGTATTTTGGCGGTGGTCTTGTGTCACACGATTGAATTGAAAATTGTTGCCTACAGGAAAGGCACAGCAATAGGTAAACAATCACCCCTCCCCCTCCCCCTCCACCTCCCCCCGCGCGGGGGCAACAATTTTCAATTCAATCGTGTGACACAAGACCACCGCCAAAATACATGATACAATCAATGTTCTGCTGTGTAGGTAACAAAAAAAAGAATGAGTAAGGCTTAAAATCTACGTGCTACATGCAATTGCAGTGAATAACGGAATAGGAAGAAGCCAAAGAAAGAAACCGTTAAATAGAGGAAATTCTACATAAAACACGAAATCGCTGTTCCGTGTTAAATTCTGCATTATTTACAGCTCTGTGTCGTATGGTATGTCAGTTGTCAGTAGTAATGGACGGCAAATACGCATTTTAGATGTCAGAAATTGATGTTTTTTACAAAATTATGAAATGTTAAAATTGCAGTTTTCTTGTGGAAAAAAGTGTTGGAGAGGCACACTTAAGGCCTACTAAACGTTTTCTAACAATTTTTGAGTGCAAATTCGCGCACAAAGATATCGAAGTCAAGCCTTTGACAATAGACATTTGCGCCACCTCGTGTTTTATTTGTGGAACGCTGGTTCCGTCAAGGCCGTAATTTATGTTTGCTGTGTTATAGATTAAAATTTAGTTATCCCATAAAATGGAAAGAAATACATCAAACCAAATGTGCGGTGAAATTGATTTTAAAAATACATCAAGGAAAAATCAAAAATTACAATTATACCACTTTCATAGATTTCCATATCAATTAGAGATGAAGAAAGAATGAATTGCAGCAGTTTGACATCATGGGTAAATAAATTTGATTTCCACGTTGTTAGTCATTATTGTATGTATAAATCATAATTGTTGTTCTATTAACATAACTGAGATTTTTTATTACAACAGTGGGGCAATCCATCTCAACCAGAAACAAATTCAATGATTTGTAGTGGTCAAATTGTTTGGGAAAAAAGTAAAGAATTCACATAACCAAAGTTACTATCCAAGTATATTTCCTGCAATATGTATATAAAAAAGCAAAATCTTCATAATGGCTTGTGGGCTGAAAATTTACGAGTACCTACGACAACTTGACGGACAAAGCTGTAGGTGAGTATTTATTGTTTTCCCCACTTATTGTGTAGTTGGAGCTGCTGTTAGATTTAGGTTCCAGTTAAACCTTAGATGTTCAAACTTAATTCACTAACTGTACTCCGATAGCGGTAAAACAATTTTTTTTAATTACCCCATCATGCTACAATTTCGGCGTGTCTTTATTCTGTAGTGAAAGCAGCTTTGTTACGCTTACGTTTCAGTTCGACGTTAGGTGTTTAAAAATAATTGACATTGTCGATATTCGTTTCTGATTTTTTCCAGTGCTGAGGATCTGTATTGCTTTGAGTTTGCTTAAACGCGACGATCTGTTTTAGGTCTTAAGTGTGCACGTGTTTTAAATGTTACTTATGTATTCAGTTTTGAATGCTCATTTATTCCATTGTTAAGGCCTTTGGTGCATTTGATTAGACGCAGGGATCCTTTGGTTGCGGGTGCAATTAAATTACAATTTAACGAGTGTAGTCTATAAGTTAATTCAGTTTGAGTTACCTTTAAATAGATATTATGTTCTGAAATTACTAATCGTCCAGTATCTTTTTTGAACCTATATCATGTTAGCTATCGTTCCCACGTAGATTATGCTCCCAGTTTTAATTATTAAATAATTGTATACTAAATGGAAACTAACAGTTTCTTTTTCTACAACTTAGAACTCATTTGATGTTGAACATTGTGAATATCTTAATGAGTATTATTGTATTTCATTTACTTCAAAAATGTAATATCTACTTTGAAATTTTTTATTCTAAACAGTCATACATTTCCAGCTAACTTAATATTATGGTCATTATGATACACACAAACAGAATTAGTTAATCCATACTCTTAACTGCAGAAAGTCATTAGTTCGGATTAGCGCATGTCTGAAAGCATTTAAAAGAGATTAACCTAAGAACAGACTAGGCGATTTTATGTATAGACGAATCAAGGGGAGTGTCCTAATTTTTTCTGTATAAAACCCGTCAAGCTTCAAGTCATTAGTCAGTTGTCGACAAGGAGTCGATGAAGCTCCAATTGAGATTAACAGTACTAAGTAAATATATAAGAAAAAACAAATTAACTTTATTCATTATATATAATTTATTGGTAGATCTCACTGACGATGAAGTTTTAATGGTTTAAGATACAAATTTTGAAGTTGGAACAAGGATAATAAAGCAACAACAGATGCAAATATGCATGTTAATTCACAAAGAAATTAATATTGTTTATATATTATTTATAGCTTTTGTAATAACTAATAATAAAGAAGCGCTCATAAAAAAATAAAAATAATGAGAATAAAAAGTATAGATATTGATATATTACAGGAAATATAGTTGAATTGTAAACTTTATTACGTATCTATACTGTTTGATTTTTCTGCTCCATCGAAATGAGCACAGCAAATCCTTGAATATGTTCCTGGTTGCCATGGCTTTTCATCCCTCCTTTAATTAAAACGTTACTTTTTTTCTTTATTCCTAAAAGAAAATATTAATTAAAAAATTTAAAATTATGTTAACCTTAAATTTCAATTAATTTTGGAAAGAAAAGTATTTACATGATTAACTTTTCTGATTACAAGAGTTATTGAATCTTATTTTTGTTAACAAATTTTATTTAATTGCCCTTGACGACGAACTGCTGTAATCCATTTTTTTCTTCCTTTCCAATTGCTATAGGAATCCAGGAAAACCGTAGAATTGTAATTTTTGATTATTCCTTGATGTATTTTCAAAATCAACTACACCGCACTTTCGGTTTGATGTTTTTTTTTTCCATTTTATGGGATAACTAAATTTTAATCTATAACACAGCGACATAAATTACGCCCTTGACAGAACCGACGTTCCACAAATAAAACACGAGATAGCGTAAATGTCTATTGTCAAAGATACTTTACTAGCGTATAGTCCAAATAAAAGTAATTTGCTATTACAGATTTATGAACCAAAAGCTTCTTGGTGGAGGCCCACACTCACACACAAAAGTAGATAAGTATGGTAGTGAACTTCAAAAATTGCATTTCTTTCGAAACATGCCAGCCACGACACTGCCTACGTCTTTAAATTCCCATACAACGTAGTTTTCTGTATAAGAAACAGGGATCACTTTATATATTAAGAGTCTCTTGGTTTATAGAAAATCAATAAATTATAGTAAATAAATAAATATAGCATCCAGTTAATATACAATATCTCCTATACACAAATGGCTAAAACAAAAACTTCTTAACGCAGGCCCACATTTACACATATGAAAATAGATGAGCAAGATCATGAAATGCAAAATTTAAAATTTCATTTGTTTCGACCCGACCCGACCGACTGACACCACACATTGGCTCGATCTTGATATGCCCACCCAATTCAGTTATCTGTGTGAGAAACAGGGACCAGGTAATATATTCAAAGTCTCTTCTTTCATACAAAATCAATAATTTATAGAAAATAAGCTAATATACAATACATCATTTGCTGTTCGTTCTAATAACTCAAATTCTCTCTTTGTGATACATAAATTAGAGACTTGAAATGCGACATCAGAAAGAACACCATTAAACTTGCCATAAAATGTATGTATTGACTAGCTTCGTATTATCAAGTAAATAATTAAAATTTATTTGGGATAAGCTAAACATGTAAAACTTCAAAAAGTTGTATTCAAGAATTAATATTGTTGTATTTGTTTTACCTTTCGTCAGGAGATGGCGTCACTATTAATTTAACAAGAAAAAAGAATGACTTTGGACTTTGTTAAATTCCTTAATATCGCACTGTAGACAATATACTTCTGGAGGTAGCGTGCAATGTACATTAAAAACGGTCTTTGAGTATATACTTTTAAAAGAATAAACAAAAAGTAAACTATTTTTTAGTTATAGACTTTAGAGCATATCAAAATTATCTTTTTGTGGTATTACTTTCTCTGTGTATTATTTTTGGTATTTTCCAAATATAATTCGAATTTGAAATTGAAAAAATTTTGGCAGATTTGTCTCTGTTCGTGTGTTAAACTTATTATTGAAGCGAAAGCTTCTTAACGGAGGCCTACATGAAAATAGATGAGCAGGGGAATGAAATACCCATCCAATTCAGTCTTCTGTGTAAAACACAGGGACCAGGTAACATACTAAGAGTCTCTTTCTTTATAGAAAATCAATAACAAATAGGAAATAAACCAATATAACCATCCAAGTAATACAGGATACCTGCACAATATTTGCTTTTCGTTCTAATAAACACTCCTAATTCTCTCTTTGTGATATATTAAATTGGAGACTTGACATACGTCAGAAATTAATAAGAATAGCACACAAAAAGGCAATTTGGCATTAAATTTTATTATTAACGAATATAGACTCATAGAAGGATATACATTAAGGAACACATGTTCTTTGTTTACATCGTTTTGTTATAATAATACATAAAGTACGTTAATTACTCAATATATATATATATATATATATATATAATATATAATAATAATAACATTTATATATTTTAAAGACAATTGCTCCAGAGTCAAAAGCGCACGGCTACGAATCCAAAGTTCTCGGGTTCGAAACGGGAACAATTATATATTTTTTCATTTATATAATCGCGCCATTCAGATCACACGCATATAAAATTATATTATGTGATTTTAAGCACTTATTTGGTACACCTGAAACTTTCATTTCTTTCTGAATATGGTTTGTCAACTAAAATTGGAATTGTGTATTGTGTGGCAACTGATCAATGTGTTTCCGATAATATTTTATTATTTTAACATTGTGCTTTTACTTTATGTTGTTTATATTTTAATGGCTAATAGTTTCATACAACTTAGTTACGGTTACAAAGCCCTTGATATGAATACAACTACTGCGATTGAAGATAAATATTCAGATCTGGCATCATGACAATAATTTCAATTTCCGTTTTGACATATCATAACATTGTTAGCCGCTAGGTTAATATACCTTTTCAATTCAATGTGAAAATTATCAATGTCTGTTTCAATACACTTACAAAAATTGTCAAAATAACAAGTATTATTTAACATAAATTAACATACATACTTTGCAGTTTAAGGTGTACTAATATGTAAGTATTTATGTATCGTAGTTATTTATACTGCATCTTCGTAGTTACTTATGAGTTGGTTTCTTGCATTTTCTTCATAGAAATTGAAATGATAATTGTGAAATATTTGAATAACTGTAAAGCTAAAGTTTAAACATATTATATTTAATATTAATTTATTATTTAATATACCATTCCTGCAAGATCCTGCCCCCTTCATACAGGGTGAAGGATTTTTACCTAAAATGAACCTATTGACACTTTAAATATAAATATTATATTAAAAATCTATATATAAAAATAAATAATTTGAGCGTTAAAAATCATGCTTTTGGGAATAACTGCAAAAATCAAAAGAGTTTTCAAGGTTTTTCTTACAAATTTTCTATTATGATAGAATAACTATATCATGTCAAAGTGCGCCTCTTATTTAAATTTCCTTTTAACCAAAAAGGTATGTTTCTTAAGGTTACCAAAATTGATGAAGTCGAAAAGGAGTTATAAGCATTTTAGTCATTAATACCCACCTCTCTTCAGTTCTGCCATTATTTTCCTTGTTTTTAACTCCTATAGGGACTACACGATAGCGAACTTGAAAATTATTTCCAGTAATTTTTCTTGATGACTTTTATTTAATATTTTTTCCCAAAGCTCTATGAAATGAAACACTTGGCATATACAAAATATTAAATAAGTTGAAGTTGTCAAATATTCTGTTGATAACCTGGTCTATCCTAGACTCCAAAAACAACGTTTGAAATATAGAGGTTTTTCCCGATTATTCTCGAGAATTCATAAGATGTCCTTCAGAAAAGAATATTTAAATTATTTATTATTTCGATAACTACTAAATAAGAATTAACAGATTTGTCATCATAACGGTGTACGTACTAAATTTTCACTTATCCTAATTTGGCAAAATCCGCATATTCCTATGTCAACAAATCTTTTTTTATTGTGAACACCTTTGTACAAAATGATTTATTAAGGCACTGTGTAAGTGTACTCGTTTTGTCCGAGTCCCAAGTCCAAGTCCAGGCCAATTTGCTGCTTTGTTACAATCTAGAATAACTCGAATATATCTTTTCGGGTTGTGGAGATTACAGACCGAGATATGTGCAAATGAAACAAGCTTTGAAAACCTGCTGTTTTGCAATACGGTTGCTCTGCTGCTTGCTGGCTTGGTTATCTTGACTTTTTTCGCATTTTCTTTTTCACTCTTTTTCATGTCATATTTATTCGAAGCAAATTAAAATGCAAATATTAATTATTATGAAGTCGAAGCTGAAAGTATAATTGTGTCTTACAAACATTCTATATGATAATGAAATAATCATTTAATTGGTTGGTTTATTTGAATTATTTGTTTGTTTTTATCAATTGAATCTGTTGGCGAATTTAAAAATATGTTTTCCTTTGCCAATAACGATTCAATATAAACTAATTTTTGAAAATAAAATATATTTATCTGACGTCTTCTAATACTAATAGGTTTATCAAATTAAATTAAGTGTTACATATTTTATAACAACAAAACTATAATGTAAAAAAATATATGTTATTGATAAACTTTTGTTTTTCAGGAAATAACTCAACACACAACAGGAAGTCTGTATATTTCAAGATTATACATTTCGAATTCTAATTCAGATCACAGTCAGAGCAAATTTGGAAATAAACAAGAATTTTATATACAGTGTGGAACAGCTAAATGGAATAAATTCGATAACGAATAAAGGAGGGGTTATTGGGAAAAGCGCTTGCACACGACGATTTATATTTTTAATTGCACATTTTTTCAGCAAAAAGAATTATATAGTGTGTGTCATGTGACAGTGGCCAATACTACTTTCTTATTTTAAATGCAAGTTCCTGTATATTACTTATTTTTGGATCCCAAGGAACAATTAGCAAAATAGAAAAGCAGTTTCGCGAGCTTGGTCATGTAAGACAGATAAAAAAAGTAGCTGCTAATGCTCTAAGTGATAATACGAAATTGGATATTATGCTTGAGTTTCAAGAAAACCGACATAATTCTGGTCCCACTGTTCAACGTTAGTCACACATCAATTTTTCGAAGTATTAAAGGAAAGTAAGATGCATCCCTATAAGATGATGCCGACTCTGGAGCTATTGGAAGACGATATCGATAGGAGAACGTATTTCTTTGAACAAATGATGGTAAGATTAGATAACAATGTGATCCAATTAGAAGATGATTTGTTTTCTGATGAGATCACATTTACACTTCACGGTCATGTTAATCTTCAAAATTGCCGCTATTGGTCTAATGAGAATCCCCACTGGATGACAGAGAAACATACGCAATGAAGATAAATATTTAGAACTGCTCCAAAATAATGTTGTGCCAACTTTTACAAACTTACATCCTGATCCAGTAAACCCACAAATTTCTGCAAGATGGAGCACCACCCCATTACGAAATCAATGTCCGGCAGTAACCGAACCAAATTTTTCCAAATCGGGGGATTGGGAGGTGCGGATTGATAGAATGGCCCGCACGATCTAGTGATTTGACGCCATTGGACTACTTTTTGTGAGGATATATCAAAAAGTACTGTATACAAAAACTAAACTCCTCAACTTAGATAACCTAAAAAGACGAATCTCGCTTGCAATTAAATCAGTCACGCCTGAGATGTTGAGTAACGTTAGACGACATTTCTATTTCTGCCTATACAATATGGTTTCAGCAAGATGGAGCACCACCCATTACGAAATCAATGTCCGGCAGTACCTGAACCAAATTTTTCCAAATCGGGGGATTGGGAGATGCGGATTGATAGAATGGCCCGCACGATCTCGTGATTTGAAGGAATTGGACTACTTTTTGTGAGGATATGTCAAAAGTACTGTATACAAACTAAACTCCTCAATTTAGATAACCTAAAAAGACGAATCTCGCTTGCAATTAAATCAGTCACGCCTGAGATGTTGAGTAACGTTAGACGACATTTCTATTTCTGCCTATACATATGGTTTCAGCAAGATGGAGCACCACCATTACGAATCAATGTCGGCAGTACCTGAACCAAATTTTTCCAAATCGGGGATTGGAGATGCGGATTGATAGAATGGCCCGCACGATCTCGTGATTTGAAGGAATTGGACTACTTTTTGGAGGATATGTCAAAAGTACTGTATACAAAACTAAACTCCTCAATTTAGATAACCTAAAAAGACGAATCTCGCTTGCAATTAAATCAGTCACGTCTGAGATGTTGAGTAACGTTAGACGACATTTCTATACCAAATTAGCATGTTGCCAAGACGTTCGGGCGAGCATTTTGTACTTTTTCTACATTGACATTAATGTTTTTTTGTTTTCTTTATTATTAAGAAATAATCAGTATTAATTATTAGGTTTTTAGTGTAATGTAGCGAATTTGTCAAATTAGATAATTCTTTTTTCTTATTGTTAATTTTTTGGAATAAATCTGAAACAGTTGAAGATAGATGTAGGACATTCTACATGATTTATGTCTAGAATTTTCTGGAGAATCCAAAAAATAAATAATTTATAGGGTTTGCATTTAAAATAAGAAAGTTGGTATTGGCTAGTGTCACATGACACAACTTATATTTTTTTGTTGAAAAAATGGGCATTTAAAGTTTTTCCATACACGCCTTCGTTTTTCGTAGTCGAATTTATACCATTCGGCTGTGCTACACTGTATGTATAATAGTAAGGTTTAACAAATAACAACTTGATGATTAAAAAGTGTTGTGTTACAACGTATATGAAAACAACTTATGTTTAATCTCGAAACCTCCTATTTGGGGTAAGGCTAACACCATATGTGCTTATATCTAGGGATAGGGAGTACTTTCTTCTATCTCTTTCGTGGGGCAATTTTGACTGTTCCTTTGTTGGATTGTGTCTTTATATAATTTTTTCTACGTGGCGGCGATTTGTCTCTTGCTATTCTTACTATCCTGTCGTCTGTTATTCGGCTTATCTTGCTGTATAGTTCTCTTTTATTCTTCAATATCAATTCCGTTGTTCTTTCTACCGTTCAGATTGTTCTAGTTTCATCACATTTTACTCGATCCTTTAGAGGTTTATCCGTGATTTTACTTTTGCTTCTCAGTCGACTTTAGCATTCTTTGTGTTTAAAAGTGTCAGGTCAAATTTCTGTCGTATATGTCATTATTAATCTAATAATAGCTTTATCTTAGTTGCTGCTCGAATGTGTTGTTTGTTTCTCTATATTGTGTTGTTTAAGCAACTTTAAGCAACTTGCTGCTCTATTAGCTTTGAGTACTTGTTTTGATTACGAAGTCTAGAATGACGGCATTTTTCTGATGATGGGTAAGCAATCAATTTACGAATGATTTTTAGCGAGGGTATTTTGAAGATCGGAATGGAAAAAGCACAGCTGTTTATAGAACATTATAAGGCATAGTTCTGTAATTCCAACAAAATAACTCAAATAGAGGCATTATTTTGTATATCAGTAGAGAAATAAGGTTACTTCTGGCTCAAAAGTGGATACAGAACGGCGAGAAAGCGAAATTTTAACTTTAGAATGTTGTGTTACTTATCATTGCTTATGACCATAGAGAACAGATGGAGCATCTATAAAAATATTTAGAAACACAGTGTCACGAGTTAGATATCCTACAAATCATATTAGATTTGATGATGATAATACAAGAATGGACAATATTAATACAAGAATGGATAGACAAAAGATTGTTGATTGCTGGCGAACGTGCTATTACTTGTATTCAATCCAATGTCGCAAATTGTAAATATTGTGACAAATGGAACAAAGAACATCCTTATAAAGAAAACAACTGGAGATACTTGAAACTAATAAACAGACAATAGTGTTAAAAGCAAGAGGAGTTTTCATACTTCTACTCGAAGTTCCGTTTTACCATTGTTCTGCCAAGAATTTGATGCTAATATTACCAAAACTGTACGTTAAGAGGAGAGGTTAAACTAAATGCCATCAGAAGGTTATGAGATATGAATATGTACCTTTTTATTCTACGAACATGCTGAGCCGCATTTGGCAATACGTAATGTTCAAATTAAGTCGATATAACACAAAAACTTGGTTATTTCTGCTACTACAACCTCATATCTATGCACCATTGAAATAAGCACTGGAAAATTCGAGAATATGAACCGGAACTAGGCGAAATATCACTAGAAACAAATATGACTCTTCTTGATTCTTCCAAACAAAATAAGCAGAAAGAAATGTATGACTGTTACTTAATATATATATATATATATATATATATATATATATATATATATATATATATATATATATATATGCTGTACATGGCGACAGGTTCAAATTTAAAAAAACCTTGAATGAAGAAATTGACCCTTTTAAACTGTTTTTACTGACAATGTCAACTACATAAAAATCACAATTTGTATGTGGAGTTATAGAAAGTAATCTAAGAATTAATCATGGTAGGTCACTACTGTCTGTGATAAGAGTTAAAAAAAGAATTAAACAATTAGTTCTTTGCAAACATTACGGATTGGAAATAACAAATAGAGAATACTATTTTTTCTAAATAATTTCAGATTTTGTTTTCGGTTATATTTTACTTACGTATTCCTGGCAGAATTCATATCTGTATTTTATTTTTAATATGAATAAGTAAGTATGTTTAAATTATGAAGTACTCTTATGTTCTGCTCGGTACTTGAAAATTAAATATAAAATCTTAGAAAATGGTCCTATTGCCTAAATGTATTTGGGTTTCTGTTTACACTGACTTCAATAGCGTGAGGGTTTAAACGTATGTTTGAAGGTATGTACATTCAAAATTGTCAAAGATTTGCAACTCACTATCGATTTTGGTCGTTGTTGTTATTCCTGATTTGATGCTTGACATTTTAAAATATAAAGTTTGTCTGCTCTCCAACATTTTTTAAATAAGTATAAGATGTCACTACTACCTACTAATGTTACCCAGAATGCGTATAAGAAGAGTGTTACCAAGTTACAGGCCAAATGCTGATTGGTTTCGCCATTTTTTGCACTAATTTCCGGTTTACTACAGCAACAGGAAAACAGATGTTTATTGTTTGTCGCTCTGTTGCCGGATCTGATGATTTAAAGTAAATCTCACGATATTTGTATAATTTATAATTTTCGTATTCTATGTTAAATACAATAAAACAAACACCTAAAATATAAATTGTTGACAACAGTATTCAACTCTATTATCAATATTTTAATTTTTGAAGACAAAATATTTTTTACTTTGAAGGTAATTAATTATAATATAAACTTTTAATATCAATGGCTGACCTCTGATACTTTTCGATGACTTGAATGCGTAAAAGATTGATTGATTTCTTATGAATTTTTTTTTTCCAGCAATGTGGCAACCCTGCATGAATTTTAAAAATCTGCACCGGTCTATACAGTTGCATATCACACAAGGCCTCGTGTTGTCATTTTAAAGTTGATTCTTATTGGTGGAAAATGAGCGAAAAATGGCCGTGACTTCCTGGCTTGGCACCACTCTGATGTTACCCGTTAATTCAAAATTCTTTGTGAATAAAGGACGTCGGAATCGTCAGTTTCAATAGTTATTTATTTACATCCCGCTATTCCTGTGCGAATTTTACCGTTACTTAGGATGAGTTTTTCTGTTATACTACATTTCAGTTTGTAGCCCAAAAAAATAATTAACCAATACTTTAAGATCGGTATTTATGTTTTAGATATTTATGTTAATATAATTTTAAGGATATTACCATTAAAAACTACAAATCCGTTTAGGCTCCACAGTGAAATCTTCAGTTCACTTTTATCACCTTTTGGTAAAAAAAGAAAGCCAAAAAATCGTTCCGGAAAAATCGACCCTGAGACATTCGTACACGAGAACATCATACATCATCTGTATCATCGTATCGTGTGTGCTCCTGCTCTGCTTATAATGCATGCACATACTGGCAGACATTTTCAGCCTCCCTGAAGCCTGGCACGTCCACAGCTAGGATCCTGTCCAATAAATTTTCCACACTTTTATCAAGAAACGTGTGAGCTGCATGCTAGCTTCCCTACGATCTCTGATTTTTACCATTTAATTGCGTTTTTCCTAGAACATATTTTGACTGTTTCAAGTATGGAAATATAAAATATAAGCTTAAACTGTTTCTAAAATATGATATATAACTACATTTACGTTCTGCAGTTACTATTTTCATATATTCGTATAAAAAATCTTTTCAGTTCAGCCAAGAAGTGAAATCAAGGTCAAATTTATTTGCCTGAAAATAGCAACCTTAGACATTATTACAAAAGGTAAAACATATACGAATTAACGAGATTTGAAGAGTTAGATTTGTGAATTATATCCACATGACTACATATTTAAAAACATGTTAATTAAAACCAAATGAAAATTAAACGTTTAAGCAATTTGGGAAATGACACCACCCACAATTCACGAAATTTCTGTATATTCCAAACGTTGAGGGACCTGGGTTAGATCCCGTTGTCAATGGCAAACAAACTATGAAAAAAGGCAGAATTCTTAAATTAAAATTAATATGTTTAACAATTGTATTTATTGACTTATGAAGTAACTTAATTCGACCCCCTTATAGAAAAAATGTAACATTATGATACCCGTATCTAAAGCTTCTTATTGTAATCTTTTTTAAAAATAAATTATTTCATATTCCATTTTTATTATTTTTGGTGGAGGCGCCAGAAAATATGCACCAGAGGTTTTCCAATTTTTTAGATTTCTACAAAAGCCCCACTTAACTAATCCAAGCTGGATAAAGTATAACGACAAATTTTCTTGAAATCGGTTTAGTGGTTCCGCAGTTCAGCATGAACAGATCGTGATACGTGATATTTGTTTAATAAAATATTTATGAAGAACTATTTATTTCCTTAATTTGTTCCACATTTATATATTATTATTATTAAACAGGGTGACTTTTTTTGATGATCAGTATGGGGATCTTGGAAACTAGCGGAGCTAGAGCAATGGTTAAATTGGGAAAGATTTGCAGTTTTACTGGCCCAATTTAATGACACTTTCGGATTTTTGTAAAAAGCGATGGCTTACTAGATATTTTGAAATAACGAAATTCTGTCGATTTAGTCAAATCCCTCTAGCTTCTTTGTTTTTTGATTTTATAAAAAAAGTGTAAATATCAAAATTGAAGGGAATTGTATCCCGAATATGATTGTCATATCCTCGTTTGCGTGACAGCTCTTTTTTTTCGACATATGACACAAACTTATCTTTTTTTGAATGGAAACCATAGTAGGCTATGACCTCAAAAAATCGGTCATTTTTGGAGCTTTTCAACGATATAATACTCGATATAGTTATTTGTAAAAATAACGGAGTTATGGATGCTTTTCTCTCTTATTTTCACTTTTAACGTAGGTAGCCATGAAAAAGATTGTTTTCACTTTGACGTTTCCTCATTTGAGAGTAATTCCATTAGTAGTACTAAACTGATAGTCGATATTGACAAGTTTTCGTGATAAAATGGAATAAGAAGAAAATCTGAATAAGGTGGAATGTTATATCATATGCAATAAAAATTCAGTTTGTGCAACTGAGGAATACTTTCATGGATATTTTAATCGTCGTCAACCTGCTCTATGTACATTTAAGAGGCTTTACGCAGATATGGATCTTTTACTAAACTACCAAAGGTTCGTAATTAAATTAGGGAAGCAGCACAAACAAATGTTTTGGCAATCAACTCGTGAGATTGCGGCAGAAGCTGGCACATCTCAACGACCTGTAGTTAAGGTACTGAAAGCGCACAAGTTTCACTCGTACAAACTTTCAATTTCTCAAACTGCTGATGACGAACATCGACGTATTTTGTTTTATACATGGTTTAGAGATATGCCTTGACGTTCCACAGGTTGAATTAAAGGTGTATTGGTCAGATGAAACTAGATTTACTAACTGCGGTATGTTCAATAGACACATGAGCATATCTGGGCTAAAGAAAACGCTTTCCATGTAGAACAAAGACGACCCCAGATAAAATAGGGTTTTAATGTTTGGTGGTCTACTATTCTGGGGCCTTTTATCTATGACGAATCACTTACTGGGGAGCGCAACTTGCATTTGTTGCAATACACTTTTCAAAACATGTTGCATAATTTGAACTTGAGAACTCGTTAGAAATTGAGTGTTTCCAACATGATGAGCACCTGCTCATAACTCGTTATTAGTAAGACAACACTTAGATAATATATATCCAAACTCTTGGATAGGAAGAAATGGCCCACGTCAATGGCCACCCCGGTCTCCCCCGATTTGAAGTTATAGACTTCTATTGATGGGGTGCGCTTATAAAGAAAGTATACAAAAGAAAGTATGAGACACCTGGTGACCTAAGGGAGGCGGTATTACAAGCAATTGAAGAAATTGATAGGCGGTCTGTGAGGAAAGCGGTAATGTCAATCTTAAAAATGCAATTTTTGCCTAAATAAGAATTTAATTTTTCGTTATATCTGATATAACTAATAAAAAAATCGTTTAATGTTTTTTGGAATAGTTATTAATAAATCAATCCATTTCATGTCTAACTACGTTAAAAGTGAAAATAAGAGAGAAAAGCATCCATAACTCCGTTGTTTTTATGAATAACTATATCGAGTATTATATCGTTTGAAAGCTCTAAAAATGTCCGATTTTTCGAGGTCATAGCCAACTTTTGTTTCCATTCAAAAAATATAAGTTTGTGCCATATCTCGAAAATGAGAGCTGTCACGCAAACGAGGACATGACAATCATATTCGGGATACAATTCCCTTCAATTTTGATATGTACACTTTTTTTATAAAATCAAAAACAAAGGAGCTAGAGGGATTTGACTAAATCGACAGAATTTCGTTTTTTTTTCAAATATCTAGTAAGCCATGACTTTTTGCAAAAATCCAAAAATGTCATTAATTGGGCCAGTAAAACTGCAAATCTTTTCCAATTTAACCATTGCCCTAACTTCGCTAGTTTCCGAGATCCCCATATATAAATTTGTAGCAATTTTGCATTGCTAGTGGCTGGTGCGAGATTAGGTATATTGTTTTCCAAGTACTAGAAAGGAGGCGGAACATCATCTTCTTCGTTTAATTATCCGTTTTTTTATTTTGATTTCTTCTGTTACTATAACTATTTTATGACCAATTATGTTTGCTGTTGATTTGCAACTGTCAAACTTAATTATGTGACTCGTTTTTAATTCGTATTAAAATATTGTGATACCGAAATTTTGAAACATTGTCCTAAAACTTTAACTCTTTGTAAAATTTTTATACAAATTTTGAAAGATAATTATTTGAAGACCCGACATGTAAAACCGACATCTCGCGTCCTCAAATCTAACGATATGTATCAAATACATAAAGGAGTGTTCGAGAGGTCATTCAATTGTGGGAAGCGCAACTCATGAAGGTTTCCTAACCTGAAACAATATATATTATATATATTGTCTTGCGCACAAAAGAATGACACCTCGAAGAGAGTATAATGTATTTATTCCCATAATAAACAATATTGATGAAGCTATGTGGTATTTATAAGAAAATATCTAATCAAGATTTCCCAAATGGATGTAGAAGGTAGACCAGGACCATCAAGGTCACCGGATCTCACGCCTGTAGGCTTTTTTTATCAGCTCATTTCAAAAATAGAGTGTAAAAAGTAAACCTGCCCACATAAACTATTTCAAAGATCCAATAAGATATGAAATAAATAGCATTTTCCACGAAACCATTAATACAGTTTAGCAAGGACTTATTGATCGCTTAGGACACTGCCAAGCAGGATAAGGAAAGCAGAACACTTAGTGAATGTCAATTTAGTGTTACATTTGTATTAATTTGTTGTTTTCAGTTTATTAATTCTTTAGAAATACGATTTTGAAATTAGTGATATGAAATCAACGACAGGCTAGTAAAGGTCGTTCACGACAAAACATCACGGTAGTTCGCAAGAGTGTAACCGAAAGTTCAGAAACGTCGATTCGTCCTCGTGCACGAGAACTGAACAATACAATATCCGCTCTTCAGCGTATTCTAACTAAATATTTACATGTACACACCTGCAAATTCCAATTACCTCAACAACTTTTGCCAACAGACAAAATCAAAGCAAAGAGAGTTCACAAATTGGAATCTTGGTAAACAGAAGCGACTTCAGATTTTGCGAAAAAATTATTTTCAGGTTTGAAGCCCACCTTCACCTCCATGGTTTCGCTAATCGGCAAAATTGTCGCGTTTGTGGCTTAGAAAATCCACAACAAATTCATCAGAAAGCAATGCATGCAAAATGTGTCAATCTTGGTGAGCATTGTGATCTGGATTAAATAGTAGAATCTATTTATTTGAAGGTGATGTAAGTAATGCTTTAACGCTGACTAGAGAACGTTATCGTACTATGATAACGCAATTTTTTGTGCCGTCTAGGAGCATAGATGATGACATGTGGTTTCAACAGGACTGTGCCACATGTCCTACCGGTCCTGAAACATTAACTGCCTTGCAAGGGTTTGTTCCTGGTCGTGTCATTTTCCGCTTTGGTGACTAGAATTGTCCGCCACAGACTTGTGATTTAATATCATTGGATTTTTAAATGGGGTTATCTGTCACAGATTTATGCCAACAGGGAGACGAGCACCAAAGCATTAAAGATCGCTGTCTGAGTGAAATACCGACACAATGGCCGGTTGACGCCACTTACAAAATATTTTGTTTCATACATAATTCTTATAACTATAAATCAAAAAATATTTCAAACCTCTGCTACAGAAAATATATTTTATTCAACTTTAACATTTTGGACACTTATTGAAATACTCTGTATATGATAACAATATACTAATTGTTTATTAAATAGTTTCTGAAAGTTCGAGGATGTAAATTACCATTTTGATTTTTCTTTTGGGTTTTTCTCCTGACTTTTAGGAGAACAGAAAAAAACGAAAGGATAAATCATGTTTATTAAGTTGTTATTCATTTTATTTATTTGAAACCCAGTAATATACGCTAATACAAAATTAGAATTATAATGTACTGCACCTACAGAGGCAATATAGTTGCCTGTGCGTAGGACTGGGATATAGTTGCTAATTATTATATTACTAGAAGCTAAAACTAATAGACGCTAACAATATAGGAAATTATATAAAAATAAAATAAGTATAAAAATTGCTCTAAAATATGGCTTACATCTCTTGTTTTATATTTATATTATATTTAGATTAAGTTTAAATTATATTTATATTATATTTGTACTCTTAATACTCTTGTTTGATATTTACGTTAGAGAAAATCACAAAAATCATGAAACGTTGTTCAGAATCTATGTTTTATTTCCTTTTTTGTATGGTCATTTGGGAGTTCATTGCACACTTTAATGGCCATGGCAAGACTTCTTTTCTGGCTTCTTATCCTTTCTTCTTTCTCTTTAATAATTTGTTTTCTATTAATCCAAAATTGAACACAATATCCCGCACTAGAGGTTCACATAAGGTCGCTAACTTTGAACTGACAGTAAATAAAAATATTGATTTTGATAACGATATTGTATACTACACATTTATTATACAAAAATAAAATAACTAATATGTTTATAATTACAGTCATATTACAATTATGAAGTGACGGCGTAAGATTATTTCACTTTCTATGCAGCAATATCTTAATGTAGCTGTCAAAATTAATAATACTTCTGTCATTCTACAACAAATATTATTAGATTCCCTGCAACAGTCAACAGAGGAAGACCGAAGATGAAATGAGAGGGGAAACCGTCCAAATTATCGCCTCGTCTGCGTCTTGTCTAAATATAAATGAATTAGTGTTTAACGGCCTCAGTGTAGAACGATTTATGGCTACGATCTAGCTGAAAACTGAATTGCCGGCGATGGCTGAAAAAATAAATAAATCCGGAAAGGCGAAGAGAATTTTGGTCTTTTCTAAATGTGGTGCTGTTATGTGCGTCCATTTAGGTGACACTGTTGTCAATCAGCAGTTAAAAATAACAAACTACACGATATTACTATTGTTTATTCTCTCAACAATATAAGTCAAACTTTTTATTTGCTTATTGATGTACTGTTATTATGTGAATTGGACAATAAAAATTTGGGGAAATTAGCTTGAATCTAATATACAGGGTGTTTATTATATATTCGGCAAACATTAAGAGGGTTATTCCATCGGTTATTCTAATAATATGTTCTCCTTAAAGACTTTAAAACGCATTGTATTGAATATACAATCCGAAAATAAATATTCACAATAATTACATTTATCATCTTTAATCTACAAAAAAGGTTGTAACCGAATACCTCCAACTAGGATGCAAATAACTTATCAATATTATTTGTTATTGGGTGCTCAGCTCTTATGCGGTTTCTAAAATCTTCAATGCCGTAGTGTAAACAGTCCTGGGATTTATACCTCATACATTATTTCCTAGAGGGCCAACTGAAAGGTAGGTGAATAGCTGTGTTTCGAAAGGTCTAGGGAGTGAATTAGTAGACTGGATGTTAGCGTCTTTCCTGAAGTTTCTCTGTTCTTACAGTATTTGTGGGTGAATCATTACATGTAATTTGTGCCAATTAAATTGAAAAAATGCAGCGTTATTTTTATTTGGACGATACAATTAGGTGTTAACAAAATTCTTTTTTTTCCTAATAGTGGAATATGTTTACACAAGAAAAAACCAAATTGGTATGACGTGGAGCTGACCCGATAATCGAATCGGAAGGTGGCCTTAGAAACTCGAGTTTGGACTCTTTGATCCGTCTTGATGAATACTTGGTGTTAAATGGCAACCAGGGTCTGATGATGGAGCTGGAAGTGGTCAAAGGAACTCAGTATTAAGCGATATAACAGCGTCGAGTTTGATTCGTTTTGATGGGTGGACCGTTATGATAGGTGGTGAGTTGTGGTGGTTTGGTGGCTGTTTGTTATGAATCTGCATTCTGTCCTTGATTAGATGAATTAGATGGTTGACCCAATGCCAGGTACGCACGTGCCGAGGGCTGAATGGTATGAGAGTCTATAAACATGTCATATAACGTTGCCTCTCGGGATACCAGGGCGAACCTTGTTGTACTGAAACCCTCATTCCCCTGTAATGGACCTTTGACGGATGAACCGTCTTTATCCCATACTGGGGGAACGACATGAACAAAAAAGCAGCGACAGGAAAGATTGTTATTCAAAACTATGTCCACACGGACAACATTTGGAAAAATAGTATACAGTAGCTATACATAAAGAAATTAAGTCGTTAGACAACGCACTAATAGGCAGAGAGAAGGAAAACGAATCACCTGAACAATGTGCTCTCAAGATAGATAACGTTAGAATAACGTACACAAGAGAGAAGAAAAAATACATTATAAGAAGAAACACTTGGCCAGATTCGAAAGGAACAGAATGCTCAGGCAACAAGTCAGTTAACAAAACGGCAGAGGAACACATTGTATCAGCAGAGAATGAATGGCAGAAACATACTAATTAAAGGTTACTAACGTACAAAAATACTAAAAATTAAAAATAAATGAAAAGAAAAAAACGTTTTAAAAACAAGCTTTTATTACCTATTAATAAAAAGAACCAAAAGTTACAAAATAATTTAACCTGATAGAAAATATCATTATATAGGTACCTAATAATATATTTTTTGTTAAACCCTACAACTTTACACTTTGTATTAAATCTTTACATTTTTATCACAGATCCATTTTTTTATAAATAAAAGCGTGTTATTTTCTGAATGTTATTTGTGGCATCTTCTAGTTTATTTTAGATTTTCTTGGAATAATACCACATCAGAGTTCAAACTTGTGTATATTTTAAAACCAAACGTTTTCAAATCCTGTCGGATTTCGTTTTCATGGATATAAATTTATAAACTAAAATTGAAAATATATGACATTATTTTGACAAATATGTTTACGTTACTATAGAATTTCTTTGATTTTAAATATACAGGGTGCACAAGAAATTCCAAAGATCATTAAATCAAACAAATTTTTTCAAGTTGGAAGAACTTGAAAATTGTCTTCAGAATTTATTTGTGGCGTTCCTAGGACGACTTTCTTTTTAAGATAGTGCATTTGCCAAAAAATGCGATCAAGAATTCTGATAATTCAGTGATCCCATTAAAGTCATAAGGGAAACCTAGGAAAAACCCTCATGAACTATCCCGATATAGGGTTGTTCAAAAGGATATGCCCATTGTTAATTTCATCTTTAATTATCGGCAACCAGACATGACTGAAATCTACGGAAGTAGAAGCGATGCAGTCGTTTTTATTTAACAGAATTAAGGCAGATTCTTTTAATTTTCGTTTTGTGCAGTGTTCTTCTTGTGTAATATTGTTGTGTTTTGAAATTGTATTTTTATGGCCTTGGTCCCAAGCATGTTCACAAATTTTTGATTTTTCGAACTGATTTCTTTATGTAATTTTGATGTTCATTTATTCGAACATTAAGAGGTCTAGAGGTTTTCTCCAATATAAAACTTATTACATTCACAAGAATCTTATAAATGCAATTTTTTGAGTTTTGCGTAGCGTTTTTGGTTTTGTTTTTGTTATAATAGATTTAAGCATATTTGTTGTTTTAAATGTAGTTTTGATGTTAAATTTGTTGCCTACTCTTCTCAATCTCTCTGACAGGCCCTGTATATATGGTATTGTTGTTGTTATAATGTGGTTTCTGGTTGGTCAGTATTATTAGGTGAAGTCTGTTGTTGGTTGTCAGTTGTTTTGTGCTCAATTTTATTTAACTCTTTGTAATAAATTTTTGAGGGTAATTGTTTGCAGTTAGAACATTTTGTATAATGATTTTTCTTTGTTGAATTTAGTAGTATCTGAGCATTTAGTCTTTGCTCTGTCATATAAAGATTTAATACCACCTCTTTTTTTTACCGTATTTGGATGGTTCGAGTTAAATTGAGATATCTGTTAGTGTGAGTTGGTTTTCTGTAATTCTGTTTCAAATGAAGATTGTGTTTTGTTATTAAATTTCCAAAAAAGGTAGTTTGTTATTTTGTTCGATTTCTAATGTAAATTTTATGATGGTTTTCTTTGTTGTTTATGTCGGTTAATAATTCCTGTAAATTTTCCAGATTTTGTTCCCAATAATGAATATGTCTGTCAACATAACGCCACCACACCAACGGTTTATTTTCTTTTGAAAAAAATCATTTGTTCTTCAATTTTGTCCATAAGATGTTACTTAAGGCAGGGGACAGACAAGAACCCATAGCCTGCCAAAATCTTGTTGGTAGAAATCATCGTTTAACTGAAAGTAAGTTGTTTTCGTACAGAAAGTGAGTAATTCCATTATTGTGTTAATAGATAAACGAGTTCGTTGATGAAGTGAATAGTCATGTTCCAATAATTCTTTTTACTATAGGAAGTGTTTTCGCTACGGGAACATTGTTATATAAGTTTACTATGTCAAAACTTGCTAGTGTAAATGTATTTTTGTATTGTATATGAGACAATTTTTTTAAGAAATCTGCACTGTTTTTAAGATGAGAGATTGAATTACCTGTAAGTGGAAATAATTTTTCAGCAAAATTTTTGAAAGTCATTACATGGAAATTTATGGAACTGACAATTGGTCTCAAGGGATGTTGGGTTTATGAATTTTTGTAAGCCATAGAAGTGTGGAGGTTTAGTATAATGTGGAGTGAGAGTTTTGCGTTCTTGGTCTGTAAATTCGTGTTTGTGACTGTAAGAGTAAACGTATATTTTTGCTTTCTACTGAACTTGTCGGGTCTTTTTTTAGTTAGTGTATTGTCCTTGATTAATTATGTTCATAATTTTGTCATCATAGTCATTTTTATTCAAATCACTGTCGCATTGCCTTTGTCTGCAGGTAAAATTTTGACTGAATTATCATTTCTTAATTCTTTAACTGAATGTAATTCATTTTTAGAAAGATTATTTTTGATTCTTAAAGGTTTTTCTAGTTCAATTTTCGCTCTAATCCGTATTCTTCAGCGTCACTTGAATTTAATTTATTGGCGGTTTGTTCAATAGCACTAATAACATCAATTTAGGAACTGTTTTCGGGGTAATTGCAAAATTAAGGCTTTTTGTAAAACTGAAGTTTCAGAAATGTTTAGTTGTTTGTCAGAACATTAATAACAGTTTTTGTTAAAATAAAATTCTTGTCTCGAGTAGTATTTGTTGATATGTTTTATTAAGAGAATTGATTGAATTTGTGTAAATGTCTTCGTTTTTGTAATATAAATTCTCTGTTATAAATTTACAGGAATTATTAACGACATAAACAACAAAGAACCCATAAATTTACATTAGAAATCGAACAAAATAACAAACTACCTTTTTGGACATTTTAATAACAAAAACACAATCTTCATTTGAAACAGAAGTTTACAGAAAACAACTCACACTAACAGAATCTCAATTTTAACTCGAACCATCCAAATACGGTAAAAGAGGTGTTTAAATCTTTATATGACAGAGCAAAGACTAACTGCTCAATACTACTAAATTCAACAAAGAAAATCATTTATACAAAATGTCTAACTGCAAACAATTACCCTCAAAATTTTATTAACAAAGAGTTAAATAAATTGAGCACAAACAACTGACACCAACAACAGACTTCACCTAATAATACTGACAACCAGGAAACCCCATTATACAACAACAATACCATATATACAGGGCCTGTCAGAGAGATGAGAGAGTAGGCAACAAATTTAACATCAAAACTACATTTAAAACAACAAATATGCTTAAATCTATTATAACAAAAACAAAACAAAAAACGCTACGCAAAACTCAAAAATTGCATTTATAAGATTCCTTGTGAATGTAATAAGTTTTATATTGGAGAAACCTCTAGACCTCTTAATGTTCGAATAAATGAACATCAAAATTACATAAAGAAACGTCAGTTCGAAAAATCAAAAATTGTGAACATGCTTGGGACCAAGGCCATAAAATACATTTCAAAACACAACAATATTACACAAAGAAGAACACTGCACAAAACGAAAATTAAAAGAATCTGCCTTAATTCTGTTAAATAAAACACTGCATCGCTTCTACTTCCGTAGATTTCAGTCATGTCTGGTTGCCGATAATTAAAGATGAAATTAACAATGGCATATCCTTTGAACAACCCTATATCGGATAGTTCATGAGGTTTTTCCTAGTTTTCCCTTATGACTTTATGGGATCACTGAATTATCAGAATTCTTTGATCGCATTTTTGGCAAATGCACTATCTTAAAAAGAAAGTCGTCCCTAGGAACGCCACAATAATTCTGAAGACAATTTTTCAAGTTCTTCCAACTTGAAAAAATTTGTTTGATTTTAATGATCTTTGGAATTTCTTGTGCACCCTGTATATTTAAAATCAAAGAAATTCTATAGTAACGTAAACATATTTGTCAAAATAATTGTCATATATTCAATTTTAGTTTATAAATTTATATCCATTGAAAACGAAATCCGACAGGATTTTGAAACGTTTGGTTTTAAAATATACACAAGTTTGAACTCTGATGTGGTATTATTCCCAAGAAAATCTAAATAAAAGCGTGTTACATTATTTTATTTACAAAGAATTCGATCTGTGATAAAAACGCAAAGATTTGATAGAAAGTGTAAAGTTTTAAGGTTTATTAAAAATATATAATTAGGTAGGTACGATATGGGATTATTGTGTCGTAGACGAAGAAGGTTAATTATATTTAAAGTTTGCAATGTATGTATTTATATAATGATATTTTTCTTATTAGGTTTAAGTTATTTTTAATTTTTTAGTTCTTTTCATTAACAAGTAATAAAAACTTGTTTTTAAAAAGTTTTTTTTAATTCTAATTTAAACCTGGATGTTCAAAATAAATTCAATGTTGGGCAGAATTAGTGCAGTGATGTGAAGATTCGGTAACCAATTGGACCGTCTGGTAAAATTAAAACAAATAGCCCAGTATGATGTAAGCCATTCAAAATGATTTTTTTCGAACCCTGTTTATTGTTACGAATTATTATAACTGCTGTAATTGCTCCCTACTAATTTACAAGTTCTAATTTATATTGTGTTATAACTCCATAGACAACGTTGAAATGTTCGGATTTTTAAAAATGTAGTTATTAATCTCTCATGCATTGCTATTTCCCAAAATAACCTTAAAAGTAAATTACAGAATATTAGCTCGCTTAGAACATAATCTATTGTTTACACCAATGTTTGTGAACTAGTTATTGTCAAAGTCTCGTTTATAAAAAATAGCATAAGTACTATATAGTGAAGGTAGACTACTGAATTACATAGATAAATAATTTTCATAACAAAAAGCAGCCCCCGTGATGAGATTTTTGGTACAAGTTAAATTTGATCTACAAAGATTGAAGGTGGAGTAACTAGAAAAAGAAATATGACTGTGCGTTTGATATTAGCGTGGATGTAGCAACACCTGTGCTAAAATTTACCATTTAAAAGAAAGCGTGATAAAATTCCATTGCGAAGAATATTTTCTTTACGACATAAACCAGACTCTTCAAAATACCATAACAGACCAAACAATCTTGGCTGAGAGTAAAGAAGAAAGAATTATGCTACTAAAAAAATGAATAAAGGCCCAAATACTATAATTATAAGTAAATAACTAAAAAAGCAGAAACAACACCAATTTGAAGAAAAAAAATATGCAGGGGAAAATAACATAAATTTGATTTATTTTCACATAAATATAAAAAGCACTTGTAATACACAAAATGGAAGAATGAAATGTGAAACAAAGAGTGATACTGGACAACTTCATGTACATTTGTTTTTAGGGGGCATGATTGCCTATTTATTTTATTTCTATAATTTCAAGCCTTTAAAAGGGGTTCCTTATTTTTTTAATAGGATAAGTTATGTCGTCATTGTTTCAAAAACTGTAAATTCTAATTTAAAATGACATTTTTTAGCTTGAGTTTTTAATAGACCTAGAACTAACAAATAGGAATGTACGTACACATGAGGAGGATCAGAATTATGTTGATGGGATTTCTGGGCAGAAAATGGTGAGGGCCTACTTAAGGCATTCAAAAAGGGTAGTATTTTTTTTTTACTTTACATTTATTACTTTTAATAAAACATGTCATACAAATTGATTTTGATCTGTTTCAACACAAATTAAGTCTTTTTTTAACATTGAACAGAAACTTTCGGTAAGTGAACCACATCATAGTTCTTAATCGCTACGGTATTATTGCTGAAATTTACTTTAAATTATGGTGAAATAATCATGTAGGTAAATGTGAACCATTGTCCTGTTGATCAGAACCAGTTGTGCTCTCAAGCTAACTTGAAGGCTGATAGAATGAAAGAAGATGCTAGAGAGGCAGCTAAAGATGAAAATTATAAAGCTAGTAACGGTTGATTCAGCCGACTTAAACATTGCAGAAATTGCGGCAAGTGCTAATAAAGACACTGCCTTTTTGTCAATTATGCCATATTCTATGTGGCAGACAGCGGTCTTTTCTAGAAGAAAATGCCTAAAATCAATCCAATGAGGGTTGGCGTAAAAGCAGTTGAAGATTATAAGCTAAATCTCCATTATTTCATCGTTCAGAACATTCAAGGATATTGAGGAATGAAATGCATGAACAAGAGCGAGATAATGGAGAATATGAATCGTTTGATCCAGTTCTATCAGAAGATCTAATGACGATTGGGAATTTGAAAGAAGGGCTTACAATGTTACAAATTTCAAAAAAACAATAAAACGTATTTCTTCAATAATCTTTTTAGATTATATTGTACATCAAAATAATTTTGTTTTACGCATTTGTATTAAGTTTATCCACGAGTTTTTTTTCATAATTATTATTTTCTGTTGTCTCCGGCCCCAATCAAATGAAATTTTTGGAGGGGCTGTTCTGATAATAATTTTTACGCTTAGCGGAGCTAGCTGGTTTCTCTATTTAGAAACCGTTGGGTTTAGCTAGTACATATGTATTTACAGTCAGTCTCACCTATTGCTTAAGTTCGAGCTATTACTAGGAAAATGATACTTTGTGGTATCGAGTACTTTTCTTTTCGATACCGATACTTTTGTACTCGATACTTTGTATTCGATATTTTTATTTATTGAGTACATTTTGGTATCGAATAAATCTAAAAAAAATCTCTTTAAAACTTTATGCCTCATGTTTACGGCTTAGAGAATCTACTTCTTAGAGGTAGCCTGTAATGCATCAATACCCTGAAAAGACTAGAAAGAGAAAGCAAAAGGCTATTTCACTTGCCACCTTTTCAATTCTGTTCTGCAATCCATCGAAATCGAAAATTAGTTGATATCACTTTGATTTTTGGCAATAAAATAAATCCTTATTGTCGTACTCAATAGTTGTATTGTTAATTATTTTATTATTTTAATTCCAATTGAGAGAGAGACGCAACATTAGATATGTCAGACGCATTTCCGTCCTCTCGAATCAGGCACCGACGTGGAGAGGCAACGAAGTACGATCACACTGATGTATTTTCCTGTTGAAATAATGTTATTGATCGTTATCGATTGACGTTATGTTTAGAATTGTAAATTATTGAATGGACATTAAATAGTATTCCTTCGCCATACTATCACGCCTATTTCGGTTATTTTCCTGACAAGAAAAATAAGGACGTCGAATTGACAAAAGAGAATGCGGAAATTGAGTTAGAAACCACCGTGAAAAACTGTCAACCCATATTCAAAGCAATCGAAATTGCAGCCCAAGCTATACAATCATTGCTTGGATGTATAAAAACTGTTTTTTTTTCTTCTGTAATTGTCCGCATTTGATTAATCCATGATAGCACTAAAATTTTACAATTAAACAAAGTTTAATAATTGTCATACCATAGCATACAATAGAGGTACAGTAGCTGCATATTCTAGTCTGCATAGTCCAATTGTTAGGAATTTCCCAAGTATAGTTTGGATCAGTTTGAACTTGCAAACTGATTGCTTCAAAAGTCGAACAGTCCCATAATCCGTTTGCCGTTGCTGATTCCAGAGTACTCGAAGCCTAATCATTTTTCTGGGTCTGTGGGAATTGGACTCGTCCAATATTACTGAACTCTTCCCGTGGCATAACTTAGGTCTCTGGGAGTAACTGCACTGTAGAAAACTGACGCAATTTGAGACCCTTAATATTGGCTAAATGAAATAGAAGATCTTATTATAAAAGTCGAATATATTTTTAAATGTAGAATTTTTCTAGGGCTAACTATGCAGCCTTCGATTTTAAAGTTATAAGTTACAAACTAAAATCAACGAATATACGTTTTTGCGACCTTTCCCATATTACGTACATTAATATATATATTTTTATTATTATTTTTAAAAATACATTATTCTGAGATTTAATGTGAAAATGCAGACATATTTGATGCGTTTGAGATTTTTAAATCTGATGCTCTTGTTTTGCCGTTTTTCATTTTAGGTTATATGACATGTTTTGATATTGCCATTTTAACATTTTTAGTCATTTTTTGGAATTATTGATATTTTCGGCATTTATTTGGTATTTTTAACATTTTTTTATATTTTTTTCGCACTAAAGGTGATGTTGACATTTGTTGCTCTATTTGTAGTTATTTTCATATTTCCTCAGTTTAGGTTTCTGACAATTTCACTAAATTTATTTTTTAAGTTTTTGATATGTTCGTTATTTTTTTAAATCCTTTTTTTCACTAAATTTTTCAATTCAATTAACGAATACCATATCTACTTATTTAATGAGAATTTAATCCATATGTGAATATTCGGTAATTGATTAAATTCCGTACTAATCATTTTAGGGCTAGAGAATATATACATAAACATTTAAAAACAAAGTATTTGCAATGAAATAATCCCAAAAACTTGTAATGTTAAAACTGTTTTTTAATTAATAAATCTCTCATAGCCCAAAAACGATAAACTTTGTATAAAAATCACAAGAGAATGACCCCAAAAATTTTTTTTATGTGCTAAAAAACTATAAACAATTTCTCTACAAGATTACCGCCCAGCAACCTTTAGATTTGTTGTTAGGAGACATTTTTGCAAAAGGTTCAGCAAAAAAAAACGAATCGGAATAATTTTGCTATCTGTAGTGAAGATCCGGCCTAGATTACTACTAAAGCTGAACTGACGTTACTGACTGACAATTAGTCAAGATGTCTAGTTATGTGGCACTGGGCTCTAAAAAAGTACTCGATACTATGAAGTATCGATACCTTTGTTTCAATACTTTTACGAGTACGATACTTTTTTTGATACTAGTTATGAGTACTGTATCGATAATTTCTATTCAATGCCGTGTCCCCAGGTATTCCAGCCTTAAAAACTTTCAACTGACTGAATTAGTACAAATTCTTAAATGACACAAAAATAAAATTACTATGCAACCAAAAATTGTTTAAATCCAAGGATATTAATAAAGAATTTTACGCTTGAGGGGCATTGAAGGGTACAATTTTGTCACAACATTTATACAAAAATAAAAGCTTCCCGCCTACTTTTCCTCTCCAAAAAATTCCCTGCGCTTATCCCAACCTCGTTCTATTCGTGTAACAAGATAACGCACATATCCGTTCACAGTATATTTTAAAATGTCACGCACTCCTCGAGCTTTCGAGATTTATTTATATTTTTGGAAATTGAATAACACGCGGCAGGAGCTACGGCCAAACTTACGAGTTTGTTTAAATGCTCCTATGACGAAAGAAGTATGAAAATGTATGTAGCAGAGATAGAATAGAAAAAAAGTACGACCATTGTTTATAATAAAAATATAGGAAGTTTGTTTTGTTTGGATAGATTCACAAAATAAATTTATCAAGCTTCATCCAGCAATAACAATGGAGGAATAAATAAATCGTACGTCGTTGTTGAAATGGTTTGTTGAAAAGCAGTCGTGATTAGAATTGTATGAAGTGGTATTCGATTTATCGGCACATATAATAGTTCAGTGTTTGTTTGGAGAGATTATAAACAATCTAGCGAAATTCGTGTTTACCTGACCTCTAAATATTTAACGCTATTATGTTCGATATTGTGATTTTGCTACGCATTAAAGAAAAAATATTAGTGCAATTGTAAAATTATTACTAGTACACTCACTTCGAGATCGAAGTATAAATCATTACCTTTTGCGTGCAGTTCTTCTTCATTTAATCAAAGACATCATTTACATCAGTTTACAAACATATATTGTTTACATTAGCTCAAACGTTTGACTCAAATTCGAAGTCTACAGATGAGACTCCATAGATGGGGAAGAAAATCCACAACCCGGTGCTGGATGATCGTCGACTGATAATGTGCTATCTAGCAGACATTTCAATACATGCGGTACATCGCATTTTATCTGAAAATTTAGACATAAGAAAACTGGATGCACCATAAGTACTGCGTTTGCACAAACTCGAGCAAAAAACAATACAGAAAAGTTGTTTCAATTGAGTGTGTAGCGAAGTTTCACAGCAACAAATCAGAATTTTTGTGCCGGTTCATAACCATGGATGAAAAATGGGTCTTTCACTTCGCACCTGAGACAATAGACCAATCAATACAATGGATTGAAAAGGTAGAACCGGCTCCAAAGACGGCGACCACCGTTCCATATGTTGGTAAGAACTTGGCGTTGTTTATTTGGGATGCGCGTGGGATAATTTTCATTCACTATCTTGAAAGAGGTAAAACTGTCAACGGCAAGTATTATGCGAACTTATTGCAACGTTGGAGTCAAGAAATAATGCAAAAACGGCTAAAGAGGAACGTTGTTTCATCAAGACAATGCAACAGCTCACAAATCCGTTTTTGAATTGCTACCTCACGCACCCTGTTCACCAGATTTAGCCACTTGGGATTATTTTATGTTCCCGAACTAAAAAAATGCCTCAGTGGTCCAAGATTTTCCAAGGATGTCGGCATTTAATAGCTATTTTGAGAAAAAAGACAGTTCTTTTAAAAGGGGTATCAAACTTATTGAACATCGCTGGTAAAAATGTATAGAACTGAAAGGAGATTATGTTGAGAAAGAAATTTATTTTTCCATAATTTTTTTGTTTTCTTTGTTAGGTTAAATACTTCTGGGACCATCCTCGTACCCCATTAAAAATATACTAGCTTTATCAGAATTGACAATCAATATAGTTCTGGATAAGGATGAGATCTTGGTAGAAGCTATTAAAGCAACTAAAAAAAAATTGATACCTGCCTTAAAAACATTTTTAATAAATGCTTAAAAGAGGGGGAAGATTTGCAGTACCTGGTCTCCCACCTATAAAAACAGTTTATGAAGATACTTACAAAACAATTGACCACCAAGTTAAACTTGCAGTCGGCTTTAGCACAAATGATCGGTTACCGATCTTGAAAATCTTAATATAAAAATGTGTTGATTACATTTTGTTGATTATGAAAAGGCTTTTACAATCAATAAATCTACACAAAAAAGCTAGCCTCCGTGGCTTATATCCATAGGCTTATAAACCATAGATACCCAGGGCTAATTAAATCTAAATTAATAAGAGGAGTGCGTCAAGGTGATACTATCATCCCAAACTGTTTACAACCCTGTTCGAATTTATGTCTAGTAAGTTATGTTGATATAACAAATCAGATTGACAACGGAGCCGAAAGGTTCAACAGAACATAACAGGCTATCAAGGAGTGAGTTCAAGGATCAATCTATCGAAAACAAATGTTTTGACGAATCTTGTTATGTATAATAGGCTACAGACAGACACACATACATAGAGCACAAACAGAGTAGGTATAGGGAATATACCTGCTACATGAAATCTCTCTAGCACAAGACAACCAAACTAAATAAATAGATAGGCAGAGTGGTTTAACATTAATGTTTATACCTACATTCTTGACGCAAAAAGTAAATAGCCAGTAGTTTTACCTGTTCTCACACATGGTGCAGACACCCTAACACAAACAAGTAGCCTAACACAACGATCAATGTAACGCTCTATGTTGGCAATAACTCGAAGAGACAACATGCCCAACAACATAACGTAAACTAGAATTAAGGTACTAGGTGCGACTCAAAGATACCTAATTTTAAGAGGACTAAGTCATAGAATAGCGTCCGAGATCCCAAGCTTTCAGCAGTAGATGCAGATTCCTACGAGATGCCAGATGATATAATAAGGAACAAAACTAATTAGATACATGTTTCTTTTATTTTTAAGGTATTCGGACAAGTTTACTTGGTGATCAGTTTGGTTCTAGCACGTATCAGTCAACAAGAATACCGAGTTTTGAGAAAACTGAGTTATTAATGCCAATTTTCGGAGATGGTTTCATTTAGAGCAATATATGATTAACAACGGATTGTGATTGTTTGATCGCTTAATCCGTGTTCGCAAAAAATAATATTATTAAAATTTTTAATATTTCCCACAATTTCTTGTATCTTTGTAACGTAAACGCTATGTAATTTGGGTCGTTTTAACTTCGCAATACACTTGACTGGCTGGAATCAATCAGTTTCGCAAGCTATCGAGAAGAAAATATGTCTTCGTGATCAAGTAAGTGATAAACCATATTTCTACTTGCCAGTTTCATCAGTCTGTGGTTTCGTCTTATTGGTACATTTAGAATCATTACAAACCCCGATCTTTCTTACAAAGGTTACGTTTGCTAATAATTAGTTCTGCATAAATCTGTAAAACAAAGAAAGTGTGTGAATTTTTATGGGTTGCACAATCAATGTGAAAACTTGAGCTTAACACATCACATTATAATGTCTACTGAATTGATTTTACTAGGTTCTTTTCTTCAGTTTCTCAAAACAAGACAAGCGAGTGGAAGAGCTCTAATGCAATAGATAAAATGAACAAGCTAACATAACTACTGTCACTGGCATACAAAATATTAAGATTCAATCTGTACAACAGAGTGACCTGAAGCTTTATCTGCTGACAAACTTTAATGGTCCGTTGTAACAAATACATGTTGCCTTATTAGTTTCGAAAGAATTTATGAATCATGTACATAGATTGTAAGCTCCAACAGATCTAGACATATAGCCAAAGTGCTACTTGTACCCCGTATCCCCCATAACCCAAAATCTGTTAGACATACACACTTGCATATCCGATAGGATACTGTGTGGCTAAAATTCTAGAGCCAGATATCCATTTCTCACTGACCGACTACACATTAATAACGTAAACTACTTCTAGGTGACTTGGTCTTGGTATTGCACCTGAAAATATTGTATTGATTTTGGTGTTGGTCGTGCTTTTTTGCAAAACCTAATCTTAAAACTGCAACACCAAGACTATATCATGCCTTGATGATACAGGGCAAATGTTAAAGGACTAGTGAACAAAGCAGGAAGAAATTCACTTTAATATAGTATTTCGCTAGGATTGCTTTATTGAAAGCAAGAAAGACAAAAAAAAGAGAGAGGGAGAGATGATACGTTTCAGAAGAAGTTTAAAATTTCAGTGGGTGCCACTTTTTTGTATATTATATATTCAGGTTCGTACATTTGAATACGAATTTTTAAGTTCAAGTCATTTATTAACTTTTATTCGTCACATTGCCTTATACTAAGGTTACACATGCATCTCCAGAAACATATATATGCTATACTCAAAGAATGTTCTTTTATATACTAGGCTCACAAGCATTTCCATTAAACGAGACAATTTTACAAGACAGCTGTGGAACAATCCTTAATCTGAACAAAAATTTTCTACTCCGTATCGAGAACTCCAACAACTAATATCCGCATTCCTAAGTCAGTCGGAATCCCGCGTTGACAGTTCCTGATATTGCACCACCAGCATCCGGAACGGGAGCAGCACAGAGTCACCAGGAGCACGATCGAGGTAGAGGAAAGAGAGCAGAGGAGGGAAGCGGTTAAAGCGCCGCGCTTACAGCGAGACTCTCCCTCGGGTGTTTGATAACGCGACTACTACGTTCCGAAGGAATGTCGTTAGCTTCCCAAAAATTACATTTAGACAGGGTTATTTATGGCCCCGGCGTGGATACAGTAAGTGTGAAGGGGTGTCGGGGGCCGGAAAACAGGGATGGATTTGTGAACATTGAACTTGGCAGAACTTGTACACGTATGATTATAGAGGGTGATTCAAAGTCATTTTCAGTTTAGCTTAAAGAGCCTTTAGAAAAATTAGTGATAGGTATTTGTCCGAACATTCTACTGTAACTAGGTTAATGTGAATATTTTGTGTTCATATTCGTTGTACAAAGACCTGGTGTACTGATGCGTATGATACTATAATAGTCAATCAGGTCATTCAAATGATCAACATTTCTTTATATATATATATATATATATTCTAAAAATATCACAGCTGAACTAAAATAATAATAATAATATTTCAAGTTACAGGAAGAATACCTTTAAGGTAGGCAATTCACAATACACATTCTTTGAAATCAAATATGCTGAGAATTACTTTGTATATGTAGCAGAAATTAAGTGTTTATAATTGAAATTAGGAATACGCTAGTAAAGTATCTTTGACAATAGACTTTTGCGCCACCTCGTGTTTTATTTGTGCAACGCTGGTTCTGTCAAAGCCGTAATAGATTAAAATTTAGTTATCTCATAAAATGGAAAGAAAAACATCAAAACCGAAAGTGCGGTGTAGTTAATTGTGAAAATACACCAAGAAAAACCCAAAATTACAATTATACCACTTTCATGGATTTCCATATCAATTAGAGATGAAGAAAAAATGAATTGCAGCAGTTCGACATCATGGGTAAACAAATTTTATTTCCTCGTTGTTAGTCATTATTGTATGTATATAATTAATCCTAATTGGTGTTCTGTTAACAAAACTGAGATTTTGTGATTACACCAGTGGGGCAATCCATCTCAACCAGAAACAAATTCAATGATTTGCAGTGGTCAAATTGTTTGGGGAAAAAATAAACAATGCACAAAACAAAAGTTACAATCCAACAATATTTCATTCAATATGTATATAAAAAAGCAAAATCTTCATGCTGGTTTGTGGGCTGAAAGATTACGAGTACCTACGACAAGAAAAAATTGCATCTTCAGGAGTCGATGAAGCTCCAATTGAAATTAACAATAGTAAGTAAATATATATGAGAAAAAAACAAATTAACTTTATTCATTATATATAATTTATTGGTAGATTTCACTGACGATCAAGTTTTAATGGAACAAGATAAAAATTTTGAAGTTGGAACAAGGATAATAAAGCACCAACAGATGCAAATATACAGGTTAATTCACAAAGAAATGAATATTGATTATATATTATTTATAGCTTTTGTAATAACTAATAATAAAGTAGCGCTCAAAAAATAAAAATAATGACTATAAAAGTGTTATTTATTTAAAAGAGTATAAACATTGAAATATTACAGGAAAGATAGTTGAATTGTAAACTTTATGTATCTACATTGTTTGATTTTTCTGCTCCATCGAAATGAGCACAGCCGATCCTTGAATATGTTCCTGGTTGCCATGGCTTTTTATCCCTACTGTAACTTAAAAGTTACTTTTTTTTATTTATTCCTAAAAGCAAATATTAATTAAAAATTTAAAAATTATGTTAACCTTAAATTTCAATTTATTTTGGAAAGAAAAGTATTTAGATGATTAACTTTTCTGTTTACAATAGTTATTGAATCTTATTTTTGTTAAGAGAACAACAATTGTGATTAATTTTATGTATTTAGTAATGACTAAAAACGTGGAAATTTAATTTATTGCCCTTGACGACGAACTGCTGTAATCAATTTATTCCTTTCTCTCAGATTGCTATAGAAATCCATTTTCGGTTTGATGTTGTTCTTTCCATTTTATGGAATAACTAAATTTTAATCTATAACACAGCAAACCTAAATTACGGCCTTGACCGAACCAGCATGCCACAAATAAAAAACGAGATGGTGCCAATGCCTATTGTCAAAGATAGTTTACTAGCGTATATGTGCATACAATTTCTACAATCTTAAAAAAGGTTTTGGTATAAGGAACTTTAAACACGATAAGTGAATGTTTAAAAAATAGGGACTGCATAATATGTAGATTATATAAATGGCTAGATAGACAATAATATATTGCAATATAGTCCGTGGGTTCAATTTAAAATTATAAAACTAATATTCACTTTCACTTTTCTAGAACTTTATTTACATCAAGTTATACAGAACAGCTGATTCACAATAACAATACGATATACGCTCGTCGTCCTTTCTAACTCAACTGCTGCGAGGATGGGTCCTCCTTTTAATATCAGCGTCGAATTCTCTAGTATAATCCAGTGTCAATTTTACAGTTGTCGAGTTATGATCGAGATAAGTTTTTTTCTCCCGTCCGAACCTTTTAGCTTTTTTTTATATCCCAGCGATAGCTGTCGTAATGAAATGAACCAGGGTCGGCTTTGGTAAATTTCGAAACATTGCCACCCCCCCCCTTTAATTCTGATCGTCCCGATCAGAAACATCCTCTCCATGGTAGGGAGCAAGTCGATCTAAATGGACCACCTTCAATTTAGCCTTGGGGTTTCGACGGATCCGGTAGACAACGTCATTAAGCCTCTTAACCACCTCGTATAGACCATCCCAGGTGGGTGTAAGCTTTGGGGATTTATCCTTGCTCCATTGGGGGTAGTACAGCCAGACTTTGTCCCTCTCCTGGAAGACGACTAAATTGGCCTTGAGTTCGTATCGCGTCTTCATCGGGTCACCAACCATCATCTGCGTTCGGGCTAATTCGTGTATTGCCAGCATGTTATGTCGGCATAATCCTCGATGTCTTGGGAAGGTTCTTCGGTGGAGCCAAATGCCAAATCGCAGGGTAATCGCAGCTCCTTTCCGAATAGGACCCTGGCTGGGGTCAGGCCTGTACTATTATGTATGGCAGAGGGATATGCCAACAGGAATAGAGGAATATGCTCATCCCAATCACGCTGGTTATTGCTGACGACCTTGGATAGGTGTTGTTCCAAGGTCCTGTTGAATCTTTCCACCATTCCGTCTGACTGTGGGTGTAATGGTGTTGTTCTCGTTTTCCTGATCCCCAACATCGTGCAGACCTTCTGGAATACATTCGATTCGAAGTTACGCCCCTGGTCTGAATATAGTTCCATCGGGACGCCAAACATGCTGAATAGTTGTTCTACTAGCACCGTCGCTACCGTGGTTACTTACCTCTTGGTTGGGTATCGCAAATGCCTCAGGCCATTTGCTGAAGTAATTCATTACGACCAGAATGTATTTGTTCCCTCTCTCAGACTCGGGAAACGGACCGGCGACATCGATGACAATTCTCTTAAATGGGACGCCCACATTGTACTGCTGCATTCTGCCCTTGGTCGGGGTCTTCGGGCCTTTACTGGCTGCACAGGTGCACATTTGCGGCATCAAGCTCTGACGTCTTCGAAGTAATTCACATAATAGTACCGCTGGCGAACTTTGTCTAGGGTTTTATTCATGCCCAGGTGACCTCCGGTAATCCCATCATGTACTTCGGTCAGGATGACTGGTACCTTTTTCTTCGGAACTACCAGTTGGGACTTGGTTTCTCGTCCATCAGCGCTTTCCCAAACTCTCTTGAGCATTCCATTGTCTACTGTTAGAGAGTCCCATTGAGCCCATAACGATTTTAGAACGCCGGAGTATCTAGCTACCTCGTCCCATCGTGGCCTGGGTGCCCCTCTCGTTTTGAGTGACAAGATTGGTTCGATGAGTGGATCAGCCATTTGGTCCTGGATGCACTGTTCCGTTATCCAGTCTTCATTGCCTGCACTCAGATCTGCCTGATGGAGATAATGGAGATACCCTCTCGCTGTTCCGTTTTCAGACAATGTCCGCATTCTGCTCTACAGGGTCTTCTGGATAAGGCATCGGCATTATTATGCAAACGGCCGGCATGGTGTTCCACCTTCCGGTGTCTTCATGTCGTTTTAATTCAATTTGATCTTGTTTCTCTTCAAATACTTTAAATTTCGAGAACAATCCTTCAATTAAATTATGTTGTTCATTTTCCATAGTGGAAACAAGAATCTGTTGTTTTTTTTTCCATTGTAGTGACAAGATTTTCTAATTCTATTTCACGTTTTTCATCAAAAGATTTTACTAACCATTGTTGAATTTCTTCTTAATGTTGTTTTTCCTTCTTGTCACGTTTTTCTAGAATCTGTGCTATTTTTTCGTCCAGTCCTTCCGTAACCTGCTTGACTATTTTTTTGGTAATTTCGTCCATCTTTTCCATGCTAAGGGTTTCCATTAATCAAATTACGATTTTAACTGCACTTAATCCTTCACTTCTGACAACAAATTGCAATATAGTCCATGGGTTCAATTTAAAATTATAAAACTAATATTCACTTTTCTAGAACTTTATTTACATCAAATTATACAGAACAGCTGATTCACAATAACAATACGATATACGCTCGTCGTCCTTTCTAACTCAACTGCTGCGAGGATGGGTCCTCCTTTTAAAATCAGCGTCGAATTCTCTAGTATAATCCCGTGTCACTTTTACAGTTTTTTTCTCCCGTCCGAACCTTCTAGCTTTTTTTTATATCCCAGGGATCGTTGTCGTACTGAAATGAAAAAGGGTCGGCTTTGGTAAATTTCGTAACAATATTATATAAATTTGGCAATTGAGAAGCTATATAAATGAATAAAAAAAATTTATTAGATTTTTGAAAGTATTGAAGAGTAGAATTCATAAGTGGAATCAAGACAGGAAAATAGTCATAAATCTTGTAATTATTTAAAACGTTAGGCATCGTTAAATGGAATAGAATACAGAACATCAAGATTAGGGCTTAATAAGCATGAATTGTACATCACAAGGTTGTTGAAAGTAAAGTTAAGAAATAATTTATAAAACGATAAGAAGTCAATGACGAGCCCAGGTTATAAAATCAAATTTATATTAAGAGCAAATGTATGTGAGAAGGAAAGGTTATCTAAATGTGTAAATTAAAATATGGAAAATAATATGTACATAGTCTCAAATTATTAGAATAAAATAGTTTAAGATATTTTGTAAAATGAAATACAATTTATAAATTTTGGAAAAAATGACAGTAGATATCAGTTGTTACCTTATAAATACTCAAAATTATTACAGAGCGATTTCCACTTAGCTCAAGCAAAGAAGAAACATCGTGTATTTATTAATTAAACAGAGAAAGGTTAAATTGACACTTATTCAAACTGAACTCAGAACAAAAAGTTTAAAAAATCAACTGTCAAAGTGTTTGAGCCAACGGTGTCAATTCAAACCCGAACTAATGAATCTACATACAGGGTGTGTACATCGAACAAACCAAATATTTGTAACACAAATTAAAATAAATACGTGATTTATTTCTTCTACTTAGAAGAGGTAAGGTAAGAAAAAGAAAATATAAAAGAAAACACACGAATTCCTACTGAATGTTTCAAGCAAATAAAAATTATAAATAAGGTATTTATAAAATAATTCAAGTGTAGCGTTTTTAATGGCAATTAAAGCAAATAATAAGAAAAAGTTGATATTCTAGAATTTCAATTACTTGTAAATGGGAAGATAATTTTTAAAATCAATTTAATAATTGGCTATAAAAGGACGGCTTTATAAATTTTAAGCAGTTTTCGGAACAATCATCAGTTATTTAGGATGATCATTAGAGTTTGCACTCCTTACTTAACTTCTCAATATTTCTCAAAAACCGTTGTGGAGAATGAAAACCCAAAGAAACATAATTTTTAGAATATTCAAATTTGATATTGTTAAGTAGTCTCTATATTTTGTATTCTACAGAATTTGTTATATTTTCATAAATTTAATATATAATTTTCTTTTTGAATTTTGATAACACTTTTTCCGTATTGATATGTTTTAAAGCTTTAATTGCAAATAATTCATTTTAAGAAAGAATATTTTTGATACATTAAAATTTTTGTTTTTATACGATGTTTTTGACCCTGACTAAAATTTAGTTTTATTGTAGTATGATCTATAAAATCGATAATTCTAAAAAATAGCTTTTTTGAAAAATTATAAAGTTTATGTGTATTTGTATAATTTGTATATAATTATCTAACAGATGAATGCCCGTTTTTAGCTAGTTTTGGGTAGAACTAACTCTGCAATCTATTTTAAAATGGTGTTTCAAGTCCACAGTGGAAGCATTTTACTGAGGTAGCATTTTGCCCTGTAGTGCATCAGCATCTTCTTCATCTCATGCAGGAATTTAGTAAACATTTACTTCATCTATTTGGTGTTTTCTTAGACCCCTTGCTTAAACAAAAGCCATTATTGTTATGGCAGCCTTTTGTTGAGCGTCTCTTTCAAAATAACTGTACTTCCTCAAGAACAACATTCTGCTGTAACAGGCCTGGTGCCATTTCTACATTTCACAAAAAAATTAAAAACGTCTTTTACTAGAATCTGCTCTCTTGGTCATCTGTAAATATTAGGATTGAACACACTATATAGAAGGACAATTCTAAAGAATTTAAAAGAACTTACTGCAATTTGCAAAAACTGAGAAAGACTGCATTTAATTAAATATATTTTCTCACAGTTATTATAGACAGGAAAACATCCCAAAATTAAGTGCACCAAGGCGTAAATATAAGCCACTGACAGTGATAATAATTCCAGTCTATAAGTACTTTGCACTAGATAACTATACAAAATTAAACAGTACACTGATTTATACAGACGACAGTGGGTTAACCATCTTGTAGAAAGATGTTTTTTAATGGCCAACTTTTGCTCGAGCAAGTTTCCGAAATTACCTTGCAAAACTTTGATTCATTTAAACAGTTCAAAACAAGCTTTTACTTAGTTTCATGTGTCCCTGGTGACAGTAGTCTTACATCCTATATCTTAAATGTTACAAAGTAATCACTTAGTGAAATCCGACGACCGGTTGAGCTGGAGTTTAGCATAAACCTATTTTTTTTGAAGAATAATGTATATTTAGTTAAATGACATTATTCTAAATTCAAAAAGGGAGACGGCTAAAGATGGAGGACAAAATTTCTTAATCTACCCCCGTGATGGGTATCAAATAAAAGATTTTGCATAGAACAATCAATCAAAATAAAATTACCCAAATATACATTCATAAAGACCGGCGCACCAAGATGACAGAAATGTTTTTCTTATCTATTTCATGGTTTGGTGTCAAATGAAGTGCTTCGTGAGAGATATGCGAAAAATAAATTAATTACATAAGAAAATTATTTTTAATTAAATGCAGGTAAAGAAATTATAAACAAGTTTTAGAATTATTAATACGAAACTAAAAAGAAAATATAGACCTTGGTTGCTTTATAGAAGTATCAAAATCAAAATATGGACAAATAGATATATACTATCTAGTACCAGTATCATTACATATGTTCAAATACTATTTCCATGATCCCTGAAATCTATAATTTTAATTATGTGACAAGATTTTAGGTCTCAATCATAACGATAGTACGTGTCAACCCTTTTGTTGGTTTACTTAACATTTTTAACAAATGTTTTTTTTTAATTATATTTTTTGATATTATGTTATTTATTAGAATCACATTTTAAATTTTGGTTTCAAAGGACAATAGTAACGACTTGCTAACAATTTTAAATTACTTTTATCCAAATCATTTTTAAGACGCTTATCAAATTTCAATTATTGCGAAACACTATGTGAAAATCTTCTTCAGTTTTATTTACGAATCTCATAAAAGTGAAGCTAATTACTCTGGGAGCTTTACCTAAGCTTTTCTTAATTAATTTATAGGAATCAGCGTATCAGTAATCCGACCTTGGTGTAAATACATATTATACAGATAGTCTTTCATTGCAGACTGTAGGCGCGACCGGTAGCACCATAATCTCCCTCAGAATTGCCTCTGATGCCTCCGAGTCCTCTTTAAAGGCAATTCTCCATTTTACGGCTTTTCTTAATCATTATTACACCTGAGAGGGACGATTTAAATGGAAAGTGTGTCTTTTGTATGGGGATTTAATGCTTTTCTAATTGTTTTTCTCGATAGGGAAATTGGCCGTGATCTTATAAAGGGAAATTTTCTTAAGAAATTGGAAATAAATTTAATCAGAGATGAGGCTCCCTTAAAAAATGGGAACGAAATTAATCAGAGCTATACTCATTGTAGATATTTAGACTATAAATTTCCTAACATTTGACTTGATATAATAATAACATAAATGGAAATGAATTAGACAGGCCGTCTGGAGGATATACTATTATTAATACGCAAAGACGGAAACCCACTACTCCTTTTTCGGCCTTTATTTTGAAAGGAGGATAATGAAACGTATACCATTCGAAAGGTAATTTGCCGTAGATGTGCAGAATATATAAAGAATCTTTATTTATTTCCATTAAAATAAGTAAATTCAATATAAATTATTGATACCAAGTGAGATGGCGCCCACTATGAACAACTACCTTAAGTCTTAAAATCTAATGTTCGAAATTTGACAGCAGTCGACAAAACCCCAATCGTGTAGCGAATTATAAATATTGCTTAAATAATCAACATGAGTTTATCAGGAATCTAATAACAATTTATTAATATTTTGGTGTATCCACTAGTGCGTTGAAAGGCAATCTTTTGAATAAATTTTAAGATGTCATCTAGAATAGCAGTCAGTCAAAAATTGTTCTTTTAACGAGATGTGATATATATATATATATATATATATATATATATATATATATATATATATATATATATATGCTGCAAATATATTTTTACTTATTTATCTAATAATATAATACATACAATGTTTGTTTATTTTATCATTTTGTTGAAATTCCATTTTGGGATTTTGGCATCTACAAATCCTTTGCTCGGGAAAAATCCTATTACCGAATGTTACAATTATGACAGCTTTGTTCAATACATTATGATTTGGTGACCTACTTGAGAATAAAACTGCTATTAAAAATTCTTTCAATGCAAATTGATGTGTTGGATCTTATAAAAATTTCATTACTCTTTTTCTAGCATTACATTTTATAGTAAAATGTGCTGGTTAAGCCATTTTTAGATGGGTAAAAAGTTTGTGTTTTCATATTAATTAGAGGCACACAATAAAGTTTTCTTGAGAGTCCTACATAGAATACCCTCTTCGAGGTGTCAGTATTTTGTACGCAAGACAATATATATAAAATATATTGTATTCAATATCTCTGACAGATGAAGTTAACCTGAAATGTGTGTGTTTCCCCGAAAATCCTAGATGTCGGTCTTTACATCTCGTGTCTTCAAATCGTTACATATGCTTATTTAAATAGATTAAGATATAAGGCGCTGCAGATCACAATTATACAGGGTGACTCCAGATATGTTGGAAACCAAATGTTTTATTGGGTGGCGCAGTTGCACGTTCAGACTGTTTGGAATATTGAGTGGAGTGCAATTATAGTTATACAGGGTGGTCAGAAAAAATAATTATATAGGGTAGCCTATTAGCGGTTGCATTCAAAGGGTACGTGGAATAAAGGGCGCAGTAGAATCATAGTGATGCAAAAAATATTATATAGGGATACATATGCAGGTATGTTGGAAATATGCTGGAGAAGTATTATAGTAATACAGTGTGCTTTAAAAAATGCTACGTTTTGTAACCCATAAGCAGTTGCATATATAGGATAGATGCAATATAAAGCGATAGGAATTATAGTTATACAGGGTGATTAGAAAAAATATTAGAAAAAGAAATGATTTATATAAGACTGTCCAAATGAGTTGCATATATTTAATGATAGAAATATAGGGCGTACTAAAATTATAGTTACAGAAGGTAGTTAAAAAAAATTAGAAACTAAAAGAGTTAATATAGCCCATTAGTGATTGAATTTATAGGGTTCATGGAATATACGGCGCAGTAGAATTACAATTATACAGGATGTGAAAAAATATAGAGGGCCGCATATACAGGCTGGTGTAAATATGTGCTAGAGTAGGGTTAAAGTTATACAGTGTGGTTTAAAAATATTAGAATAAAAATGCAACATTTTGTATCCCAGAAGCAGTTGCCTATTTAAGATAGATGCAATATAGTGTGAGAGGGATTATAGTTATACAGGGTAATTACGAAAAAAGTTTGAAACAGAAATGGTGTATTGGGTGGCCCATAATGAGTTGCATATATATGATGATTGAAATATAGTTATAGAAGAGAGTTAAAAAAAGATTGAAACAAAAAGAGTAAATATAGTGGCTCATAGGCAGTCGCATATATAGAATGGTTGGTGTGGAATTATAGTTTTACCGGATGGCACAAAAAATGGTAAAAAACATGATGAGTGGTCAATGAGCAGTAGTATAGCCATATAGTCCAGAGTAAAATTACTATAGTTATATAGGGTGCTTAGACAAATGTTAGCAAACTTTTTTATATTTATCCATTAGCAGTTATATATAAAGGGTGGTGGAAATATATTATGAAGTGGAATTATTATAATGAGTACTTTAATAAATGTTAGAGAATTGAAATTAAACTGATACATTTCATCTTGAGAAAAAATAGTTTATACAGCATATGTGCGGTTATATATATGTATATATATATATATATATATATATATATATATATATATATATATATATATATATATATATATATATATATATATATATATATATATACCAAAATTTTTTAGGAATCCTTGAATTTACGAGTAGTTCGGTCACCCATGTACTATTTATTAAATGTACAAATAGAAATTGAATAAGTATTAGTAATAAATTAAAACAGATTATTTTACAATTTCTAGATATCCGATTTCTACTTCATAACTTTTAAATAATTTCAAAAGAAATTGTTCCTTTTGTACCTTTGTTCTATTTTCTATATTATTCTACCGGTTAAAAGCTGAATTATTTAATTCTAAGAAATTTCGTGGTAACTAAATTTTTGTGATTAATTTCGACTTATGAAAAGAGACTTTCATATTAAATTGAGAATTCTGAATTTCAACACCAATAAATTCCTTTAATTATTTTTGAAAAAGAAGTTGAATTTTATTACTCATTGACACAATTGGTCGAATTTCCACCACAGGCGATTCTAGTTTAAATAAAAACATGTATCCCCGTATTTATGTTCGATTATGTTTCTAGACTCCTTGTGGATTCATTTCGCATCGTGCCTAAAATATAATAAAAGACTTTTTTTAAAAAACATTAATTTTTGATAGAAAAACCTGCCATAAGCCATTAACGCTTCCCATAAAATTCTGATTGCCTCCTCCTGGACCAAAAAATATCTAATATATAATATATTGTCTCTGGTCGGGAACCTTCATCAGGTGCGCTTCCGACAATAGAATGTCTTCTCGAACACTTATTTATGTATTTGTTACATATCGATAAATTTGTAGGAGAGAGATGTAAAGACAAAGACCGACATCTAGGATTTTCGCCGAAACGAGCACACAGAGGTTCCGCAACTGAAGAAGGTTCCCGACGCGAAACAATATGTATTATACATTTTGCGTACAAAAGATTGACACATTGAACAGAGTATTAAATATCTCCGACAGGTGAAGTTAACCTTAAAATTTTATGGTGACGTTATAATTTAAAAGTTACGGGAGAATAGCAATTATATGGAACAGCTCCGGATTGGGAACATCTGTGTGCTAGTTTCGCTGAAAATCTTAGATGTCGATCTATACAACTGGCGCCTACAAACTTACCGATATGTATCAATTACATAAATAAGTGTTCGAGAGGACATACTATTGTAGAAAGCACAACTGATCAAGGTTCCCGACCAGAAACAATATATATTATATATATTGTCTTGCATACAAAAGAATAATACCTTGAAGAGAGTATCTAATAACTATTTGTTAAAATATCGACTAATATTATACATTGTTAGCAACAAAATGAACATATTTTAATCCAATTTGTCCCGAAATTTACCTGAATCATTAGTTTTCCTTTAGATTTTTTTCAGCCAAAACGTTCTAAGAGAAAGTTGCAGCTCGAAGTGTCGACATTTTTCGAAATTATTCTACCACTGTGCCTCTATTACAAATTTCAAATACGTACCTGCCACAGAACAGAAGAAAATAAAGAGAACAGATTGAATAACGAAAAACTTCTTCAACAATAATTCTTTATATGGGAAAATATAGCTGTAATAATTGAAAAAATATATTTGATTGATATTACCGAAAGAGTCATACTTATTAACCATTTTCGAATTATGTGGCTGCTCTAATCCAAAATACGAAAGTTTTTGTTTATTACTCTTTCACGCCTAAATCCCTGAATCAATTATGATGAATTTTGATTCAGAGATAGATAGAACCCTGTAGATGGTTATAGGCTATTTTTTTTCGCGAAAAACTTATTACGGCATCCGATTTGCTTCAAACTTTCCAGAACTATTGTATATAATTAATAACTAAATTATGCATATGATTTGTCAGATTACTCTTAAAAGAAGGCGAAATGCATTTCTAACCATAATGTAGAAAAATCGTATTCAGGAACCTAAATTATGGCAGATAGACAGTTTATAGTAGATATCATCGAAGGAAAGGTTTTTTAAAACTCATATTTTGAGGAGGAAACTGTTAGGGCAGGTGTTGAACTTTGTATGAAACTTTTTTTGCCAACGTCTGATTTTATTAAAATTTTTCATGTTTTTAATGATATTATGATGAGTTTTAGTTTGGAGATATATAGAGCTCTGAAAACGGTTAAATGCTGCTTTTTCTCGCCCAAACATTATAGGGTGTGGGTGAAGGACACCGAGCGGGGTAGTTCGTGTATGAACCTATTTATTGAGTGATCCGATTTGCTTGTAACTTTGCAGAATTATTGTTTAAAACTAATAAGAGAGAAATTGTATTCATGAAGGTAAAATTTGGAACAGAGACAATTGATAAATAGTAAACATTTGCTAAGAAAGGATTTTTGAAAATTCTCATTTGAATGAGGAAAATGGCGAGGGCGAGTACCTGAATTTTGTATGAAATTTTTACGCCAACGTCTGATTTGGATGAAATTTTAAAGAATTTTTTTTTAAGGCATATGATTAAGATTTGCATATTTTTAAAAATCTACTCCTTAAAGCGGTTAATATGCGGATAGCAAAGTTGACAACATAGTCGCAACCTCTCAATGAAGTCACATAAAAACATATTTTTTTACTAAAGTACTTTTTATGTTTAGTACCATAAGAATTGGATGAATGACTAAGCAACGTTTAAAACGCCGTATTGTTATGTTTTATCGACTAATAGATATAAGAAGTATATGACTTTGATTAATTCAACATTGATTGGATATCAACAATGATTTTCTACTATTCTACATATTAGCCCCAAATTGAAATATATACATCATAGTATATAGCAGTATACTGAAATAATGATCTATTCTGTACTCATGATTGTAAGGACAAGTAGAATTAAGAAGAAATGTTAATTAACTGTAGATAAAATTTAAGATGAAGAGGAATTTTCAACTGGCGGTGAGGCAGAACCTCTCACTCAATGTTAACTTTTTCTTTATTAAATATTTAACCTCTACCTCTCTCGACCAAACAGAATTGGTTAACAAACTCATAATTGACGCGAGCGAAGTTGCGAATAAAAGCTAATAATACGTAATAAAATAAACAGCAAACTCAAGTATACTATTAAAAATGTTGAATTAGTATTAAAAAACCGAAAGGTTTCTTTATCTATGCCATAGTGATCTCTGAGTAAAAATATTCAGTTTTTCCGTCTATGCCTGGAACTCTGCCCTTTATCACAGATTTTTTTATTCACCAATTCTTATTCTTAATTCATAAGCATTTAATTTGAAGAGTGGATACTTCCCTAGAAAGCACAAATAATAGGCAACACTTTTTTGGCTAAATACGACGGTTCATTGTAAAATTGTTTTATTATTTCCCGAGATAAATAAGATAAGGCGACAGGTTCCAATTGCTGTGACAATATGGCAACGGACGGAAAGAAAGGAACATAGGATTATATAAAGTATCACATTATGATTTACGGACTCCAATTATAATATCCCGTCGGATGCTAACAGCAAAAATAACAGACATCAAGCAGGGGGGTAGTAAGAATTTGTACGCTAAGAAAGACGAAGACATCAGGTACAGAAGGGAGAGAATATAATATCTAAAATACAGTGGCGTGTCAGACAATTTTTTCATCAGAATACTAGAAAATGACAGAACAAATTTACATTATAAAATAAATAAATTAATAATACTACACATTTGCAAAATGGAAAAAAAGTATTGAATTGAACGGAAGAGATTTAGGTACAGAATCATTCAAAGAAAAATTTTTAAATATCGAAAAACAAATGAATTGGCTGTTTATTAACAACACAATTAAGAATCAAATGTGTATCCTTTATACAGAGTGTTTCAAAAAACTGAACCACTAACATATAGAGCGGACCTGAGAACTTCCTAAGAGATCCAAAAGACCACTGAGGGGAGGTGCTATTTCTAACAAATCACATAGCTCGAACACAGCAACTTCTTGCAGCCAACATATCTCTGTGTGTGAAGTCTTTGATGAGCTCTAATAATCCTTTTTGTGTTTAGTTCTTCTAATGACTTTTTTTATTTCTAACTCTTTTAATCCATAATAGTGCGAACATTCGGTGCAGGGTTCACATTTCAAAGACTACCAACATGTTAAATGATGAAACCTTAAGTCTCAACACTTCAATGTCATGTAGAAGGAGAGACCACACATATCATTTGCTTACTCTGAATCTCAGTTGAATATGTAGTCAATTAAGATTCTTGTATACGGCATATGATCTCCAGGTCTGAGTCCTACTTTTTAGTTTATAAAATATGTGAAAAACTTGGTCTTGGCAACACTTATTTCTGCAAACAAAGCTTGCATCATTTACAACATACAATATTTCAGCAGTGTTGACTAAAATCACAGTATCATCAACATATTTAATATTGTTGATAGAGTTGCCGTTAACATAATTTTTAATGTGCTGGCCAGCTGTGTTTCCCAAAATACTCTTTTGACATAGAGATTGAACACCGTTGGTAAGAATATTGAATCTCCGTCTTACTTCTTGATTAGTTGGCGCTCCCGGTAAAAGTTAACAATATTGTTTACTGTTTAAGCCTAAGTCAACTAAATATCGTAAATCATGCCTAACATCATCAAATGATTTCTCGTGGTCTATAAAGCTTATACATACATCTTTACTTTGATCTAGACAGTTCTGTATAGTTCTGTATAAGCATTTGCAAGAAGCATAAGAAAAAAATAGTGTGTTTTGTTTTTATTGGCAACGCTATAAAAGTTAGAGTAACGTTTTTATTGAGAAAATGTCTCCCCAAACAAACAATTTTTCTGAAAATTGAGTATGTTTTTCATTAAAAGGGGGTGTATTTGTATCACATTAATACGGTATATTTTGTTTATTCACATTTCCATTGAGGGAAAAAGTACATTCATCACTAAACTAAATGTTTTTTTATGTTATGTTAAGTTTAGATTAAATTAATTTGTCATAATTTCACATAAATACAGTCTTCTGTTGGGGTCGTTATCTGTTAGTTTGTTCAACTTGTTTAATTTGTATAGATGCAATTTGTTTTTTATCACTCAAGTATGTCGTCGATATAGTACGTACGATCTGGGTACCTATCATTAAATAAACGTTCCATTTTATGGAGATTCTTTCTTCTTGTTTCTCTGCTTATCCATTAATGGATGTTAGCGACCACACATTCCACGACTTTCCTATCTCTGGCTGTGTGGATCCAACGTCTGTATATCACGCATGCCTGTCCATTGTCTTACATTCCGCAGCCACGACATTTTTTTCTACATTGACCAATTATTAAGACGGTTGCAACTTTGTCGGCTTGAGTACGTACCATTTTGCCTATTCAAACTCCTAAACGTTCCTTTAAACAATAATGAAATTAAATATACTAGACTTTTTAAAGAAAATTTGCCAGGTAAAGTTTCCTGGTAAATTAAAAATGGTCAATTTTTTTTCACAACTAAACAGACGCGGACTGAATAATCCTCATGATTTAAATGTGGAATAATAATTTTAATGTTTATTTAATTTATTCATCAATATTGGCCTACACTGAAAAAAAATAATATGGCTGAGTAAGTATTGTCAACAACTTCAACTTGCAATAAGGTCCTATTTAACATTGTTGGCCAAAGTGGCCCTGTGACATTATCTATTATTGTTACCTCAACTGTTACTACTAGTAGAGGAGTTTAGAACCATTTATTCTCATTCACCAAATTTCATTAGTGTAACTGATAATAGATACGCGAGAGAAGGGTACTATTGAGTAGCGCTATATACAGTGCGGATGCGTGGATTGGAACAAATTATTTTAAAATTCAGGTGTTGGTTTTTTGGAAAATCGCTCGGACACGTCGGTTTTTTTTTGAAAATAAATTTTCAAATGGAAAAAAAATTGTTTTTTATTTTATTTTTGAATTCTGCATTCAATTCTAAGTATTTCTCATGTACAATGTCCTATACCGAAATTAACAGTTATTAAAAGAATACATTTCTTTCTAAAGTTAAGTTTGAATCTATTTATTTACGTCTAGTTTTTATGATTGTTGGCAGTATTTTAGTCGCATGAATTTTTAACACTTGTTTATTTCCATAGAAACTGTACTATAATTTTACTTCAAATAAGTGGTTGTCAAGTGCAGTTGCAAAATTTCAAAGTATGGCGCGTTTAACTGAAAAGCAGCGAATATAAATTTAATTTTGACGATGGTAGGATATGGCGACAGAAGTCGAACATAAGTTTACGAATTGTTTAATATGAAGTACCCGGAGCGGCCTATTACACGACCGGTAGTTAGTAAAATAGAAAAACAGTTTCTAGAATTTGGCCACGTAAGAGACAATTACAAAACCAAACATATTCCAGAGGATACAAAATTAAATGTTTTGCTCGATTTACAAGAAAATTCTCACAAATCCATTAGACAAATAGCCGCAGAACACCCACACTTTTCAAGTAAGTAAGTTTTTTCCGACGAGGCAACATTTTGTTTAAATGGTTCAGTAAACAGGCAAAATTTTCGATATTGGGCATGAGAAAACCAAATTGGATTATGGAAAGTTATACACAGTTTTACAAGAAAGTTAACGTATGGGCCGGAACTGTGGGTCTTTTTTTAGTAAGGGAATAGTTAACTTAGAAAAATATTTAGACCTATTACAAAATTACATAATACCCTGTTTAACAGAACTTTACCCGAATGGTGAAAACAGATTCGGTATGGTTTCAAAAGGATGGAGCGCGCCCACACTATTCGCGAACAGTGTGAGATTATCTTGACAATATTTTCCCAAATAGATGGATCGGAAGGCATATCGAATGGCCAGCTAGGTCTCCAGATCTAAGACTGTAGAATTAGGGTCGAAATACAACGAATCCTGCCGCAAACGCTAAATAAAGTGTTACGAGAATTTGAAAGACGTCTTAGGTATTGTCACGAAGTCAACAATTTGAACATTTAATTTGATATGTTGATATTTTTTTCTTCAATTTTAAAATCATTTTCGCTTAAAAAAATGGTCGCAATTTATTTCTGACCTACCCTGTATAAATAAGTTTATCATCACACGCGTCCTCACTGTATATACCATGTAGATGGAATTAGGGATGTCGGAAAAATATCGATATATCGATATTTTTTGTTTTATATATCGATACTTTTACACGATATAAATTTGTTCGATATATCGATATAAAAACCAAGTATCGAAAACGTATCAAAAACGATATTTTGTGTTTGTTCCGTGCTATATAAAATAAATACTAGCTGTTTTCAAATTACTGGAGCACAAAGTGTTTTTGTGTCTCTATGTGTCGTAATTTTCGGGCGTTAATTGGAACATACTTCATGCTTTATGATAAAGTTTTATGTTTACTTAGTACTTACATAAAACATCCCAAAGGCACAGTTATTTCTTGTGCCCATTTATGGGAGCCAGTGCTGTAATTGGAACACTTAGTGCTCAGCACTGTGCCGCACTGTGCGCAATTGTGCGGTAATTGGAAAACAGTCAATATATTGTCAAACAAATTGAGATACATGATATTTGTACACAAAGATGAGCAGAATTCTTTCAAGTATAATTAATTTATTATATTTGTGCTATATGTTGCCTAAGTGCTTGAAAATAAAATAAATTTTAAATATGCTGCTGATAATGCATGAGGTAGAGGGGAGGTATATATGATTGTGTATAAATTATCACTAGAACGACATCTAAATTTTCAGAAAATATGAGAAATAACAGTATATAGTTAATTTATTATATTACTGCCTTAAGCTGTAAAAAGTCTCAAAATAAAATATTTTTAAATTTTGTAATTCAGTCTACCTACCATCTATCTATAAATTGTTTGCATATAACTTTATCAGATACACTAGTTAAACAAATTACTAAGTATACATATATAGACTACTGTTCTAAAATACTTAGAGCATTTGCTTTCTAGAGATAGCCTGCAGTGCACAAATGTCGTGGTAAAACTAAAGAGAGAAAGGGCAATAGAGAGGGCAAGAGCTGCTTCCAATGAAATACATTCAGCATGTTGTTTATTGCCTGCTTCAACCCACTAAATGAAATAGCCTCTTACTGTCTCTATTGCCCTCTCTTTCTAGCGTTGCCACGATTTTACGCTTGACAGGCTATATCTAGATGGTAAATGATCTAAGTCTAAAATAGTACCGATATATCGATATATCGATATTTTTTTCTCGATATATCAATATCGATATTGATACTTTTAAAAAATATCGATACAATATATATCGATACTTTTTGACAGTTCCGACATCCCTAAGATGGAACAAAAACCTTGCTCACCAGCCAGGGACAGAGCTTAAGTGGTTAGACTGTAAAAAAACAATAGACTTCGACTTTATTGTATGACAAAGAAAGTAATTATTCTCGATAAATGTTTGGTAACCCCCAAAAATAACAAAAGCAGATTTTTTATATTTGAATGATTCTATAGTCGTCTGCTTTACTTGCATGTACAAGGTCAGATCACAGTACAACACCATGATTTTTTTAAACATAGATCCACTACTAACCTTTTTTTGTTTAACGCATTACATTTCTGAACATGAATAAACAAGTTGATGTTGTTTAAACGGATTTTTCTAAAGCCTTCGATAGACTTAAACACGGCATTCTGCTTGCCAAACTAAACGATTTTGATTAACCTCCCTCACTTATTATATTGCTAGAATCATATTTTACGAATAGAAGGCAATACGTTGAGTGCCCTGGTTTCAAATCATCAGGAATTGTGTTCCCATCGGGTGTTTCGCACGGAACCGTATTGGGGCCACTATTAGACTTGTTTGTAAATGACATTGTTGAGGTTAATGTCCAATATTTTGTATATGCTAATGATGTTAATGATGTTAATATCTTTACTGCTATAGAAAATGTAAATGACTGTTTTAGGCTACAGAAAAGTCTTAACAATGTGAATGTCTGGTATAAAAAAAAACGTTCTACCATTAAATGCATCGAAGTTTCACGTCATGACTTTTACCAGAAGGCAAACTCCTACTTTGTTTGATTACAAGATCGAGGGTGTTACTTTGTCAAGACCAAACAGTATTAGAGATGTAACAATATTAGCGATCTTGATATTAGTTTTGATAGCAAATTAAATTTTAATTTGCATTTTGAAAATACTGTACAAGCAGCTTATAAAAGTCTTGGTTTTATAATTCAAAATTCTGAGGGTTTCGTAGACTCAAGCACTCTAATTTTACTTTACAACGTCTATGTAAAATCTTGGCTTGAATACGCTGCTTTTGTTTGGTACTCAGGGTGTAATAAGTAGAGTGGTCGAAAATATCAGAGACGATTTTAGAAATTCCTAGTCTTTAAAATTTATTGTTCATATCCTTCCTCAGGTTTTCTTCAGTCTGAGCTACTGTAGTCTGCACGATCGGAGATAAATAAGTACTATTATTTTAAAATTTACACCTCTCTATTTTATGTTCCGTACAATTAGACATTTTAAGTCTTCTGTAAGTGTAATAAAAAAAGTAATCACCTTTCCTATTAATCTGATGTATAATGTTTACTAACGAATTGTCCTTATTTTTAATAGTTCTATGTTAAGAAATTTAAAAAATGCAAAAAGAGTTGCAGAGAGGGGAATACCAGAATACCGGGAGTACCAAAGTTTACCTTAGCAAACCCACCACATGTGATGGTAGTTCATCTTGTCCTACGGGACAACCAAAAAAAATCCCTCTCTTGTAATTTCTTTCAGAGGCCCGACATTACAGCTCCTACAAAGCATTCCAGTGGATGAACAAGGTAATTTCGACAAGATCATTGCAATCCTAGACAAACGATATGACAATCAATCCTTGCGCCAAGTATACCAGGTGCAACTAAGTGGTAAAACACAAAAATCGGGAGAAAGTCTTCAAGAATTCGAAGCAGAAATTAGACGATTAGTACACTTGTCCTACCCAGATGTACCAGAGGAAACTAAAGATCAATTGGTCACACAGAGTTTCATAAACAGTATCAGAGACGTTGAAGTGCAAAGAAATCTGAGACTTAGTGGTATTAAGAAGAGCAAAGAATCTTTGCTCCGGGCTTTAGAATTAGGGGCTGTCATGACATGTCCAAGCCTCCAACTCGAGTAGTTCCCTTCAGCCAGAAAAAACAAGAACCGTCCCTTCAGGCAGTGTTGACCGGTATAAGCAAACTTCACAGAGAACTGACACCACAAGAGCATGTTTTTTGGACGGACAGGACCCTTCCATATGACTGCAGGGTAAGGCTACCTGAACGATCACCGACCAGGTGACCTATAATAGGTGTTTGTACTGTTGGATAGTGTAATAATAAATAAAATAAAATAAATAAAATTTCATTTTTTGAGATCCAAATTTCTGAGAATTTATAAAATTCTGCCAAAAGATACATATTGCCATTCTCTCAAGATTTTCTCTTGCTGCTTTGTTTCTCTTATTTCTAATCTATGCTCATTTTTGTTTAACAGCAACACATTTTATTTATAATTGACAATCATTTTTGTTTTCTTTAATAAACCTGGAATTTGCGCTAATGAACAAATCTTCACATTTTCATTTAAATAAACTTTATTCACTGTTTGAATGCAAGATATACAGCGATATACAGTCCCTTCATTGAGGGAACAACTCATAAATCTATACATATCATATTCAATTCTACAATAAACGTTTCTAATGATGTTATCAGATGCATTCCGAGGTGTATCTCGTTAGCACAAGAAACTCAACAACTGATCAGATAAAGACCAATGTTGTACGTATACATAATATTTATTATACAAAAGACAATCTCGAGAATGTTAATTCTTTATTTAGTCAATTAAGAGAGAGAGACTTCAGAATCGATATCTCATACAATAACAAGTGAGCGTGATTTGTTTTTTGTAAAATAAAAAATGAAAGACTGAATGAGGCTGAGATAGCAGCGGGACAAGGCAAGACTGTTATAATAAGCGCTGTTTATACTGTTGTGATGCCATAAATAATGTTGGCTTAGCATTGAAATTATTGCAAATTTCCTTGAGATTATTGAGTTTAAGTGAGTGTCAAAGCCAGTTGAATCATGGACAGCCCCTCCAATCTTTTGTTGTTACTAGTCAGATGTCAATTATTTTAGTAGTTCCCCAATTAATAAAGATTATGTTTTGTAGGAAAAAATGGTCCGGTGATAAATATTGGCATTGAACAACTAAATGAGTGCGTATATAAAACTAGATACAACCTTGAAAATAACAAGATCAAAATAATTGTATCCAATTGAAAAATATAAGACAGAGTAATTTCGAAAAGATAGTTGAGGAGGTTTTTAATTATTTTGCCGGTTCATTTTCTTCTCTCCTCAGTTTTTTTTCCTGCAACAGATAAGTATTTGAAAATTGTAAGTTGCCCGGATTACTGGCAGTCTGTACAGAAATTATTCCTCACAGTTATTCTGAGAAAAAGATATGTCTACTAAATGATCAACCAGTATTCTTGTATATAAGTAGTGTATTGCATATTGTGTTATACTTATCTGTGTTCGGAGACGTTTCAGCTCCGACTCTGGAGTCGTATAAATAGCTTAGTGTTGTATTTTTCTTAAAAAATTTCGCTTTGATGTTGAATTTTGTTGTCTGTCAAAAATTTGGCAGTGACAATTTGACGTTTCGCGATCCGTTGATACTAAAGCTACCGTTTTTCTGCTCTGTTAGCAATAGATTTCTGTGTTGTAAATCGTCAAAAAGCTGATTTCTTTAAGATTTCTCTTTATTAGATTTTCTGTTTTCAATAATATCTTTGTTTTATCCAAGGCTATCGTATGGCTGCCGGTGCTAGTTAATACATGATTTGCCAAATTTGATTTGTCCACATGTCTTCTGGAAATATTATATTGATGTCCTTTTTTTCCTTGCTTCTTGAAGTTTCACCGGTCACATACAACTTCTATTTAGCTAGTATTAGAATTCAGTTGAAATGCTTAAATTAGAAATAAAATCCAACACAATCGAAAATTGAAAGTAATTCTTATAAATAACATCATTATGTTACAAAATAAATTCAAAGAATGACACATTGCATTAGACTATACCCACATATTTAATTAATTCTTTAAAGTATTCATACAGCTTGGAATTTCATATATGTAAAAACAGAAATATAAACAACTTTAAATACTTCTTAAATGAAAAACACAAAAACCCAGAATAAAATTTACAGTGGAGATGGAAAAGTTGCATAAACTTCCTTATCTTGATGTACTTATAGATAGAACAAACAACACTAGAAGTACAAACACTTATCGACAACCTACGAATAATAATGGATATTTGAATTTTAACTCGAACCATCACTTGAATGTAAAAAAGGTGTTGTAAAGTGCTTATATGATAGATAAAAAAACATATCTTCATCCACCCAAATATTTAAAGATGAAATCAATATTACAAAAGAACATCTACTGAAAAATGAATATCCCCATGGCTTTATAAATAAAGCTATAAATCAGCTAGAAATAAAATCCCGACAACAAACCAGCACAAATAACCAACACACCTCTAATACCTACTACAACCAAATTATGAGCATTATATTCATTTTAATATCACTAGCAGAACTATTCTGATCAATGGTAAACACTAATGCAACTTCTAGAAATGGTGTGGTTATGAAGTAATCAACATATTCATCATTTTTTTCTTTATAGACAATTTTATACTTACTTTTCTCATGACTTCGGGCTAAGATGGCGAGGTAGCGTCATGTGTGTCTGTCGTAGGGTTTGGAAACTAGTGTAGTGATAAAATATAAACATGATAATTCATGTTTTCGCAAGGAGAAAGCCGGAGAGAACACTTTAATTCCCACAAACGCTTTTTAGTGATAAAGGTAGTGATCATTCGTGTTAGTAATAGTGATAAAGCCGGAGGTTCAAGGCTGCCTCGACCTGTAGCTATATAAGGTTTTTTCAGGATAATCATTTACTTTTCACGTATTGTTGAAGAATACTCCTTTATTTTCAGTACAATTTTGGCTTTTTTTGTTCTGTTTCGGGATATTTTACAATAGAGATTTTAATTTAACCAAACTTTCTACATAACTTTTCACTTGTAACTTGCTAAAAGATCGAGAGATCGAAGCCATCCCGTCTTGAGAGGGACACCCTTGGAAGAAGAAGACTTTTCTCAGTTGGTTACAAAACGTCTTGTATGTGAAATATGGCAATATATGTATTTTTCTTAAGTTAAGTTTGAAGTAGATAGGTTAAAAGGTATTACGCATTATTCTGTAAGATTTAAATTTCTAAATGTCTTCGTTATTCACTTAAAATTACGAAAAAAATCGGATGCTTATGAATTGAGTTTTTGGGCTGTTATGTAGCTGTGGAGATATTTACATTTATAAATTTATACATTTTTGCTTTACCCCGGTGTAAACTTTTGTAATTTTCTATCGTTAATTATTCTTTGGATCTGGCAATTATAGTAAAGAAAAGAAAACCAAGCCTATGCATAAGATAATAAACAAATTTCTCTAAAACATTTGAAAATTGTGTGGGGAATTCAGTGTTAAAAATAGTATTTTTATCATCAGAATTACTTTTAGTTTGCTTTCTGACAATTTCAGTAACTACAAATTGTATATGGCACATATATTATTACCAAAATTAAAGAAATTGGTAGTTTAAATAAAATTCCCAAATAATTAATATTTTTCTTATTTAGCAGTAGGAAAGATATGCACGAAGAGATGCTAAATAGAAAAAACTATTAGCAAAAAGTGCCATATGAAACAAGCTCTGTAACATTTGTATTTTTAGTAAGGTAAAAATGTCAAATAAAGCCAGTTTTTCTGCTCAAACTTTATATGTAAAAAATTTGGTCAAGTGCGAGTTGGACTCGCATACTAAGGGTTCCGTACCACCTCAAGATTTTAATATTCCAATTTCAGACAAGCAGGGAATGAATGCATTTTCTTATATTTACCCTAATATCTTTTAAAGGAAGCGTTTTAAATTTATAAAAAATATACACTTTGATTTTCCACACATAGACTTTTTATTTTATCTGCTTTAGGATTCGCTTGATTTTTATAAAAATGTGTATGTATTTAATTTGGCCCCCAAAAATTAGCATTAGATTTTTATTTTACTAATAAACTTTCAGGGAAGCCTATTATAATCTACTGTCTAAATTTTGAGGCTCTGTAGATTGGAAGATAAAGGGCAAAATAGGTCAAGTTTTAAATTATAAATTATTAAATCTGTTATTCAAATTATTTAAAAATACAAATAAAATATAATTTTCAAAATTTAAATAGTGTAGTTTCTAAAGTGGGAATTAAGTCAATGTTTAATATTTTTGTTAATATCTTTTAAACAAATGATTAAAAATATGATATATTTGTAAGTCACATAATGAGCCTTTTATCTGATATATTATATGAAGCGTTTGAAAATTGAATTTTTATTTTCCATTTAATTGTATAATTTGCCCCTAAACTTAATATGGGGGTTGTCTAATATTTTTTCTTATAAATTTCAAGAGAGCCTCAGTACCCCTAATTATTTTCAAAATTTTAGATAGTATGGTTTCGGAAATAAAGCAAGAAATGAGATTTTTTTATATCTTTATATTAATATCTTGTAAACAATTAATTTTAAAAATATGAAAAATATATATTTGTATTCCTCATGATGAGCCCTTTCATTTGATGTATTGCATGTTGCGTTAAAACATATGTTTTAATTTTCAGTTTAATTCTATGGATAATTTTTTTAAATATTTTTTTAATATATTTTAAAATCTTCATTAAAAAAAACAAAAATATATATTTGTATTTGACATTATGAGCCCTGTGATTTGATATATTACACAATCCGTTAGAAACCATTATAATTCTTTATTTTCCAATTAATTCTATAATTTGCCCCCCAAAATTAATGTTAGGGGTTTCTCCTTATTTTTCCAGTAAAGCTCAGGTAAGGGGCTATATGTCTATTTTTTCTTCAAAACTTTACAGCTTATGGTTTCAGAGATAAGAGGGGGGGTAATGGGTAAATTTTTTATATTTTTGTTAATATCTGTTAATTAATTTATTTTAAAATTATGAAAAAAATATATTTGTTTTCGTCATTATGAGCCCTTTTATTTGATATATAACATGATGGGTTAGAAATAATTTTAATTTTATATTTTCCATTTAATTCTGTAATTTGCACCCCAAAATTAAAAGTAGAGATTTCTCCTTATTTTTCCAGTAAACTTCAGGTCAAACAGGGGGCGGGAATTTTGGTATATTTTCATTAATATCTTTTTAACTATTTTTTTTTAATATGAAAAAAAAATATATAATAGTGTTTCTCAGAATGAGAGCTTTCATTTGATGTATTACATGATGCGTTTGAAAAAAAAATTTTTCATTTAATTCTATAATTTGCCCCACAAAATTAATATTAATGGTTTCTCCTTATTTTTCCTGTAAAGTTCGGGCAACGTTCTATATTTCCTTTTTTTTTAATTCTATTTTTTTATTATTATTATTTTTTTAGTTTTTCCCCCCAGAAGTACCCCTAAAATCAAAACTTCTTCTTTTACGATATGTACTCCTGATCGGGTCACCAAACTATACATTCAAATTTGAACCTCTTCCGTCCAGTAGTTTAGGAGAAAATTGCTGTTATGTGATAGGAGCAGAACTCCGGAGTGATATTATAAGGGTATCCGTATATTGTATACACGAAACCCTAAAAATGAAGTTATACCTGTGTGTTTGAAGTTTTGCCGTTTGATTTCTCAAGCTATTATGAGCGTAAAGTCTCAACCATGAGGAACGTTTCAAAATTGTACGTCTAATTTTTGAAGTAATTACTTTTTATTGACTGTGTTACACTGCAGATTTCTTTTCTGAACCATTCTAGTTAGAATAACAGAGAAACAGTCAACTCCTGGTAAAATCGGAGCTATATGACAGTTGAAATTGCCGCTTTCATGTAAATATTCAGATTCACAATGTTCCAAAACAGTCGAGGGATTGGATTTAGTTAAAGGTAGATACTAAATGTTTTTTCGAATTAAATCATACGGGTAATAAAAAATAAATCTTTACAATCAATAAATCAAATAAAAATAAATTTTCTTTTATTAGCTTCTGTAACACCAGATTTGAGTTTTTCGCGCTCTGCAATAAATGTGGACCCTTATGAACAGCAGCTATTAAAAGTATTCCACAGTCATGACAAAAACTGCTGTGGAAGTCTAGATAGAGATGGTTTGACTGAACTATGCAAAACTTTACAATTAGAAGAGCAGACAACGAATCTGATAAAAACTCTGATTAAAGACAAGCAGTCAAGGGTAACATTTATAGAATTTAGAGATGCTCTCTTAATTCTCCTGGGAGAGATGCAAAACAACAAGTATGCTAAAACCGACGAACCCGTACTCAAGCAAAAAGAGGAGTTCACATCCGAGGGAGATATTTCACCGAAAATTGTTTATGGTTCAAAAAAGTATGGCAGAAGATCAAAACATAGAAATGAAGATGATACACTCAACAGTGAAGTGAATAAATCTTTAAATACCTTAAATACCTTTCCAATGGTGTAAAGATCTAATTCTCAATCTGCTGTACAGTGCAGAAAACGGAAAACCAACTACAAATTAAAAAGATGTACATCTCTTCCTGGAAGTTATGACTTCAGAGTCACACGAAACCGATCTATTATGTACCGAAGAAATGTTACGAGAAACTTGGGAGAAATTAGGAGTCGGCAAAGATGGCTATTTGGATAAAAACGAATTGATTCTGGTATGCGATGCTATTGGTATGCACAAATTAGCTGACGGTATCATAAGGCAACTTTCCGATAAAATAAATTTCAATCAAAAAATAAGTTTTCAAGAACTATTAACTTGTGTTCATCAAGACGAAACGTGGTTAGATGTTTTGAATACTTCAATTAATAAGGATTCAGAATTGCACAGATCAAACGATAACGTTTTTCCCGATTCACAAACTTTCGAGTTCGTTACTCTAGGCCCAAATGGCAACGGTGTTATAGACACTGATGTCCTAATAGAAATATGGGATAATATCGGTATGCATGCTCCTAAAGAACTATTGTGTGAGTTGGGGTTCAACAGTAGACAGATCAACATAACTAAGCTAGCTGAAGAATTGGATAGGCAGCTGAAGGGAACTATTGAACAAACAAATACTGATCTCTACAACAATCCGAGTGTCGCTTTTTTACAAGCCACGCTAAGCTTGTATCAAGCTGAAATCAAGTGTTGTAAAAGCATTTCTGAGCAGAGCGAGAAAAATTCAAATCTGATGTTACAGAAGATAATAGGTTTGTTCGTAGTGGTCGCTGATCATAAAACACCAACGATTGCCAACGGTTTGAAAATTCTTCATACGCAGCCGCGATTGGGAAAGATTGGAAACAGTTTGAAAAAATCTCTCTGCAAACAGCAAACTGATATCACAGAGCGTAAATAAAATGTCAATGGTTATTTTAACATTTTATGTAATACAAATGTTTTTGTTTTGTGTAAATAATTGTTCCATGTTATTTTCAAATTTGAATTTAACATTTATAATAAAACTGCGCCTTTCCTTTGTTGTGAAATTTTGAAGAAATATTATACATTTTTGTTATTGCCTTAGTTGACAAATATTAGTTTTAAATTTTGATCATATGCTTATCTACTACTTATAGAAATATGTTAAATTATTTAGGTAACATATAGAAAGATAATTTTTTAGTGTATGGGGTTCAGTCCCAGGAAGGCCTTCCCAACACATATTTATTTATAAGACTGCAAATTTTGTATCATGGACAAATACTTTGTTAAAGTTGTTACATCAGTTTAAAAAGTATAGAAACCAAGTGAGAACCAGGGCTATTAAAAATTTTAAGAAATTGTGTGATATTATCGCCAAAGAAATGCTAACACATCAAATTTCTATTTCTCCTACAAATTGTTAGAATCATTGAGTCCTTGAAATGAATTTCAAGAAATACATAGATAACAGCAAGCAGGTTCTGGCAGAAACATTTGAAAATCTGTAAGAAATGTATGAAATTTTAGCCAAAAAAAAAAGAAATTTTATTGTCTATAGTATTTATTGGCTGCACTCAATATAGACGTCCCAGATACAAAAGAATGCAATAATGAGACAAATATTAACATTGAAAAAGATATTGTTTAATCTAAGAAAAATCAGTCAAAGAATAGTAAACATAGAAGTAGTGAAAGTTTTGAACAAAATAAGAGTGGATAAAAAAACTTCAACAACAAAGCATAGACGTTGAAAGAGAGAAGGTTTTGAAACTTGTTCAGCTGGAAGAAAAAAAGATTGAAATGGAAGAGAAATGATTTAAAAAGAAAATCAAAAAATTGCTATATAAAATATAGTTTTAAAATTTCCCACAGAATAAAAAACAATCACAGTTATCAAGGTTTTTATTTTAAATAAAAATATTGTGAACCATTAATAAAGTAACTGTAGCATCATCTGCCTCAAGTTCTGCCAGATTCTCACCAGTATTCTTATTTCTATAGTAAGTACACACTACCACTTCCATTTTGTCCATTAGAAATCATCCATGGCCCTAGTATGAAACAGAAAGCAGGCTTGAATTAAATCGACAATATCATGTATTTTTCTTTGTTCTAAATGATATAATTGTCAGGACTTCGGCATCAATATCCCAAAACAGTGTTCTCTAACAGTATTGCCATTAAAATTTCTTGCTCTTAGTCCAAGATTGTCAGTCCCTAAATACTGTGAGTAAATATGTCAGATAAGCATACCCACTGTCTCCTAAAATATAATAATTTCGACACTTTTGTGATAAAGTAAACTGGCACTGGAAAGCCTAAGAAAACATCTCTGATCTTTCTGTATGGTCAGTAAAAACTTGCAACTGAAAAACAATAATACAAACCTTTGAGTAAATTTTTTTTCATTCAAAATATTAATCTGGATAATTTGTAACATTATCTCTGTAGAAGAGTGCCTCATGCCCAACATGCTATAAAAAATAGCACATATTCATAAGCCCTAATTTGCACATAATCATCAGCCTGATAGTTGAAATGTTCAGAGTTTGCAAGTCTGTCAGCTAAATTTTGATAAACACCTCTTACTCTACTGTTTAAAAAATTCAGACCCGTTATACTTATTTCTGTTCTCATTTTAGGGCTTTAGAGAGCTATTTATAACAAACTCTTCTACTCCATTATCAGTATTATCACTGGATGAGCTCAAAATATCATCATTTGGTAATCCTTTCAACATCTACAAAAAAAACCCAATTAATTTAAACGATTTTCTTTGCTTTACCTTGAAAATATAACAATAATCAAAGAAAACACAACAATCAATACCCAAAACAATTGGCAACCATTTTGCAATAATCTTGCATATGCAGTCGACTGCGCATGCCTCGGATCCACAGTTTCGCCTTCGATTAGAAAATTATTCTAACGATTGTGTACCGTTGACAATCGCGAATTTTTGACTCTACGAAGACGGAACTACCTAACACCAACTATCAGCAACTATCAGAAATCCCTCTGCGAATGCCAATTTACGAGAGCGCAGGACTCCAACGATTGCTGATGCAATCGCACTACGATCAAAGCTAATAACAGGGCAACGTTGCTAGCTCAAGAAGTTGATGATAACCATTCAAAAATGGAACAAAATACTTTAAACCAAGTAAAAATAAATTTATCATACTATGATTAAAATAATTATACTAATTATTTGTACTATTGACAGCTAGAAAACATACATTATTTAATCAATTTTGAATCGCTCATTCCATTCTTGTATTCCTCTTTTTACCAACACATTATCTGTCGTTAAGATCTGATGAAGAAAACTGAGAAACACGGCGGTCTGTCGGAATCTCCAAGTCTTCGATCGAAGAAAATTCCATCGCAATCAAAAACAGAAACACCGAGAAGAAGAAGAATGGTATGCAAGATTCAACGTTCTTTTCAAACTGGGCACGTTTAATTAACTAAATCATGGTAGAAAATCTACCGTTACTGTCTTAGTTATTTCACCTATTACATCTATTCTGGCATATCTCAGCAGGATAATCTTTGACGCTGTGCTGTATTTTTTTTTCTGGTTTATTTTTCTCCTTTACTTCGAGACCCGATCATTTGAATATCTTTCAGCGGTTACGTGCCATCTAGGTAGACGCAGGATTGGTATTCGGAATCATTCCGCGAATGTAATCGTGAAAAAGAGTTCTTTAAGATTGGAAATGGTAATCGTGATGTGAGTAAATCTTGAAATGTAAGAAATTAAACGGGACATTCTTGGTAATTTCAGTGTTGTGGGATGAAATTGGTAAATGCAAAATAACATGTTATTACCTTGGAGGTAATTTGATACCATTTTTGTTATGTCGATTGTTTATACTTACAATAATATTTATAACATATAGACATCTTATATCTCATGAGAATGTGACATATTAATTTTGCAAATTTGTGCCTTGAAAAAGGATTTCGTCGTCAATACAATAAATCCTTGATAATGACAAGTTTCTTTCAGTGAGGCACAGATTTCCTGCAAATTCTTATGTGAAAATATTCCAGTTATTCATGTTAATGTTGATATAGGGTATATCCTATATACAGGCCAACAAAAAAATCTATGTTAAGTATAAATAAATTTTATTGGGAAAATGTATGTAAAATATTCTAACTAATTAAATGTTTTTAAGTTGACATTATTACATAATGCTAATACTTATGGTTCATTGCCTGTTACCCATTCAGTTCATATGAAGGAAACGTAAATCTTAATGAAATTTTAGATAAAATTAACTATTCAGCTCATAGTTGGATGCTGTGTTAAGATTTAAAAATTGTTTCCATGCTCCTTGATCGGCAGAAAGCATATACTAAATTTCTATGTTTTATATGTGAGTGCGACAACAGTGGAAGAGATCAAAATTGGGCAAGAAAACAATTTTGATATTTGAGAGACAAAAAATGTATAAAACTTTAGTTCAGCCCAAGAAGATTCTTCTAAAATTGGGCTTAATAAAACAACTTGTATAAGCTTAGCCTAAGATGGTGATGGTTTTAAATATTACTGAGAAATTTTCCTAATTTATCAGAAGCTAAATTGAAATAAGGGATTTTCGTTGAACCTGGTATTCGTAAATTGATGTTGGATTCCAACTTCGAAGAAACGGTGAATAAAATGAAGGGGAGGCATGTATATCATTTAAAGAAGTGGTGAGCAAGTTTTTGGATAATGTTAAAGGTCAGAACCATAAAATTATCGTGGGTAATATGTTAAAAAACTCTTGGTTGTCTGATGAGCCTTAAAGATGATGTAAGTAAAGAGCATGGGGAAAGGTTGAATCAGGTTATAAAAGAGATGGAAAATGATACCAGGGATGGTGGAATATCAAAGTCAGAATGATTACTGTTGGGCACTTCACAGAGAACAACAAAACTCATCTAATCGGCGAAAAAGCTGTTCAACAAACTTTTCAGAGAAAAGAGAAAGGAAATACGGGAAAAAAAATGGAAATTTAGCATCAATACATTGTCTGGTGACTATTGATTGGGAAGTCTTGATTATTTCATAATCCCGGGGCTTCGAGCTTGAGTAGGTTCTTGTCTTGGATACCAGACCATATTAATTAATAGCTTTTTAGTGGCTCGTATTTAACCAAAATGCTATTTTTGTGTTTACAATTCTGATTTCTTACAAGGCATTCGTTATGAAATAAATCTTACAATAATTAAATTTTATGCTTTGACTAACTTTATTTTTCTTATAATATTTTCTATTTTTTTTTAGTTTTAACCATCATAGTAAGATATGATGTCAAATGCTTGGATTTGAGGGGAAAGGAAGTGAATTATTATCACACAAACTTGCACATTTATATATTTTAGAACCGGGCATTTATTTAATATGTTTCGAAAAATCTGAAAGCGACTATTTGAAATAACTTGTAAGTGTATTTAAAAAAGTGAAAGGAGAACACACTCATTACTTAATATACATTGGTTTGATGTAGTCTTTTTAGATACCTAATTAAAATATTATATTTATAGAAATTAAATTATGTTAGATATATTGCTATTAAATTTTGTTAAAAATCATATATGTTTTTTATATTTTAATATCACCTTTTTTGAGCTTATAGTACCAAAATATTGGAACTTATTAACAGAATATCATATTCTATGCACATAAAAGTTCCTACGCTAAATATAGAATAAACTCCTAGAGACATTATAACAAAACATTAACAAGAATTCACTCCATTAGAACGAAACACTTTTTAACATCTCATTACACTAGACCTCTTAATCTAGATGGAGTTCCAAAAATATATTAAAACAAAATATCAATGAGACCAATTATAAGTTAAATTAATTTACCAGTACAAAGCATTTGGAAATTTTTATTAAACCATATACAAAAACAGAAAACACAATTATGAACATAATTAATAATGGTAAAATGGTTTTTTAAACATATAACAGTTTATGCTCTATCTTTACACATACGAATGAAGTTAGGAGAAACAGCACCAATATAACATTTCCAGAAGACCTGTCAACAAATCGAAATTGGCCAACAATGTACTAGCCAACAACGGCAGCCATAGGATAGACTGGGATAGAATAAAGAACTTTTGAAAATTTTAAAAAGGGAAGACTTAAAGTAGTCAGCTGTATGATGGTAAACAACGCAGAAAAAGGGGCACCCTCAATTGACCTGGATTTGGGATGAAGAAATTTACTTCTAGAAGAGCAAAAAACAGTACCCCCAGTATCAAGTGATCATCAGCAGCAAAATTGTCACTGTCATTTTTTTTAACTCGAAAATTCGTATCAAAACCTCCAGTTAAAACAAACAGCGATTGATAACGAATTCAGTTCTGGAGTTTAAACGTCTCTAGATACTGATAAGTATAACCTTATATTCAAAACAATATTTAGGTTTATACAGGAATAGTGGTTAATCATATTTTAGATAGCTCTTTCTCTCAGAGTATCAGTAATCGGGCCGATTTTTTGAAAATGCCTCAAACATTCTTTCGCAATTAAAATTTTAGATATTTATCTCTTGCAGGAAAAATCTGCATAGAGAAAACCCTAATGAATAGGAATAATATTTACAGACCTTCTCAATAATCTTTCTGATCTTATCTAAGAAATTGGAACAGAAAAGATTCTTTTCCAATTTTAATAAAGTAATGTATCCGAACAGTGAGAAACCCCTCTCATTTTTAACATATATCGGTTATCTTGTATTTAAAAAGCTATATTAAAGTTTCAAACTTTCAATAAACTTTCCGGTGCCTTCAAATAACTAAGGCTCTTTGTTTTAATGTTGCTCTAATTTTCTTAGCTTGAACTTCGACCACATTTTCTTTATTTTTATTTTGAATTGTCTGTTCTATTTGATTTTAAACAAGTTACTAGATTCAGTGTTTAATATAGAGCTACTTGTACTAGGGTCAGAGTCCCTCATTTCCAAATCTGGCATCGTAGGTTTTATTACTCAATGTCTGCTATAGATATCTTAGGCAAAAGCAATGAGATCGATTAATTAATATTTTAGTTTGAATTTAAAAAAATGTTATTGGTGACTGTTAGCTGTAGATGTGGTGACCAATATACTATTTATATTTCATCTCAGTTAGTTATAGATTAATAAATATGTACAAAATAAAGCTATTTCGCCCTTGATAATTTAAAATTTTTTGCAATCAAATAACCGTCAAACAAACGGTAATATATCCACTTTGTAAGAGCATACCTTCAACTCAAATTGTACTTACGTCATTATATCTCTAAATTATCCGAGAGAAAAGAGCTGTCCACTACTCCGATAACCTCCACTTTCTAAATTGGCAGAAAGGTGTTGATAAAGCCATATCTTTGTTCTTTCAGTTTGAGCACCTGCTTCCCAATGACACGACATTCTACTTAACCGCCCCCGATATTACATGTATGCACGATAGTTGATAGTACGTCGATAGTGTCCCAAGAATCAGTTCATACAACCACTCTAACTGTATGTTGTCTTTTTCGTTGGATTGCTTGTTGATCTTGTTCTCTTATACTTTTTATCTCTTGTTCTTTGGTATGCTGACATCTTTTATCACTGAAAGTAAGCTAGGAACATAAAAAACGATGAAGCGTGAGAATTGCATTATCCCATTTATTTCATTTATAGTATTTGTAATAAGTAATGCCATAAATAAATCTAGAATATTATTATTATTAGGTAAGTAACGGATAATTTCCTGAATCAACGTAAATTTTTATATATGAAACTACAAATTTTCAATAAAATTATCCACCTGTCCCTTCAACCCCTTAGGGGTAATAACTACCACTAAATAAATTTAAATGTGTGATACCGTGTTTAAAAGGAGTTTCAATTCTTTTTATTTTTGGACCTTGATAATAAGACAAAAAAAATTTCCAGTTGTTTAATTTGAAATAATTAATGATGCCATAAACAGAATATTGATAATAGTTAGTCATATGTTCAAACTGGACACCGTTCACTTCATGAGAAAAATACAGACTGTCGTCAAATTCTTCGACAATGTTTTGCAACATCTCTGCCTGATTTAATAAACTCTCTTATTCGGTAATCTAAATAATCACTATTACTTGGTTAACACTTTTAGAGTTTTTATTTTAAATAACCCCAGGAAAAATAATCCAATGGAGTCAAATAGCAATTTCGCTACGTATACTGAACCTTCGATGAATGCGATAAGCTCGTAATGCTGCTGCGTAGTACAATCTTGTTGAAACCACAGGTTTCTACTAATATTTGCAGGCTTAACAATATCAGGAAAAAGTTGTTTAATTCAGGTGTTCAAACACTTTCTAAAAACTCCAGTTAATGCCCCCAAAAAAAGTGGTCCAGTTATTCTATTTTTATTACGACAGCCCAAACGTTAATACTATAATGGGATATTGAGTAAGACATTCCCTTATCACGTATTTTGTTTACCCCAACAAGCTTGCTGATCGGTATAAGTCGGGTAAACGTCGCCTAGACGGAGGAAAGTATATTTTTGGGAAACCTCAGGCTCCCTTCGCATCTATTCGTAACTATTTCACAAAATTGTAATTTCCTTAACATTGAATAATATATCCAATCCAGTTTCTACGTACGACTGTTTTGATCTCTAATATTTGGGAAATTTTGTTTTATTCTACTTACCAGTAGATTGAAAATGTGACGGGCGAATACTTATTCTGCATACCTCAAAACGTCGTTTAATTTTACCCCCGACTCCAATTAATGTTACTGTATCAAACCTTTGGGTCTCAGAAAGGTCTAGAAAAGGTTTAGAAACTTTTAAATGACACTATAATAAAATGGTTTTTTGTTTGAGTATCCACGTCCAAACATCAAAAAGTCCTGTATTGCTGAATAGAGAATTGAAAACCATGTACACCCTATCTCTATTCATTAAAACTTTCTTTAGGGACAGTTATTCACATCTCCTATGTGGTTGGAGACGCAGGTAAATAATTATATTCAAAAAGTGTAGTGTCATATATAAAAATTGGCCGGTGTCAGGATTTTTCATCATGAACACGAACTTATACTTTACTTTAGGATCTCACTGTATATACAAATGTTTATAACGTTTGGACTGTTATGAGCAAAAATTGGTTCCTAGGAAGCAGCTAAAGATGTGAGTAAAAATAAGACTCTTTTTAGTTATGAAGGGGTTTCGAAATATTTCTTCGTCAGTTTTATGCTAAAAGTTATACACAGTTATTGAATAGAATGTTGTGCAATAAAATTTAAGCCAATAGTAACATTTCAGAGGAAGTATGTTAGTGAGTTTTCTAGAATACACTATAATCTTAAAACGATTTTGATGAATACACATTTACGTTAACTTGACAAATAGATTTTAGAGGTAACCTTTACATTATATTTTTTTAACGTCAAAGTTACATTGACTGTAAAAATAATTTTAGGATGATGGTAATTAAATTTTGCAATTAGTAATTAATATATAGTAAAAATGTATGTAATATGAATAAGAGTTATAAAAAGGCATCTGTTTTCATCGTTTTATAAAATACAAAAAATTGATATTATCTTTCCTCTGTCAACATATGTGGTAGTTTCTTTACCTATTTTTAAATTCGCCTATGATTCCATTTAAATAAATTATTTATTATTATTTTCTTTACATTGATCCCATTTTATACCCTTTTATGTAGTTTTCTAAATCATATAAATTTCTTCATATATCATTAAACTGTTTCTTAAAATTATACAGTTGGCGATAGGAGGCATTCAGTTTTCGACGGTCGTATTGTGCAGTTAAAATAAATTGTAAATAGTAGTTTCTGTGAATATAAATTGTGTTAAAGTAGTGGACTGTGTTTTTAAATAAATCCAAGAACTGAACTGCACCCGAGTGTGAAAATAAAAACATTACAGTGGTGACAGGTGTAGGTGTATTTGTGGAAGGTTAAAAGTGAAAAATAAATAGACTGACAATGTTTAAAGTGGTGACTTTGGACTAGTTGAAAGTGACGGACTTAAAAAAAAACTTGAGGAAAGGGATTTAGAAATTAGTGGGAGAAAAGTAAATTAATACAACGGCTACGAGATGCCCTAATAAATGAAGGTAAGGAACCCGCTACATATTTGTTTGAAGTTTCTGGTAATGGGGACATGAGTATGCTATTAAAGAAAATGGAAGAAAATTTAAAGACTTTAGAGGCTAATCTGCAAACATTCCAGAGATAATTCTAAAATCATGAAAAAGGCGTATAGTAGACAAATTACGAGAAAATTCTAAATCCTTAGACAGACAAATTGCTAGAAAATTCTAAAACTCCAGAAGACAAATTACTAGAAAATTCTAAATCTTTAGAAGATAAGCTACAAATGTTACAAGAAAACTCTAAAACCATAGAAGACAAATTGCGAGAAAATTCTAAAACTCTAGAGAACAAATTGCTAGAAAATTCTAAAAACTTGAAAGGGGCGTTAGAAGATAAATTAGCAGAAAGTTCTAAATCCCTAGCAGAAAATTTGAAAAGCATGGTACAGAAAAATTCAGAAATGCTGGAAGAGAAAATCTTTTAGAGAATGAGTCTCAGATGGAGGGGCTAAAGCAGACAATAGTCGAAGAGTCAGTCAAAAATTAAACGCGGATAGAAGACAGATAATGGAGAGTGAGATCGGAAAAATAAAAGAATAGGTAGTCACAATATAAAGGGAAAAAACTCAATCAAAAACCGAAAGCAGAGACAGTCCAGAAGTAGTGGATTGGAAAGTTAGCCTCGAGGGGACAAGACACAAACCCCTCTCCCCCCGATTTGATGGAAAATCGTCATGGACAAATTATCGGCGCCAATTCGAGGCTGCAGCAAAGCTAAACGGATGGTCGGCAGAGGAAAAAGCAATAGCATTAACTCTTGCTTTAAAAGGGGACGCTATAGACATTTTGCAACCGTTGAATACCTCTGAGCAAACATTTAGAGCTGAGGTATGGCCAGCCACATTTAGAGCAAGTCTATCACTCCCAATTGAAAAATGGTCACCAGAAATCAAATGAATCCCTACAAGAGTTTGAAGCTGATATTGCCCGTCTGGTTCGCCTTGCCTATCCAGCCACACCGGAAAATGTAACAGAAAGATTAGCAGTGAAAGCATTTGTGGATGGACTTCGGGACCACGAAGCCAGACAAGCATTGACCCTAGCTCGACCCGAGAAAAGACAACTGAGATGTTGGAAGTGTGGTAAGGTAGAACACATTAGGAGTCGTTGCAAGGAGAGCAACGGAGGCCCGACTTCCTCGTCGGAAAACTAAAGAGGGTCGATGTAAACGGGCCATCGTCGACCTGTAGCCAACAAGCCCCAACTATCTACGCATATGTCGCTTCGCAACGCAACCACGTTAAAGTGTCTTTATTAATAAGAAGCACATGTGCAAAATGCTGCTGGATAACAGGTGCGACTTGTAAACAGTTCATAAGGCTCAGTATCGTTTGTAGAGACGATGATAGAACCAACAAAATGGCAACTGCGAACAGCGACAGGAGAAGCAGCGAATGTCCATGGTGAAATACAGCATTCCAACATCGGGCATTTTAGTGGCGGACATCAAAGATCAAGTCATTATTGGAATGGATGTCATGAGCTATAAGTGATCCAGTTAAACTTTAATAGATGGAATTCTGTGAGTGAATGTCGAAGAAGTGGTGCTTCATGGGAAAGACGACATAATGCTTCGAGCAATCTTAGCAGATGATGGTAAGATGTTCAGGAAAGAGCTGAAATCATTGTAGATGCTTGCCTAGATGGAAAAGCTGGAACAGTAGATGCATAGTTTGATCCTGAACTTAACGACGGATAACATAGGCAAGGTATCGCACTGGGGAAGACTCTGTTTCGTGCCATGGAGATTGTGCCAGTAAGGGTAATGAACCTGAATCATTACTCGGTTGCATTAAAGTAGTTAAATGAGGAACAGGTTTGGGCCATATGTTCAACAATGTTTCCTCTGTAGTCAGAAGCACACAGCATGCATGAAATACCACTAGCTAAACTGATCTGAGGAACTGGAAAGACTCAACAGATTTCATGGAAGAATTTGAAACCAAACCAGGAAAGCAATTTAATTGAGGTACATTGTTAGAAAGTACCAGGATATCTTCGATTGTAGGGAACGGCAAAAAGATAACGAACCGATCTGGTGAAACATTAATATTAATACCGGGGACGCTCAGCCTATTAGACAGTCGGCGAAGATAGACTACCCATAGCCAAAAGAGAAGAATCACGATAGGATAGTCCGCGAAATGGAGGAAGAAGGTGTTATCTGAACTGACATCCAATAGCCCTTGGTCGCTTCAAGCTCGAGCAGTTAGGTCTTGGTAAAAAAGAAAGACCGTTCCACTCGTGCGTGGACTATCGGCAACTAAATTCACATGACAACGAAGTCAGATAGCTATCCCCTACCAAGAATAGACGATACCCTAGATACATTGGCTGGATCAAATATGTTTTCCACCCTGGATTTGAAGAGCGGTTATTGGCAGGTGGAACTAGCTAAGGAAGACCGGGAAAAGACTACTTTTACCATCGGCTCAGGACTTTCCCAAATCACGGTAATGCCGTTTGGGTTGTGTAATGCTCCAGCGACTTTTGAAAGATTGATGGAAACAGTGTTAAAAGGACTTTCATGGAAAACATGCTTGGTGTATGTTGACGAGATTATCGTGGTTGGAGACTCAATTGAAGACCACGTGAAGAACCTGCAGGAGATGTTTCGGCGACTTCGAAGTTCCGGACTAAAGTTAAGCCCGAAGAAGTGTCAGCTGTTCCAAGAAGAGGTGCAATATCTTGGACTTGTGGTTTCCGCAGAAGAAGTAGCTGTTGATAAACAGAAAATTAATGCTGTCCAGGAATGGCCGATACCTAATGATATTCACTAGTTAAGAAGTTTCGTGGGGTTATGCACGTACTATCGTCGGTACGTAGCCGGACTTGCCAACATCGCCAAGCCACTTACTAGGCTCACAGAGGGGAAGGTACAATACCAGTGGGACGAGGAGTGGCAGCGATCTTTTGAGACACTGAAAAGAGCATTGATGAGTACCCCCGTCTTAAGTTAACCTTTGCCAGATGGAAATTTCGTTTTGGATACCAAGCAATGTCGGAATTGGTGCGGTGCTTTTGCAGATCCATGACGGTCAGGAGAAAGTCATCGGCTATTTTAGCAAGACCTTGAGCAAGCCTGAACGGAATTACTGCGTTACCCACAGGGAACTTTTGGCCTCTATGGTAAAAGATTCCTCCTGAGGACTGATCATGCAGCACTGAAGTGGCTCTTACAGTTTAAAAACCCCGAAGGACAAGTGGCCAGGTGGATTGAGCGGTTGCAAGAATCCGACTTAGAGACTGAACATCGAGCTGGAACAAGCCATAAGAATGCTGATGCCCTATGGAGGAGACCATGCCCTGACGACTGCGAACATTGTCAGCGAGCTGAAGAAAAAGGGGCTGTTCTCTGTAGAACTACCGCCGTCAATGACCATTAGATCCAGAAATAAAAGAAGTTATCCGGTGGAAGGAAGAAGATCGCAAACCTACGTGGCAAGAGATTTCCCGATACTGACCAACCATAAAGTCGTACTGGGCTCAGTGGAACTCCCTCATCCTGGAAAATGGACTTCTCAAGCGCGTACTGGAAACTCCAGAGGATGGAAACGACAGAAAACAGATTGTAGTTCCCAGAAATAGGAGAATCCGATGGAATGGTAGAACGGATGAATAGAACCATTAACCGCCATTTGTCAAATGTAGTCTCTGACCACCAAAGAGACTGGGACCAGTATCTGCACTTGTTTCTAATGGTATATTGTTCGTCTGTGCACGAGTCCACGGGTCAGACCCCGGCCAGTGTTATCATGGGACGAGAATTAAGACTACCCTGCGATTTGAAGTTTGGATATCCTCCAGGAGAAGAGACCGCAGGTGGAGACTATGTCAGCTAGCTTCGTCAAAAGATAAACGACATCCGTGAACGAGTCCGGATAAACATCGAGAATGCCAGTGCCCGAATGAAGGAAGCCTACGACATCAAAGCCGAGAGCGGAGAATTCCAAGCTGATGATCTTGTTTGGTTGTATAACCCTCACCGTCGTCGTGGATTTTCGCCCATGCTACAAAGATCTTGTGAGGGGCCTTACCAAATTGTAAAGAAGATCAACGATGTTGTCTACAGAATAAAGAAGCTACCTCGAGGAAAACCAAAGGTGGTACATTTTAACATGTTAGCTAGCACCTTATGCCGGAAGTCATAACAGCGAAGTTGACCAAGCCCAAGTTCGCAGCATTCAACCACCCGATGGCGAGATAACCTTCGAGCAGTTTATGGCACTGTACTCTGATGGGCAGAAAGTGCAGCACGACGTAACGAAAGAGGAACCCCGAGACCTGTTTGAGGTACTCATAGAATATGCCCTGGCTCATTGTGTGGCTCGAGATCTCCGGATGTCCAGACGAATAGCCAAGGTATTTGCCAAAAAGTACGGCAAGTTCCAGAACCTACGGGAGCAAGATCCAGTGGTAGGGAAGGTCCTTCATGTCGAAGATAAACAACTAGCGGGTACCAGAGACATCTTTTATTTGGTAACGAAAACATTCTCGCAGGACAAGCCAACATACAGCGATCTTTGGAAGACTCTGGTAGAATTTAGGAATGTGATGATGGAGGAGAATCTGATGAAATTGGCGGTCCCAAAGATAGTCTGCGGTTGGATGGACTGAATTGGAGGGTGGTGAGAAGTATGAAGGAAACAATCTTTCGATTCAGTGGCATCGACATCTTGGTATGTTGTCTCAATATTCGCAGCCCAGATTCGAAGACCGTTTACTGTTAGTTCCACCAAACTTCTCGTTGTCGAAATGGAGAGTACTGCAAATATCGTCACACCGGGAAGGATTCTGGGACATTCCGGGACGAAATGGTCTTAAGGAGGGGGCAATGTAACAAAAATTCATCCGACAGCTGGTGCAATCGGCCATCAGCCAATTCGTGGAAGGGACATTATTCCGATACTTCTGGGAATCCGAAATGTTTCGTCTCTCAACAGGCAGACCGCTGCCGTTACTGGGAATTCCCTTAAACCACCCAGAACATGAAAGAGTTTCGCGATGGTTCGTGGACTTACCAGACAATTCGGAGAGAAATATATAAATATGAACAGCTGGCGATAGTAGAAGCATTCAGTTTTCGACGGTGGTATTGTGTAGTTAAGATAAATTGTAAATAGTAGTTTCTGTGAATATAAACTCTGTTAAAGTAGTGGAAATAAATTAGAGTGAGTTGAACTGTGTTTTTAAATAAATCCAAGAACTGAACTGAACCCGAGTGTGAAAATAAAAACATTACAGTATTTTCAATTTATAAAGAATTGGAACATAATTTCAATCATCTTTGGTATAAATAACAAAAGTTCGATAAAAAGAACCAACGAGAACAAGAAAGGTGGTAAGGAATTCCTCATCGTTTTCAACTCGTCTTACTAAAATTTTTAACTTATTTTTCTGGTCTCACAAGACCTCAAGTTATTCACCAGAGCTTTTCAGTTCTTCCTTTTTCAGTTAATTTCTTCACCCGATTAATTCTTCAGTGCAAATTTTAATTTTAAGTTTTCGTAAAAACTGCAACAGATATGTTCTTCAGTTCACCTGTTCTGCAGCTTTACAATTCTCATTAAGTTATTTCCAAGACCTGAAATTTTTCAGTTACTCAGCCTGAATGGCTTTTTTCATTGATATTTCAATTCCAATCTCAATTTCAATCATGAAATATGGATCCAATGGCCACATATATTATTTACTTTTTAAGTTTAGTTTGGGATTTTTTTTCTATAAGATTCGCAGTTTGGTATTCAGAGGCTTATAGGTACTGGACATTAAGTACAACAAATTTTGTTCGACATACCTTACATGATTGGATCAATTTCTGTTAAATGTTTATGGAGGGTCAATTTTTTACAAATGTTGAAAGTCATAAAGTGTCCACAATTTTAAAAGACTGTATAATGTAATATTCTTTAGGTAATTTGATTTATTGCATTTTGAGTTAATATTCGGCTGTAAACAAACCCATGAATTGTTTTACTGTCTGATTTTTACAAAACTAGTTAAGTTGTTTATTTATGCATTTCGATCAAATTTTTTTCGGATTACAAAATGAATTAAGAAACGAAAAGAATTTTTTCTTATTTTTTTGGGATAATAAAAATTAAATCAGAAACAAATTTTCCAAATACCCAAAGAAACGTCCATTAAATACGATTTTGCAATACTCCGGATATTTAATTTCTGATTATTCACAAAAGCAATTTCAGACATTCTTTCCATTAAAGATTTGAATGAGCTTAATTCTCTCGACCCACCCCACATATCATGGAATTACACTCAACAGAATTTAAATTTGTTATTTACATAATTAAAAAACATTTTTGCAGAGAATTTTCTCATAATGCTGCCATCTGTACAGACTTTGTTATTACGTTCTGTCAGTTAAAGAAGATTATGTGTTCCCTAGGAAGGGAATACGCAACAAGAATCAAGCCAAGTGCACATATACATATATACAATATATATACACAACCATTATATGCCGTGTTTATATGAATATACAATCGTAAATATTAAGAACTAAGTACTTAAATTACGACAGTTTGCGCCTGAAATTTTCATAACAAAGCGTCACAGTGAGAGAGTCTTAGGTATGGAGGCCTTTTGGCTCGATTTAATCCAAAATAATCCAAAAAATATAAGACGAAGGAAAACACGCCAACTTGCTGGGCATATATCACTCTTGCGAGTTCTCAGGATGGGATGCGGTTATTTACACCAGTGGTGGCGTTTTGGGAGCATTGACCACGTACGTATTCATGACAAAATGAATATCTGTGTAATATTTTAAACAATTATGAAATTAATTACTATTTAGATGTAAAATAATCGATAAATAGATAACTTAAATCAAAATTCTCAGGAAATGGAAAAATCGTAGACATATACCTATTAATTAGTTATTATGAAAAGTCTACAAATTATTTACAAATTTGTCAGAAATTTGCAAGATCCAATTTAATTCTCTTAACAAATTATAAGCCGACCTTTACAAAAACTACACAGTCAGGGCTTTTATTGTTTTATTGAGCCTATCCTTCTGAATGGAGCTACATATCAAACTTGGACAAAAACCATGTAAAGAATTTCAAGAAAATTTTTGGAATAAATTGATGTGCCACATTATTCCTCTACTTATGCATTAATGAATTTTTGCGACCACACTTTCCATGTCTTCCCCATCTCTGGCTCTGTGGATCAGCGTCTGTGTCACGCATGCCTGTCCACTGTCTTGCATTCCGCAGCCATGACATTTTCTTCTGTCCCAATCCTCTTCTGCCCTCGATCTTGCCCTCGATAATTAACTGAAGAAGCTGGCACTTATGGTTACGTATAATGTGACCTAGGTATGAAGTCTTTCTGTTTTATATAGTGTTGAAGAGTCCTCGTTCTTTATTAATACGTCTGAGCACGTCCTCGTTTCTTATTTTGGTCGTCCATGGTATTTTAAGTATTCTGCCGTATATCCACATTTCGAAAGCTTCCAATTTGTTTATAGCACTTGCTTTTAGTGTCCAACTGTCCACTCCGTGTAGGTTCACCGTAACACTCCAATGTGCCACATTTCTCAATGCCAAATGGGCAGATTCGACTTTTTTTAACGACTGATGTTATAGGGTCTTGTTTGAGAGATAATTTGATTCCCTATTTTATTGGTGCTTAATATCTAACGAAAAACAATTATAAATGTGAGAGATGCATTTCAAGGGTACTTTATTGTTAGACGCTTTAGTAATAATTTGTTTTCGCTTCTTCATCTAATCCCCTGATATCTTTTCAAGTGTCGGATTCAGATTAGGATTCCCAATTTTTTTCAAATTTTCATATCTTTTGCTGTGGTGTTAATTACCTAAATAGTTTCTCTCTCATTTTAACAATTAATTTTATTTATTATTTAATATAACTAGTTTTTACCTGTTCTACCCATTTGCCTCTTTGTTGATTTCCCTATAATAAAAAAATTTCGGTGTATTTTTGTTTAGGTTCAATCTAATAAGGTACCCATTCATTTTCAAGTTTTTCCAATAATAGTTTTTCCGCTTTTACTTTATCCTATTTCGTTTTCCCTGCTTCTTTCTGTAGTGTTATTTCCTGTTGGGGGTATATAATTACTTTATCATAATTGTTACATCATTTTTTGTTTCTTTACCGCTTAATACTCTGTACTGTTAAAGACAATATTGACACTGTTTTTATAACTTTTCATTTCCTTTATGTTAAATTTAGTTTCATCGACATTTACTTTCACTTTCGTATTTTTCTATTTCTAAGACCCATAAAACGAATGCACTTTTTATTATTACTACAATAAGTATTGCATTTAGCTGTCCCTCTTTCTATAAACACTCTTTACTATCCTATCCATCAAAACTGTGAAAGGCAGAAGGCTTAGACTGTCTCCTTGTTTTATCACTTTACTTATGTTTAATTCTTCTGATCTTTTTATAAGAATGCAGTTTAAAACACATTGTTCTAGAATGAACACTGGAACTGATTCCTATTTTACACATTGGTATTATACTATTTTTTACCCTTGACCTACAGAATTGATCATTTATGGTGCTATTTCATCTTTGCCAACTCAATTATTTTCTCTAGATATTCTTTAAATTTTAAAGTGTTTTTTTTTTGTTGTTCTTTTTATTATCTCAATATTAGTATTGAAAACTTGTGTTTTTAAATTATATATCTGTAATTTTTGAGTTTTAGTAATTCTGACAATATCCTTTTTACTGCTGTTCTCATCATTGATTTAATTATTATGCATTAAATATTAAAACTTTTCAATTTATATTTATATCAATAGATCTTTTTATCATACTAATATTGACACTGATAGAATTTGACATTTACTATCAATAATAGCGCTTGGTCATCCGTTAATCTAAATATACGTGCAAATTTTTAGTATCAGAATATTCCAACTTTGGTCAACAACTTTTGTGAATTTTGAAAACTTATACGTATCGCTTTTCTGATATTGTTAACATGTAACATTAAAACTCTTTATAGTTAATAACAGCTAATTTAAAGTTTAAGTTTTGAGTTAGTAGACGCATAAATACAAAGTTTTGTACCCTAACAACAAACCGTTCGTTTTTCACTCAACGCACGTTTCAACAGCTAAGCTGTCATCATTAAGGAGTAAACAAACCCTGTTTTGGTTTACTCCTTGAGTCCTCAGATCTAATTTTTTCTACCCGTCCCTTATATTAGCCAAAGTATTCGTTTGTAGCTTGTTTGACACATTTGATTTTACTTTACGTTTATTTATAAACTTACTTTTAAATATTATATAGATTATTCAAGGATTTGATAATTATCTTATAATAATGGCAGATTTGGACTTTATAAGCACCTACGCTATTTGAGATACGGGAACCTTTATAAGTCTCGATATTATAAGTCAGTGCCAAATATGATTTTCGGATATATAGAGAGTTAAACAGAAATGAGGTTAAGAATTGTATACTGAAACTATAAATTTTTAATTTAAAATAAAATTTATTCACATAACATAAAAATGCAAAGAGGAGCAAAAGTTCGTTTAAAGTGCAAAAGCAAAGGCTTATTGTCCAATAACATGCTTAAGGAATTTTAGCTTAGTAATGATGTTTGATTCAATGTTGCTTGTTTTTGATTATTTATCCTGTGCATTAGCATTTATAGTCACATTGACGTAAAATGTTCTGTTTGTAATGTAGATCAAAGCAAACAAATATATTGCATAATATATATTTGTGCTATAAATAGGTGAATTGTAAATGCAAGCTGTAATCGTTTTTGCTCGAACTGTTAAAAACTGTAAATTTTAGAATCAGTAGGTACTGCAAACAACACATGCTAGTGACATATTTGTACACCTCGCAGCAGTTTTAATTGAACAAAATTCGAATAGAAATTATATTATATTTTAGTTTAATTTTAGCGCAATTTATTCTTTTGTTAGATCAGAAAAAATCTTATGTTATAGAGCGAGGCTAAGTTTGAGAAATACTATGTACCTTATAAATTACGTAATTAAAGGACGGTCCCTTAAACCAACTGGCCAAAAAGTAAAACCTGTATCTAACAATACAAAGAAATAAGATAGAAAAATGTAAATTGAAAATTTTCTCAAATAAAGAGTGACATAGATTACAAAACCTGTTTTTTTCTAGTACTCACTGTTCTTTTTGTTTCTTGGCAATACTAAATCCTTATATCCTAATTTCGCAAGAAATGCAAGAATGAACTTATGTAGTTATGCCATTTATTTTTGGTATCTGAGCAGGAAGAAATAGTGCACTACATTATTTCGCTAATAAATATCCCAAAAATATGTACTGCCTAAATTTATAAAGTAATTTCACTCTGTCAACATCAGTAGTTGGAAAGAATTTTCGACACTCAATTTGATAATATTAAATCATTTGTAAAATTTTTATATTACCCGCAAATACAACAAATTTTTGGGGACTACGAAAAATTAGTAAGTTGTAAACAAAACTTCTTGACATAACATTCAACACCTTTTCGCTTCTTCGCCCAAATGCGAGGTACGCCTCTGAGTATAATTTTTTATGATTGCAATCCGAACATGTATGCAAATGGCTATAGAAATGTGACATTCAATATGTTCCGTTCTTAATTCCGACAATATACGATCCATAAAGGTCTTACACTTGTACCACGACGGTACGATACCGAAGGATGATCATCACGCTACCCTACGACAAGAGATCTGCATCAGCATGAGTATTATTGGAATTAATAGTAATGAATGACAGTTGAACGCCTCGTTTAGAACATGTTGCTTTGAAAATCCATATACAGCTAAAGTAAATACAACGTACTGTGTGAATGCAACTATCGACGGTCACCAAGCAGTTAATCCTTGTTATTATAAAAAAACTTACTGGAATATCTACATGTTTAAATTGTTATCAATTAAAATACTTTTGTTATTAAAAATATTTTCAAAACCGGCTAATGTGATGCGTCAGACACCGACTAGAAACGTACATGAGCGTATTCTAGACATATATATCGTATAACAAAAGAAATACATACACTGGAAAATGAAATCGCCTTTATTTTAGCAGATTTTAGCGCCAAACTGGACAAGGATGTCGCAGAAGAACATGAATAGGTAAACGGAAAAAAAGAGGAGAAAACCTTCGTTCAAATTTGCCACGAAGAAAACTTCATTATTAGCAACTGATTAATTTCCAATAAATTTTGAGAGACCTTTGGTTATTTTGCCTGTTCATTAGATTAATTTCCAATAAATTTTGAGAGACCTTTGGTTATTTTGCCTGTTCATTAGAAAACTCTAATCAGCTGGCAAACAAATTGCAAATAAGTATGGTCTGTATTTAGTCCATACCATACCATAAGTGAATTGTGCAGTTTCACACCTAACCATAAAGTGAAGATGGCTAAGATATAATTATATTAGAAATCGAAAAAGCTCTAAAGTACCCAAAAAGTCGGAAAGCCGGACCAGACAACCATTACTTGAAATTGTTGAAACTTACAAAAGAAGGTAATTTTAATTGTCTTCTAAACGTTGTTTGTGGCATATTCTTGATTACTTTTATGTTTTTTTTTTGGGCAATAACACCACAATAGAAATATATATATATATATATATATATATATATATATATATATATACATCGTTTTATTTGTATTGTGGTGTTATTGCCCAAAAAAAAACATAAAAGTATGTTTTTTTTGGGCAATAACACCACAATAGAAATATATATATATATATATATATATATATATATATATATATATATATATATATACATCGTTTTATTTGTATTGTGGTGTTATTGCCCAAAAAAAACATAAAAGTAAGGTAATTTTAACATATTAGCTTTTTAGATATATTTTAAATATATCTACAGGGCCGGAAATACACCAAAAGACCTAGAAACCACGTTTATACTTAGTCCTTAAGCTCTTGTGCAAAATTATGTGGTCGGGTTTCGTTTAATTAGAGTAATGAGTCATTTATTGAAACTGTTTCTGAAGGATTTGCGTAACTGAATCCAAATAAAAGTGATCAAGACATAAGTGTACAAAAAATATGTGCTAAGGAATTGTACCTGTGTTTAATAGATTACACACAAGAAATTATTGAGCATCCTTCAAAGGAAAGGCGTAGACCATCAAGATCTAAAAACTGTTTAAAAGCTAAAAGAACAACAAATAGCGTCAGTAAAATTACAAGACACCGAAACAATGACGACTTATGAATTTATGAAAATATGCGTACTGAGCTCTATGTGTCTCATTATTTTCTTTGAATTTAACTTTTCCTCCAGAGAACAGTTGACGGCATAAAGTTATTGGAAGATTGGTAAACAACTTGAGATATGCCATTGCCACCCTTATGGTCACTGACAGTTATGAAAGTCTGCAAAGCTACTTGACAAAATATCCACAGTAGATGGTCCCAAGATAAATACAAATAAAACACAAATTATGGTGACAAATTTTTATCTAAGCCAGTTAGCGAAAATAGTCGTAAATCGATAACAAGAGTATCAATATACAGATATCGTGAAATTGGATCAGTGAATGCCTAAACCCTGATACAGAAATCAGGCCTTGCATCGAAATGGCTAGATCTAATTTCTAAGAATCCGAAACTTAGATACCTACTATACATTTTAACATTCACAAGTGCCATGTGCTTTCCACACTTCTTTATGAAGCTTTATGAAGTACAGAGTAAGCGATATTTCAAAATCCGTCTCCTTAATTGAAAAGAATAGTTGCAAAATGCTGATAGTTTTAAATACACCGTATACGGTTTTTTAACTTCATCTTTGCTGAGTTTGGATTGGTTCTTTCTGGATAACGATATGCTTCTGAACGACTGTTTCGTTTTCTTCTCCTCTGTCCTTTTGGGCTCTAGTATTTGTTCTACTTTACGTTCCTTGGCAGTACCTGCAGACTTATTATAGGTTACGGCAGATTCGTTTAATTGATCAGATGTGGACGTATCTGTGTCTGCGGTATTCGGCGATTTTACTGATACATCTGGCATACCGTTTTCACTTACTTCTTCGGCGGGTTGGTCTTTCTCAACTATGGCGACTTCTTCTTTTTCTGCTACTTCCAAATCATTTTATGGGACTGTACTATTTGTGGCTACTTTCACATCATCGTCTCCAATTTTCCCACACTTACCTTCACCGTCAGCCAACACCTCAGCGCCTCCTTTCTTTGGTGTTGTTGTTTTGTCTACAGGTCTATTGGACTGTTTTGCTTCCATATTTGCCGACGTATAATTAATCTAACCTAACTCTAGAGTTGTTATTGTCCAGCCTAGTCCTTACTGAAACTCGCAGTCCCAGTTTATCTCCGAAATTACTCAAATTTTGAAAACTAGTGCGCAACAAAACTTTTGAAATAATTTGCCTCGATTACCAACTTCCTTGAAGGTAGTACGGATTCCTACTCGCTAGCTGGCCAACTAAGACTGCTATTCTGACAATTTTAATAATGGAAAGAATACTGGTATAGCAGATTAGGGATAAGGGAATAAAATAAAATCAAAAATTAATAAACTAGCACTCTTTGCTCGTGCTCTAAAACATTTATGGCGATTTCGACCAATTTTGAATATAACATTTCTTGATTCGGAAAATTGGATGCATAGTGAATTGATTATTTATTTTACAGTGTACATACTCGAAATCGGCTCTAACACTCCTGATCGAATTTACGTATTCGGGGTTTTCGATCTTAGATTAAATTCGAAAATCGAAGGATTTTTGAATATATCCAAATTTAACAGTTTTGTCAGATTCAGAAAAATGTGAATGTTGGTGAATGTGAAGAAAGTCCATACACAGCGTGATTAGCAGAAAAATGAACAATCTTTTAATGAATTGAGAAAAATTGTAATATATTCAAAATATTTGTTCAATAAAGTTTGGTGTTCGATGTTTCAACATAATATTGGTTTGGAAATTAATTAATCTATATTTACATTATACGAATAATGATAAATGTAGTAATTTGTTGGTTGTATGATATTTTTACAAAAAAATATATATGTAATGACGTTACAGAAAACGGTGCGAACGATTTTGATCTAAATTTACGAATTTTAGGATTTCAATGTTCAAAATTTCCTATATTTAAGAAAATTTAATTCACACTGAAGCTTAGTCGCCCAATTAGTAATCTCACTACCTGTCTTATGCTTGGCATAAATATTACCTTACAAAAAACTTGAACCAGAATATTCTTAATTACTAACAAGAGTAATTTAGTAATTTTAACAAAACTTTTCTGGGAATAACTATAAACATTATTTAGTACACGATATTAACAATAGTTACAATCATAACTTGCTTAGATCATTTTTTAATATACAATTTGCATACCTTTTTCAGTCTACTTAATTGTTCTTTTAAGGATTAACATTCAGTTTAGGCCTTCTGAGTTGTGGTGAGATTAGAACCTGTAATATGTATTTTAAATTATATTTTTAAATGTATCTTATGTCACCATAGGTTATTAGAAATTTGCAAAACTCATTAAAATAATATTCGTGAATAAATTTCTATCACATCTCAATATTGCATTTTTGAGATAAAATTTTTAGTGTACACATCTTTTACAAAAATCTTTTCTTAATGAAGCTGGAAGTTCCAACTTTCATTGCTACCAATTTCTCCATTTCACCCCATATCAATTCCAATATTTCTTCTTCCATTTGTTTTATATCGTTGATAATTACAAACCCGAAGGGGGGCCATTAGCCCCATACCGTCAGTTAGATATATCAGAAACGCAGGAGAAAATTGACATTCCTCCCTTAGCTCATTCCCCAAATAAACGAAGATCTAAGTTCTATTCGCCTCAATAGCGGCTCTATCGTTCCGTTCCGCGTCTCCTCCTATCCGTCCCGTATCAAATCAAGTTCAAGATTATTTCTGGGAGATTTGATTGAATGTTGCCCCTCGACATCCATCATGTTTAGCAGTTCCACTAAGTCCAAATGATCTGGCTGACTTCTGTTCCGGTTAAATCCCTGCTGGGCCAAGATAGAGAAGTTTGGGAGCAGTGGCGGCGGTTTCAAACAGGACAATTAATGCGCACACTGATAAAGTTTATTAATGCCATAATAAAAACATTATTCAATTAATTATTAGATTAAATTAGCTTTCATTATTCACATTGTACAAATCTAATTTTGTTAATGTGATAGAACAGTTTTTGAATTTTAATTAACAATATATTGTTTCAAGTCAAGAATCGTCATCAGTTGCGTTTGCCTCAACTGCTTGAAACGTGGAATAAGTATTTATTTATTTCCTACATATATAACTAAATTTAATATCTCAGCTAGATGTGGATGATCTGTTTGGGTTAACATATTAAATAAGTTGAGCTGTTAAAAACGTGTGTTTGTAAAATTATAAATGTAGGTAGTTTAGAGCCTATTTTTGGAACCATCTTCTATTCGCCATTTGATTATTTATTGCTTTGCAGAATGCTAGCAAATATTTGTACTAAGGCAATATTGATGGAAAGAGGCATATTTAGTTTATTTATTAGAAAGGAATGGCTATATATATATATACTGCTACCAGGAATTTAAACATTGTTATATTTTCCTGCAATTAAAAAATCTAACACATAATTTTTCTATTTGATTTTTTCAAGGAAAAATTGATTCTGTAATTTCAGTGTTTCATGAACACAATTTTATTGTTATTGTACTATTAGAATTTAATAAATAAATAAATTTAATAAATTAATACATAAATCATTTTAAAGGTGTATTTTATTTGCAGATAAGATAAATATATGATTCAGAAACTGTATAGACTTATACACAAAAAATCATAAATGTAAAAATCTATATCACCTACGGCTCATATCTCATTCAATATATTAAAAACATTTTTTTATTAAATGAATCTTTGAATATTCCTCTTTGAATGTGTTTCTATCAAAATGATTACTCTTCACAGAACAGATGTCACTAGTTTATCTATTTTCGAGATAATAAATTTTTACGCACTATAGTTGACAACTCTCATAACCAGTGACCACAAGAAAAATCCAAATGTGTGATGTAGTTGTCAAGAAAATATCAATATTTCCTGACCGTTTCACTATAAGACTAGCGAATTATTTCTTTGAGTTATGTATGCCACGATATCTGTATACTGATGACGCAGTTAGTAACATAATACCTATTTGAAGCGTGATTTATATTTTATTACCAAGTCTTAGAAAAAATCACATTAATTGGATCAATTATACATGAACGTATACAAATTAAATACCTTAACATCACCCTTCTGTTTGGGGAAGATTCGTAACAACCTCTGCGCTCTATACTTATATTTAATGCTCACATAATTCGTTAGTTTACATATGGCTTAGAAGGAAAACCTAAATATTTTCACATTTGTATTCCGGTTTGTAGCTTCCGGTTCGAAAACTACATGAGTAATCTTTAACTTTCATTAAAACTCATGTCACACCTATATACATATAAATAAAATTAAAAGCTAGAATCAAAAACGACAAGTCGGACATCTATAAAAGGCCAGCTTCAAGGAGATAATGCCATAAACGCCCAATCGAACGCACATGTTATGTACTGAGCTCAACAATTCACACGTACAAGTTCTGCTAGTCCAATTTATGAGGTATTTAACCGAAAACCTACAATCCAAAGGACTGAATAAGAGTTATTTGAACCAACCAATCAAAGCCAGGTAACAAGGATGGAACAATGACCACTAGTTAAACCAGCCAATCAAAATGAAGAGATGATTTAGTAAAGTTACTAGAAATGAAAGGGCGGGCTTGTTTTAAACAACCCTACTGTTGTTATTTCTTTGAACAAAGAAACATTTCAAAATTTATTGTAAATATTTCCTCAATTATAGGAAATATAGTAGGTGTACAAAGATACTGGTCGATATATTTGTTTGGCGTCTGCTTTCTGAATAGTAAAGGTCAGTATAGTATTTAAGGCAAGTAACCATTATTACTTTTAAATGTGTTCCAGTTAAAAAAAAACGTGTTGCTGAGTTCTAATAACTCTCTATTACAAACACATACTGATTCCATCATAAAGTTCAATGTTAATTTTAAGTCTATAAGAAAGCTCTTCAAAAAGGAAGTGGCAAAGAAATGTTCTACACTAACTGATTTGATTAAAATTAAAAGCAGACAGCAATGCTGTACTCGTACATTCGGAACGCAACAAAACGTCACCAATAAGAAATATTTAAAGGTATTTGGTTTTCAATTTGAAACTCAAAATTAAAATTTTCATTCAAAATATATCTTCTTAATTTGAAAGCTCAAGTTATCTTGATAATTGCTAATAGGTTGATGATATTATGAATAATAACGAGTCGCCACTGCGAATCTCCTGGGACCCGCCCGAAGCTGCTGCCGGCAAATTCCTTTATCTTTCGTCAGAAAATAACCCAAATATGCCAAAGACTGTGTTTTCTGTCTATCTTTCTGTCTAAGGCGCTTAAAGGGACTTAGATTGTTTGTTTGATTGCATGTTGAGATTCCGATTCTATGAGAATGATTTGTAGAACATATATTCGGTGGGGTATAAGACAAGGACACTGCATTCAGTTATACCACAAAAGTTGAAAATACGTAAAGTAATATAAAAAGAACGTGAGTTTATTATAATGTTTTCAGAATATTTTCAAGGAATCAGATAATGTCTGGTTTTCAATCTAACAAAAACTGGGTGCCTAGTTCACTGCCAACCACCCCAAACCAGTATTGTTAAATGGCAACCTCCTCTTAAAGTTCTCAGAAAATACTTATCATGATGTCCTACATAGCTACTTTTAATCACATATTCTTCTGTTAGTTATAGACTCAATTAAAATATATTACTTTTATCTATTAATTTATGTGATAAATGGTGAAACTGACTTCCATTATTTTCTAAACAATTTTAAAGACTATCTTGAAACACTTGACGCCCACTGGCAACCGTTCCACAGTCTTCAATTATCCATTCCTGCAGTTTTTTCTATTAACTCGGGCTTCGTTTGTAAAAACAACGAGTTTCAGGTAACTTTAGAACAAAAAATCGAATGGAGGTAAGTCCGAGATCTAATTGACCATTCAACTGGCCCTCTTCTTCCAATTCACTGATTGAGGCATTGATCATGGAAGCATTGCCTAACTGGGACTATCTGATGCGGAGGTGCCATTTTACTGAAAATATAATAAACCTTCGTCACAAAAATGTATTTATGTTTAAACTGTTCGGCTTACCTAATTTTTTAACTATAATAGACTTTTATATTTTCTGAGTTCTTTGGAAATAACACGACATATACTTGATTGTCTGTATATTTCATAGTCCCAACGTTTCAAGGTCTAAATCAGACCCCGTTTTCAAGTCAGCGTACATTTCGTCATTTAAATTTCTGTAGATTCGTGTGGGTTTCTATCACTCCAATAACAGCAGTTTTGTTTATTAACGCATCCGTTTCAAGAAAAAGTATACACATCACGAAATCAGTTATTTTTGATCAACTTAGGTTCTACAATAATTCTGTCAGTCTTCTTTGAATCTTTTTTTTCTCCAGACTCTGAATTGCTCCCGCCAAAATCATTTTTATCGGTTCCGTTCTCCTACAAAATTAAAGTTTGTTGTTGGCAAAATTGTGTTGATCTTATTATTGTTCTTATTTGGATTAATACGATTTTATTTGAGCTGAGATATGTGCTTTTAAGCTTAAGGTTAAAAACCGCCAGAGCTTTCTGCACGCCTTTATAGTTTACTGTTTAATAAACTTCATCCTTTTCCATTGATATCCTCGATTTCCAAAATATAAAATAATTATTAATCAATAGGTACGTAAATGATCTTAACAGTGACGAGAGCAGCAAATATCGTAATTCAATAAAAAAGAAACAAAATCTGAATTGCTAAAATATGCTGTTGTCACTTATATTTTTCAAAAACAAGTTTCTGAGCAGCCAGTATCCATGCCAATTTTGAACAATTGAAACAAAAAGCCTGGTGGTAACTCTTAATTCATCATAAGTTCTGGATGGTTGAAAAATCCCCACCCAAAGTATTTTTTTTGTTCAAATAATTAAATGAAACAAAAATTTTGCCAGATGTTTGGTGGTAACTACAAGGCCCTTAACAGCAGAATAATTTCTTGGGAGTACATGAGGCCCCAAGGAGTGACCTTTTTTACTTTTGTGTCTTGATAAGGCTACAAAGCAGGAGTGGCAGTATATAATAAATTCAGAAAGCTGTGTTCATAAGAATGACCGCTGCCTCTCATTGGGAAATACACTAGGGTGTTAAAAAGAAATACTCTTTATTACTTTGAAAATCAGAATGTGTTTATTCCTTCGTCCCTAAAATTACATATAAAATCAGTAAGAATTTAAAAAAATGTTGAATATAAACACTGCGAGGTTCTTATTCCCACTAACATTACTAGAAGAAAAAAAACGTCATACTAATATAAAACTCGTCTTGTTCGTTTTCTATTGATGTTTTAATAAAATTCTTGTTAAATGGGACATTAGTTTGTTTTGAAGTATTAGTATATTCGAGAAAAAAAAAAATCTTTTCTTAATTTGAAACGGAACTTTCTAGAGATGGTTTGCATTAATAATGACGATTTTTAACAACATAAATAAATCTCTAGAACGGATTTACAAAATCTTAATGTTATCTGATATATTGTAACTTGTTATGTTTGATATTGAAGTTAAAATTTCAATTTCACGCCAAATATATCAAATGATCACTCATGTTAATATTTTTTCCAATATGGAGTTTTATAATAACTTAATTCTCTCTTTTTAAAATACAGGATATTATGTAAGGTCTGACATTGGTTGAAATCAAATTAAGATTATTATCTTTTACGATGGTTTGCATTAATATTTCAATTAGATTTACAAAATCTTAATTTTTCTCGAATCATATCCCTTTCAAATAACTTCAAAACAAATATCTAACAAGAATTTTATTAAAACATCAATAGTGCAATTTAACGAACAAGACGAGTTTTATATTAGTATGACCTTTTTTTCTCTAGTAATGTTAGTGTGAATAAGAACCTCGCATTTCGTAAGTTTATATTCAAAAAAATTTTCAAAGTAATAAAGAGTATTTCTTTTAAAAACCCTAGTGAACTGGCTGCTTCCCAATTAATTGATTATATATATATATATATATATATATATATATATATATATATTTAATTTAATTTGTTTTTGCATCATTTTTGAATTTTCGAGGCAACAACCAGGTAACTCCAAATTTTCCAACAATTTTAGAAATGGTTTTGTACTGAATTTTCTAGATAACATCATGTCACTGTACTTGTCACTACCATATTAACACTTGGAAATAACTATTTCTGTCTTAAAGTTTTCAAAACAATATATATTTTTTTAATTTCCCAACATTTTCGGAATTGTGACTTACTTGGTTTTTGCACCGGAGTCTTCAATTTTTACAAGTGTCGCAGTCGTGGTATATGCATCTGGGACATGTAGAATTTCAGTGTTTTTTACATGAAACTCGAAAATCATTGAAGAAAAGACGCATAGTGATATGTGAGTGGCTGAGTGTTTGACAGTGGCGATTCAGAGCATCAGATGCTGCCGACTTGTATACGCTGGCGTTTGCTCTAATAAAGTCTACATTGAAATTTGAAGGAATGAAAAAAAGCAAAAGTTAGGATATATAAAACTTGTAAGATCAGTATTGACATATCCAGGAGAAACACAACGCCTCCTAATATTGCGAGAAATTACGAAAAATATTATACGATAAAAGAAGAAGCAACGGCATAGAGAACAGGAAGTTGTAATATTTATAAAAGGAAGAAGAAGGAAATGGAGGGACCATGAAGAGAAAAGACGGAGGACGTATTAGCCAAACTTTTGAAACCAAACGCAATGAGCCAACGACCAAAGCCAACAAAGTAATAGTATGAGAGCTGAACCTCTACATCTCAAGAATAGGCAAAAAGAGGCTACTGTTGCATTAAACAATATAAGATAAATTAGAGGAACATCACATCAAAGATAGTTGAAGTTATTCTCCCTTTATATTAACCCCTTTGTAGTTCCACTCTAATTTGCTGAATATTCTTTACAATGCTGCTGTACAGAGTAACTATGATTTTGAACCTCTTTGTGTTCCTGGGAAATTTATTACGTTGCATTTGAGATTCTCTTATATGCTGGCTTGCCAAATTTCATTTTCTTAAGCTATGACTACATTTTTTTCATTATTACTTCTTGTATTTAGGTTCTTTAGGAAAATTTTTTGTTACAAACCACTCTTATGCATTTCCTCTGAATGCCACGAAAAACGATAGCTGAATGTTTAACTCCCTTAAAATGTACTTGAAAGATTATATTATTATAAACTAGGTGGGTTCCATTAATAAAAAAGAAGACAACAGTACTTAAATAGTATCGCCGAAAATACCAGAAGTCGATTATCACTTCTGTTATGCCAGAGTGTAGGTGATATTCGATTCGGGCATCACGTTGATTTTTTTTTCATCAATCGACGTGTTCGGGAGGTCTGTTGTTACTCATTTAATATTCGGCCAGTTTTTTTATTATCGTAATCGCAATTTTTTTATTAGAGTGATTAACTGCTAGAACGTTTCTTAATTTTTGGGGACGTAAAATGAATGTTGTAACAATATTAAGTTGGGATCAACAAACTCCAGTGGATATAAGAGAAGATAAATGAATAAGATAAATTGTTTTTTTAATAAAAGAATATAACATTAAAAATTTAATAGATAAGCAACACACTATCTATACAAAGGGAGCATCTTGGAACTGGATAATTGTAAATTCATAATGCATAACATTGGCTTATGTACCAATTGTAAGAAATTTTGCACTTAGTACCTTCTAAAGTTTGTTATGTTTGCATATAGCCTGAGGATAAGTTTTAAGTACTAAAGCTTTAATTACCCATCCAACTCCCTTTCAGCTACTATGTCCTTTGAGTGCACAAATCATTGTTTACTGAAAAGATACCAAAGGATCGACAGTATTATTTCCAGTACCAGTCACAAGTTGAAAAAAAATTGTATAAATACTCGCATATGTAATAAAGGCCTTTGTTGCAAATCAGGAAATTCAAATGAACAACCCTAAATAGCCGTTTACGTGTTAATAAACTCTATTTTTACCAAATAACTACCACAACATCGTATTTTAAACAACTGTAAGTTCATTTATTTTAATTTATGGCCAATTTATCATTTCAACTTTGACGTAGTTTAGCAGGTTAAGTATAAATAAATTTTCTACACCAGCTGATCGTATTTTTTATTTTTACTTTTAAATTCTTTCAGAGGCCATTGTAAATGCAGGACTCTAGTGATTCGTTAAGTTGATAATGTCATCATCACCTGTGAAGGAAACTGTGCGAGCCAATCTATACGTTTTTATCTCGCACACTATACATATATATTTCTTGTATAATATATCATGGAGCTGAAGGTGGGTGAATTAGTTTCTTGGGCCGGAAATAAGGAGCAGACTGGGTAATTTTAACATGCTAATCAGGGGAGGATTAATTAGAAAACATCTGGTTGTTAACGAGGTTAACATACGCGCGTATTCACATTGAATTTATGTATTGTGGATGACCTAATAATGTCTTCATTTTCAAGAAAACCTATTAATAAAACTCGGTTTTCTGATTTTTTATAGTAAATTTGTCGTAAAACATTTATTTTTGTATAATTAAATAAAAAACTAAAATTGATGACTTAACATAATACTCGCCAAATTTATTCTTGACACATATCGGCAAGTTAGAGTTTTTTGACATATTTTGTTATTAAATACTGTTATTCTTTTAGAACTTGTGATTACTCTATCAAATCATGCATTTTGTATTTGAAGCTAAAAATTATATTTAGGCTTAAAGGTTGACATAACCCTAATTTTGTCTAACCGAAACTACTTTTAACAAGCTATTATTAAACTTGCAATAGTCGTATGCAAGTTTAAGCAAATTCGCAATCCATTTTTCAAATTGGTATCCGATTGAGCTGATGTAAAGTCGGTGGTACCGTCGAACTGACCTGCTGATTAAGTCTTGATATTGGGACTGGAACTCCCTCATATCAAATGATATGGCAGTGGACTATTGTGCTATGAAAAATCTATTACACATGATAACAAATATTTACATCTTATGACTCTATTATGGAACGTGCCAAGACAGTCGAGTTTGCTTTTTATGTTGTTACAGATGATGTTAATTCACAAGATGTTCTATTGGTCAAGGTCTCTCAGAATTTCTTCCACCTCTCATTTCATCTACTATTGCTCTAGTCATTTTCAGAGGTGATAAGATAATGAAGTGATGTTTCCTGTGCGTTCTCAGTGAAAGCGCTTGCATTCTATGTTTTTGACTTCTGGACATTGTGACAAATCGACATCATTCATGACTTTGCTCTTTATCCAAATTACCTGCTCAATGCTGCCGGATATAAATTTTACTAAAATAGAGTCCTTCATCTGTTGGGTTAAAATTTGGTGTTTTTATATTTCAATAACTTCGCAATATAGACGTAGATAGTAGGACGATGTTCCGATGTTCAAAAATAACATTACATTCTGTAAGGCTGCGAAATTTTTCGTTTCTCCTTTGCGACAGTTATCATTGTTTTAAATGGGTGTTAAAGCGGCGTTAATACTACCTTTTGTGGTTCCGATATAGCCCGCACGACATATGCGTGCATGTTTATATGTTTATACTTCTGCTGAAAAAAGTTCGCTTCATATTTTGGTAGATCGCAGGCTCTATTGTATCGTTCTAGTTGGCTTACGAATTACCTTTACATCCATAAGATGTCGGAATTCATTTCGCGATAAAATACATACCTTACCATATCTCGAAATGTACATCGTACCTTAAGTCTAAAAGGAGAGTGTTTTTCTGTGGACACACACATTACCTGATTCTCTTTTTAAATAACTCTGAAGGATGGATTGCCCCCATCAACCCTGACTTAAATTCCATACATTTGAAAAAATAGAGTTAATTTTCATAATACCTACTATTAAGAACTTTGTGGGTTCAAAAATTTGTTACACCAAAAATGAATCGTCTTTATTTACTCACAAATTCCCAACTAAATTGCACTACATCACGCTTCGATATTAGCTTTTCCACTAGGTCGCTATCTACTGAAGTCACTGTTGCTGTACGGCCGCATTTCAAAACATAGCCAACCAAAATAACTTTTAAAATATCATTTTTTTGCCAATTTTTTGAGACATAATTTTTGGAAAATCAGATTATTTTTTCCAGAGTAATGACCTAGATACCGTAATTGGCAATTACACCAAAATTTCCTAAGGTGTTTTTTAGGGTCTCTGATCACGAATCCGAGGTCAGATTTACAAAATTCAAAATGGCGGATCCAAGATGGCGGATGTTTTTTTTTAAATCACCCATATACGCCAAAATTGGTAGATAGGCGTTTTTGGGGTCTCTGATCCTGAGTTCAGAATTTACAGAATTCAAGATGGCGGACGAAATTTTGGTCTCGTGGGTTATTTTCATCGTCCATATTGGATTTCCCACATTTGTCAATCAGATTCGTAATCAGCTAACCCAAAAACCCCCTTATAAGAAATTTGGAACAAAACTGAGGATTTTTTTAATTTTCATTCGCCGTCTTGGATGTGCCATTTTGAATTTTGCAAATCTGATTCGTGATCAGAGACCCTAAAAACCACTATAAACCAATTTTGGTGTAATTAGCAACTATTTTATTTTTTATGGTTTCTAGGTCATTATGTTATAAATAATTATCTGTTTATGAAATGAATGAAGATTGGTAGAATAGAGACCTTTAAAAAGAAGTATCACTTGATACCCCTGTATGTTAAAACTTTTAGAAGTTTAAGTTATTTTGGGTGGCTAGTTTTGAAATGAAGCCCTGGATAATCAATCACTCTTGATTGTTCCTGAAGTTATCCGGTGTTTCTAGAATATAACTGAAAATGTTGGTACTTTCTATACCAAAGGTCGTTCGAACAGGAAATACTTTTTGTCAGCAATCCTTTAGATGATCCAACATACATAATTGTAAATTGAAGTAGTTCTGTGAGAAAACCATTATTACTAACCTAAAAAGATCTTGTATCAATTTTGCTACTGTATTTTCACTAAAATGAACTTTAAACAAAAAATTCTATTCCACCAAAAACAAAAAGATATAAATATAGTAAAATGTTTACACTATGGTAAAATTATTATTTAAACCAGCGCCTTCGTCATTTTATAAAGGTTAACCTACAGAACCTGATACAACAGTAAAATTATTTATGATTGTGTGTAAAGCAAAAGTAGATAATTACAACCCATTAAAATATGTGAAAATTTTAACATATTAAAGGGTAAATCCAAAAATTAAGAAATAGTGTTACAAGAAATAATTGTTTTGGAGGAAATTCATAACCAACCCAAAATCTCTTGTCGTTAGACGCAGTTAAATTAGGTATTACAGAAACTAATGTTTTCTAAAAACATAAAACAATATAAAACAAATTCCTATAAATGGCCCACAATTTAGGCTTAACTGTGCCAGTGCTATTTAAGAAAAAGTTCTGAAAACGCAAACTTATCGCAAAAATGGAAATGGAAATCTTGCTTCCTAAAACCTGTTACAGTAGAAGAAGTTAGTGACGTTATAAACACCTTAAAAGTTGATGATATAGAGTCAGTAGCAATAAAAAGTATTGGTGAGCAAATACTTAAACCTTTAATATTTATTTTCAATAGAATACTTGAAACTGGACGCTTTCCTTCCTCTTTTAAAATAGGAGTCATTAAACCACTGTTTAAAAACGGTTCAACGAAACACAAGTATTTGAAAAAAAATTTGAGAGTTAGATAAAACCAAGCTACTATCGACAAAACAATTTCTTCAACTGATGCCATTTGCGTGTATGAAAAACTTGACGACAGAAAACCATGTTAGGCCTTGTTTCTGGAGTTTGCTAAAGCTTTCGATACGATATTCAGCTAATTGAGACTTTGGCTGACTATGGTTTTCGCGGAAAAGCAAAGGATCTACTTAAAAGTTATCTTGATGAAAGAATACAATATGTTGAAATAAATAGAGTTTATAGTAATACAAAAATAATGAAATTTGGGGTACTTCAAGGCACGGTGTTGGGACCCATATAGTTTACAATTTATATAAATAGCCTACTCGAAAGAAAGAATCGGGGGAGGCTCATAAGTTTTGCTGACGACATTGCTATTTTATATGAAGGTAAAGATTGGAAAGAGGTTCAAAATATTGCCGAAACTGATATGAATGGTTTACTAGAATGCTTCCGTTACAAGACGCTAATCGTCAATTTTAAAAAGACTTGCTTCATAACTTTTAATTGTACAAGTGTAAACAATCAAAAATTTTATAAGTTATCTCTTTTCTCTAACAATTGCGTAATCGTCATGAGACAAAGTATTTAGAAATTCATATTGACACATATTTGACATGGGTTATTAAAATTAAGAAAATGGTCTTTACATTAAAAACCATGTTATATAAATTTAGGTCATTCGGAAATATTCTAGATTCAAACCATCTAAAAATCCTTTATCATGGTCTGGTAGACTTGCCACCTCACATTTAAAATTCCTAAATGTTGTACCCTCTGATGCATTAAATTCTGAGCAAAACATTCTGGACGTAAGGTAAACATACTTCTAAAAATGTGTTGTACAATTAAACAAAAATAAGCATGAAATTGAATATGTTCAACACAATTATAACACACGTGAAAAAAATGATAATGTTGCAAAAACTAAATTCGCCTCAAAGACTGTGGGGTAGAGTAGGTTTATTTATCTTGCTAATAGACAATATAATTTTATTCCGAAAGTGATAAAAGACAAAAGAGCTTTTCACTCATAACACGTAAATTTGTTTTTATTATCACCGAAAAGAAGTTATGTTCATGATCCAATAAATCCTTATAATTCTAATAATATAATTTACTTAAATTTAAATATAGATGTATTTATATTTTAAAAGTTAGATACTTTGTATTCAATATAAGTTATGTATAACTATAGACATTTTTATTCACATATATATCCTTTAATTTTGTTCTATTTGTGAAAAAATTGTGAGTTAACGTTGTGAATAAATATTAAATATTAACATAATATGGACTAAAACAATAATGGCGATACAAAGTTCCCTGTCTTTCAGCAGTGGGATTTCTGGAATAATTAGCGGATGTCATTGACAGAGTGATAAATTATTTGCACTTACCGTAAGCAAAAAAGATGTTTATAAAACAACAATTTGTTTGGCAGCTAGAGCCCAGTGACCGTCAAAATCCCCCGAGCTGACACCCCTAGAAGAACAGAGTACAATACAGTACAATATATTCTTGAACCAATTAATTCTTGCCGTTTATCATGTCAAGAAAATAAGTCAATGATTATCTATTTAAGTTAGTTGTTACATTAGAATACAGGTTTAGTTCTAAGGTCATAATATTCGCTTTTGTTATTTCGTGTTATTCTATTTAATTAATTAAAATAATCGTGTTATTTTTTGTTAGATAAAAATGAATATTTGAATTGTTGAAATAATGAGATTAAAATATTCAACTGGATTTCATGGAAACAGTACTATAATAAGTCTATTTTTTCCAGGCATAGAGTACATAAAACTAGGCACAATTGTTGCAAATTGTCATTAATAAAGTAAAATTGTCGGTGAGTATATTGAATTATTTAAGGGATTTCCAGTGAACTTATAGTGTTCCAAAGTTTCCACAAAATATTCTATTCTAATAGAAATATTATATTAATATAACGTTGGAAACATCTGTTTCATCTTAAAACCCTGCACGCCTCACTCCTACGTTTCCACCCTTACACATCTCTACTTCTACTTCGAGTCCTGAAAACATTGCAATCTCACAGGAAAGTAAATCAAAGCCCGACCTGTAGCGAAGTGACAGCTCCCAACTGTGGGGATGAACCTAGGGGATTATGCTTCCAGATTGATGGCCGGGATAATATAATAGAAAATAGCAAGTGAACACGAGGTGTTTATGTAATGAATTAAATATGCGACGCGATGCTCACCAAAGCAAAGCCAGTGACTTTACCGTCTTTCTGACGAATCTATTAAGTGAACTCGAACAGACATACCTGAAAGAATAACATTGAAATTCGATTTTAAAAATGTTTTGTTCTAGAAAACTTTTTATGAAATACTTGTCAGTAATGTAGAAAACGCTTATTCCAATTTGATACAATAATAAAAATATGTTAAACAGTTTGTTCAACAGGACATTTTAAAACAACTAGATCCTAAACATATTTAAATTTTTACGTGTACTTTTGATAACACAAGGTATATTTAACTGACAAGAACAAACATGTTTTATTACATTAACCTTACACTTATTTATATAAAACATGAAATCAATCTTCAAAATAAAGTTAGTATCATGATTTGAAGTTTATTTCTTAAAAAATTCAATTTCTTTAATGTTTCGGTTGGACGTCTTAGAGGCATAAGTAATCTTTCAAGATAAAATGCATTAATATTTCAGATTAATCTAAAAATTGAGAAAATATTGTCAAATACAAGATTAGTGAAAAAAATACCATAACAGCTAATCAATTGCACAACAAAACTTAAGAAAAATAAAATGACTTTGTTGATATAGGTTTAGGTAATGGCCAAAATTAATCTAACTATACACAAACTTCCAAAACATGGTTGTCAATTCACTCTAAAATAGGTATAGTGATCACTAAAACGATATAGTCTGATACCTTCCATTTAAAATTGTGTAATCACTATTGTTGTTATTAGAACTAGGCAAATTCTAAAGTATTACATTAGAGTCAAAAACATTCAAAATGCTTTTTGTATAAACATCGAATAAAGCACTGAAGTGCCGAATATCGATTTGTTGCTTTGTACAATATTATGCAATAGTTTTGGCACAGATAGAGACAAAGAACAGACTTTTTTCGAACTTATAGTTTTTTACCAACTGGCATGCAACTATGACCATTAATTCGTATTTCCTCCCTCTCTAATAGGATGTTTGCATTCACACCTGGATATAGGCCTTCCCATGAGTTTTCGACTTTCTTCGATCTTGGCGTAATGAATGCCAATGTGGTCTCAATGTTGCTTAAATGTCATCTACGCAGCATTTCGGTGGTTTTCATATGCTTCGCTTGTATTTCCGTGTTCACAACTGTACAATTCTATTAGTCCATCAATTGTTTACCTGCAGTTTCACATGTCCCACTCAGTTTAATTTCGTTTCTGCAGTTTTACATCTTCTACTTCTGTTATTCCCTTCCTAATACTAATCATGAAGATTCCCAAGCTAGTCCATTCTATGGCTCCTAGAGTTGGTTCTGCTTGCTGAATGAGATGTGAGTGATATTGTTTCCATCCCATTTTCCCACTCTTTGCCCAGGTAATACACATTTTTCTTATGATCTGTGAAGACTGGTTTTACTTGTCCAGTAGTAATTTTGGTCCAAGATATACATACTAATTGATTTCCGTTTCGAACTAAATTGATTTTAATATGATGTTCTGTCCTCATCTTAGTTTAATTTAAATTAATTTTCATGCCTACCATCTTTGACTCTGCTTGTAGTTGTTTTAACATTTCTCGAAGTTCTTGACTATGAGTCGGAAGAATTTCAGGTGTCAGAAACTCTCCATTAATTTCTATGCCCATTATGTTCCTATTTGATTTATTCAACAAATCATCACTTGCAGGAGTAGATAGTTTTGGGGAGATGGTGTCGCCGTGTCCAAACTGTTTTCTTTTAGTACCTATAGTTACTCCAGTACTCTCTACATCTACAGTCTTTGTTCATTCCATAGAAGATTGCCCATAATTGTAGGAAGTGCTTTGTTACATAGTACAAAAGCTAAGTGGGGGGGGCACAACATATTCATAATTTTTTCAAAAATCGTCTGCAAAGTCTTTAGTGCTGTACATAACTATCAAATTTGTCTATTAGTGATTATCTCCATTCTTCTTCATGAATTCAACAGAGATGAATATATTTTGAGGCGGACCAATATTTGGTATTATTGGAGTTAATAGCATTCGGCATGTGTAGAAAGAAGACAAAAATAGACAACTGAGAGGAAAGAAATAGAGGGCCGGAGATATAAAATTGCATTGCAACAACCCTATTACTATTATATGAGACTCTATTACAGAAACCATTGCAAAAAATCAGGAGACTGCAGGAAGATGTGGAGAGGTAGTAATAAAAAAATAAAGAAGGTAATACATGTATCAGGTCTGTAGGGACTCGCAACAACAGACATAACAGAATTCAAACAAAATTCTTGGAGAACTGAATAAGTTCAACAGCTAGTTAGCAAAAAATAGGTATTTAAGATATTGTTGACTAAAACGACTATTGAAAGAAAACAACTCTGCAAGCAAACAACTAGGGAGAAATGAAACAAAATTAAATAAATTAAAAACAAGATTGAGTGCAAGGACACCAAATAAGAGAAAATTTATTAGAGGGACCACAAGTGACTGAATTATAAGAAACTATAAAAAATTTCATAAAAGAAAACTCACAAAATAGAATAAACTGATATCGACAAAGAATTAAGAGACACATTACAAAAAAAATCTCAACTAATATATAAAAATATCTGAGAATATTCAAGAAGAAGGTACAATTATAATAATAGAAGTTAAGAGGTGTAAAAAACTGACGAATAGCCTAGATTCCTAGGGTCAGGAAACATACCTACTGAATGGGTTGTATGTAGATGAAAGAAGGTAACTAAACAGTTGACACAACTGATCAATAATTGGAAATTAGAATTACCACAAGAATGGAAGATAAATTTATGAAATTCATTTAAAAATAAAAGGTAATTGGAAGGACCATGACAATTATACCGAGCTTCATATAACTTGTAGGATAAGCTCACTCTTCAGAAGAACTCTGTAAAACCAACTAACAGAAGATACAGAAGAGAAGATCAGTGAAGACCTGATTGGTTTTCTAATGGAAATATCACTCATAGATTATCTTTTCACATTACATTAATTGGCGGAAAAAAAACTGGGAAAAGGTAAAAAATCCACATGGCCTTTATTAACCTGTAAGAAAGCCTAGGATTATATACCCCGGCCGAAAATGTGGGAAATATACAACTAACGATACGAAATCAACTCGTAAGATTTTAAAACTCATTTCTAAGTAAAATAAAAAACAAATCAAACAACACGAAAAATCAAACAACGGTTGACACCAAGTTGGGTTCGAAATTAGGAATGTTTATGAATAAATATGAAATAATAATATTTGTCATATGATATAATATCCAGCAGTCAAATGATGAATGTTTTTAATCATTTTTCTCTGAATTTGATATAATTTTAAGTATTGATTCAAAGCTAATTCCCTTTAAGCCCTGATACTCGGTTGTAAATTGTGTTTTTTTTCTGTGCTCGTACTCAGTCCTATTTTTGCCCTCGTTTCAATGCCAGACCCAATTCAAATCTAACGTGTGACTATTTCCGGACTAGTACTGATGGCTAACCGCGACAACCAATCAGTGTTCTGTAATTCAACCTCACTGATATCTTTCTTGAGTAGGCAGCTGAACCGAGAGTCGCCGAGGCTTACCGAGGAAGAATTGAGCCCACCAATCAGTCCTGCGAGTGAGCGTGGCTTAATAATGTCACAGATAGTCAGGCATCCTTTTAGCCTATCGAATACTTCTTGCACATCTTAATTACTATATCTAATTACAGCTTGTAAACTCTTTAAAAGATAGTTCTCACATTTTTAAGTTCTTACAGATAAAAAAGCTCATTTCAGTAGCTGTTACTCTTTATTTTCGGTTAAAATATAGTTAGAGCTCAAGGATCATTCGGTACAATTATTTTAACTCAAATTTAAACTTAGATTTCAACTCTACTTGGATAGGGTAGAAATAAAATAACAAATAGGTAGTTACAGCATATTACGCCTGTTTTATTTAAAGCGGTTAGTAGCCCGAATTATACACGTTATCATTAAAATTCAAGTAAAAAGTAAAATTAGAATTTTAAGTTATTTTTCTTCGGCTTAATAGCATAACAATACACGTAGCACACATATATAATAATAGACCTACCTCTCCTCTAATGTTAATTGCGTTCAAAGTCATTACTATGCAGATGAGCGACAAATTATGCGTAATAATTAATATAAATGCAAATTTGGTGTTCCGTGCTTCGCCGTCATAAATACCAAAATCGTTCGCTTTGGTTCGAATCGGTTCGGTAGTACGCCACGAGATTGCGTTAATGAAGACGCATCGGGCATTCGTTATAAATCAGTGTAACGAGTGGACCAAAATAAGCGCTTTCATGTTAAAGGTAGATTACTAGTAACTGAGTTTTCTGCTAAACTTCAAGGGAATTGGATACAAAATGTGGTTACTATAAAGAATTTTCATACATATAGGTATATTTACAAACACTGATTCTTTTACCAGCAAATACCTTGAAGATCAACTTATTATTTTACCACTAAATAGTACCATTGTTAGTGTTTAATTGCAATATGATTTCATTTATTAAGATGTACTATATTTAAATATTGTTTTATCAAGTTATTTCGTGTCTGTAAGTATTAAATACAATTTTAAAAAATAAGTCTTATTATTCCAATAATATTTTTTATAAGATTGTTTAATCATTGTAGATATTGCAATAAAACTCCGTTGGTTCAAATTTAATTAATTTTAAAAACGGATAATCACTTCACTTTCTAGAACTTTATTTACACGTAAAAATCAAATATTTACAACAGCTGATTTCAAATAACAATTCACACAAACATAAACTCAACTAGCTAAGCTGCACTAACTAACTTAGTAATTTTATATTGCTTTATATATCCTACCTCGAATTTTCTGGTCATTCTACATTTGTTCGCACAGCTTCCAGATAAACAGTTTTTGCCCCAGTCAATTATCCCAGCGATTGATATTTTATTGTTAAGGATGATAAATAATGCTTTACGTTGCTTTAGAAATATCCTCTCAAGGACGGCGTAGAACCATAACTTATTACGGTTATAACACCTCGTATGCCCCCAGACTAAGCTTTATTTATCCTCTGATCGTCCCGATTACTGCTGGCCAATCTGCGTTCGGGTTAGTTCGATATGGCCAGCATGTTATGTCGGAGCTGGTCGGCATAATGATGTCTTGGGAGGGGGCATTTAAAAATACAAATCGACGTGTCGACGCCCTCTAAATGAACCATTTGACTGTTCCACCTGTTCAACTGTTAAATGTCTACCCGGGGTTTAAACGAGGGTGTTCCTAAATTGAAGATATTCCGTCCGTAAACATGGGGCAAACGTTTCGTTTTCAAGATACATCAATCCTGCACTTCACATTCCTTCTTGTGACATGGACCCTCCCAGTCCACGTTGGTGTAGCCACTGGCAAAAATTTGGCGATTTACCCTACTGCTCCTCTGGGGGTACCTGTAGGCAGCTTCAGCATACCTTACGAATTCCTGACATGATGTACAAATGGAATCCTAAACTGAATCCCTGATGCCTTGAGGTCTGGATATCGTGTCTTCATCCGGTGAACACTGTACTGGCATCAACCTTCTGCGTTCGGGCTATTGTCATCAAGAGTATGGCCATTTTGCATCAAGGTTATGTCGGAGCTGGTCTGCATAATCGTTGATGTCTTGGGACTTGTTATTGGGTTCTTCGCGTGAAAGGTTCATGCACGAAGGCTCCGCTCATTTTTAAGCTAGGGAGCATTTGAACAAATGGACGACACGCCATATCCCCAAGTTCAGATTTTTCGCAACATAACGCCCTAGACGAACTTCGTATAATCGTTATCGAATCGTTATTCCATTTGATTGCTGTTCCATACTGCATAACTGTTAAGTTTATGAATCTTTAGATCATGCTACGTACGAAAGAACAAAGCTATCAAGCTTTTGTTTAAATGAAATACCATCCAAAAAAAGTTCTTACAAAACAGTGTCCCCGAAAAAATATACGCTGTGATTTCAATCGAAATTGGCATTCACAAGGTGTTATTGTAATCTTGCCCACAGGCAGTCTTGTCGAAACGTTTCTGTTTATGGGATAAAACTATCAAGGAATCACCTGCAATTTAGGAACACCGTGTATGTCAAAAATTAGTTAGTGATTCCACAGGGTCGTTACTCTGTGATAAAACTATTTTCCACTGATAAAGTGATAGAAAACAAAGAAATTAGTTTAATTTGATCATTATAAATTATCTCTTAATATCTAATGTGAGGGAACGGAGGGCAACCAACCGCACGGTTTTGTGTTTTTTTTTTGCTTCAACATATGGAAAGGATAGCGTGGCGAATCCATTATAGTAGGTACCTATACTGAATTGAAAAGATAAAAGATTTATATGAATATAAGCTCATCTCAAATTTTTGAAGAAAGAACTCATATTGAAAAATTTACAATGTAGGTACATCATTTGTATTGGACCAGATCTTAGAAAACAAAATAGCAATTCGTTTAATAGCCACTCAAAGAACTAATTGGGAAACTTGTAACGTTTATATTATTTTGCGCACTCTATACAAATACCAAAAGCATGTTTGTGTTGCCCGCACCTACTGACTAACCAATACCCATTAACTTCTAAATAGCAATTTCCATGTTTTGTACCAGCAATCCGTTTGTGTGTGCCACCACGTACACGCACATCTCATAAATATTAAATCGGTTAATTGCTGGGCTAATATTGGAGTCTTTCAACTACTGCTACGTGAGTGAGATGATTTTAGCTGATCGAGCATCCCGTGGCATGGATTGTAAATTATTACAGATTTGCAGAAATGTGGGACTATCCTTGGTCCTTTTGGATTTTGAAAAGAATTTAGACTGATGGTTTTTACAAAAACATTAAAGGTTTAAATTGTGGAATTGATAAGAATATTAAACAAATCACTGGAAGTAATTACAAGTGAAATTTCTAGAACATCGGTATTTTCAATATCTTTATCAAGAACTAAGTACAGTATTTCTAGGATTTCCTGTATTATTATTCTACCTATGATGTAATTAAAGATAATTAACATCTAATACGTAATTTTAGGGTTCCGTATATACAATATACGGATACGCTTATAATATCCAGATTTCTCCCTCTTTCACATCACAACAATTTTCTCCTAAACTACTAGACGGAAAGGGTTGAAATTTGGTATCAGTAGATAGTTTGATGACCCTATGAGGAGTACATATCGTAAATGAAGAAATTTTGATATTAGATGTACTTCTGGGGTGGGGGGGAACTAAAAGAACCGACCGTTCCCCCCACTTATCTACGAAACTATAAGAAGTAAAATTTTGAACAAAATTAGAGTTATAGCGCGTCATTTGAATTTTACCGGAAAATAAGGAGAAACCTCTACTGTTAGTATTGGGGGCAAATTACAAAATTAAATGGAAAATAAAAAATTAAAATTGTTTCTAACACATTATGTAATATATCAAATGACAGGGCTCATTATGTCGAAAACAAATATTTTTTTTCATATTTTTAAAATAAATTATTTTAAAAATATTTACAAAATTATAAAAAAGTTTAGCCAATCCCCCTACCTTATCTCCGAAACTATAAGCCGTAAAATTTTGAAAAAAAATAAGGATATAAATCACCTCAACTTTACTGGAAAAATAAGGAGAAACGCCTAATATTAATTTTAGGGGGCAAATTACAGCATTAAATGGAAAACATAAAATTAAAATTACTTCTAACCCATCCTGTAATATATAAATCAAAGAGTGAATACAAACATACTTTTTTATATTTTTTAAATTAATGTTTTAAAATAAATTAACAAAAATATGTAAAAAAATTACCCTTTTCCCCCTTTATTCCCCAAAATATAAGACCTAAAGTTTTTTGTTTAAAGAAAAAATACGAGGAAATCCCTAATATTAATATTGAGGGTCAAATTATGGAATTAATCGGAAAATAACAAAATATTTTTAACGCATGATGCAATACATCACCTGAAAGGACTCATGACGAATACAAATATATATTTTTCATGTTTTTTAAATTAATTTTTTACAAGATATTAACAAAAAGATATAAAGTTTGATTTTCCGCTTTATTTCTGAAACTATACTACCTAAAATTTTGAAAATAATTAGGGGTAATAGGGCTCACTTGAAATTTATAAGAAAAATTAGTAGAAAATCCCCATAGTAATTTTGGGAATAAATTATAGAATTAAATGTAAAATAAAAATAAAATTTTCAAACGCATCATGTAATATATCAAATATAAGACTCATTATGCGAATTACAAATATATCATATTTTTAAATCATTTGCTTAACGACTTAATTCCCACTTTAGAAACTAAACTATCTAAAATTTTGAAAAATATATTTTATTTGTATTTTAAATAATTTGCCTAAGAGATTTAATAATTTATTATTTAAAACTTTACCTATTTTTCTCTTTATCTTCTAATTTACAGAAGTTAAAATTCAGACACTAGTTTATAAAAGGCTTCCCTGAAAGTTTATTAGTAAAATAAAACTTTAATGTTAATTTTGGGGGGCAAATTAGAAAATTAAAATACATATTTTTATAAAAATCAAGCGAATCATGTAGCATATAAAATAAAAAGTTTATGTGTGGAAAATGAAAGTGTATATTTTTTATAAATTCAAAACGCTTCCTATATAAAATATTAGGGTAAGTATAAAAAAATGCACTCATTCCCTGCTTGTCTGAGATTGGAATATTAGAACCTTGAAGGTGGTACGGAACCCTTAGTATTTGAGTCCAATTGACCAATTTATTTTATGGATTACATAGATAGAGATTTAAAGTCGACAAATATATGGTATAGAGGAGAGGATATTACATCATTATTGATAGTAAAATGGATTTAATAAGGGTGAAATATTCAAATCTATTTGGTTATTTGACAATTTGCCGGATATTTTGAACTTATTACATTTTACTGATTCTGAAAGATTTAAAAAAGAAAAAAAATATTTGACATGTTAATTGAAATATGCCGATTTATTTTTGTATCAATTGTAATTATTTGTTAGTTATTTTTCATTAAGTTTCCCATTCTATTGTTGTTTGTTTTTGCAACATTAGTTTTCTGTTTTCTTAAAACTGAAGCTATTATCAGCTTGGTTTGCCAGAATAGGTAAGACTTTTGTGCGAATCGGTAGTAGTTAGGGTATGTACCTAGATAAACTTCTCTTAATGTCTTATTGTGTTGTCGGTTTAGTCTATTAATTCAATTTTAAATCCACTATGTATTGCAATCTGTTTAATTACATTTAGTAATTTCCGAAAATTAGTCGCTGTTGGATTAATGTAAACTAATCGATGAATTATAAGTAGAATTTTTGTGGTGATAAGAATGTAAAGAAGTGCGATGGATTTTTAAACCAGTATGAGATGATTTGTGATTGATTGAAAAGTCGTATTTTCTGTCCACATTTTTCTTGACAAATTCAATCGTGAAATTCAGTATTTGATAAGAATATTGCTAAATGTAGATAGGTTTTGTCCTTATTCGGCCAATTGCATTTTCACCAAACCTTTATTTTAAACACTCATCGCCGTTTCAACAACTCTAAGTTGTCATCATCAAGGAATAAACCAGACTAAATCTACTCCTTGATGATGACAACTGCTGTTGAAACGGCGTTGAGTGTTTAAAATAAAGGTTTGGTATTAGGACGCAAAACTCTGTTTTTATATTTACCGTCTGAAAGTAATTCAAAACATTTTTTCGGTAGTGACAATAATTAAAATCAAGCTATGCAACCAACATAACATGGTTTGAGTTCATTCATATGAGAAATGTGTATTAAACGTATTTCATGGAATTAATCGTTAGGTATATAGTATATAAGACCTACAAAACCCTTATATACAGAATTTTTATTGAGAACAAGCTTAACCGCCACAAGTTTAGAAATTTTACTTCCACTATCGGTAAAGGTTACACCCCAACATTTTGTTATCGTTTTTATATATTTCGTGCAAACAACATATGGGATTTTTTTCAAGAACAATAAGTACAAATTCATAGATTAGTTAATAGATAATAATTAGTTGTTTGACTTTTTGTAAGTAATAAACATGAATACAAATCATTTCAACGGTAACATAGATCTTTAATAGGTTAATTGAGAAAAAAAACTAAAACGTCGAGTCTCAGCCAGATTATCTTTTGTCATTATTTTTTAAAACTAAATAAGAATTTCCTAAATTACTGTTCATTTTAAAATGTATAATATAAAATAATTCCCACTGTCTTTTCACCGTTAACTAGAAAAGAGCTCAAGATTTACATTAATCATTCTGTATATCATTATTAGGCACTCCGTTATTATTTAACATTTTATTAAAAAATTGGTAGAGTAATTTAAAATATTAAAAAAGTAACAAAAAATGTGCCAAATGTTCGTTCAAATGAGAAAATATATAATAGAGTAAACCAGATTTCATAATGTCCCACAAAAATAAAAATTAGATAATTTTGAACAAATTTGAAGATAATATTTAGTTGTTTATTTGTTATAAAGAAATTGCTTTGTGACATTTTTGTTAAAAACTATGTTGGCGGTACGACTATATCAATTTAAAATGAAAACAATACATGCGACGAACTCAATTGCTAGCTTATGTTTCTCATATGAGTTATCACATACACAACTGTTAAAACTATTTCGGGTTTTTATTTAGTCTCCAAAATCTCCTGAGTTAACCCTTTTTGACTGTTTTGTATGGGGTTACTTAGCAACAGAGGCCATTTCAGAAAACTCACCATTAGCAGATCATTTAAGAAACAAGTTCGGAATTTATTCTAAATATGATAAGGAATATAGTACGGAAATTTGGCTATAGAATAGTGTTTTGTTTGTAAAAAAATACGTCACCAGTAACAGACAAGTGAAATTGTTACACAGTATCGAAAAACAACTTTTTTTGGTACGAAATTTCGGGATTGCCGAAAATAAAACTAAGCTTCATCATAACAAAGTTCACATTTTTTGACAGCTCCTTTTATTAATAAAAAAGTTTTCCATACGTGTATATCTTAAGTATATATGCAATTTTTATAACTTTTCTCAGTTTCGACTTTTTACAATTTTCCTCCCGTGCGTCTTCCAGCGGGAGCCTGATCGTGAACCCCTCGGGGGTTGCGACCGCTGAACTAGATTTATTACTCTGCCTCTCGTTCCGTACTGCGAGTCCGTCTTATTAAACATCGCATCGCCGGATACATGAGAGCAAATACTCAGGAAGAAGAAGACTCGCTATACACCAAATGGGAGAAGAAGATGGATAAAATGTCAACTACACTAAGAAACACCTACATATCAAGACAAATAGAAACATTTATTTCCAATGCATTGATTTTTATGAACAACGATTAATTCATTTCATTATTATATGATAATATAATGACAATATCCCTAGTTCTCTAGTAAAACTTAATTAGATGAGAATTCATAGTATTCAATGTGTTTTCAGAATTAATTACTTGTTGGAAAGAAGAATTTTGCCAATACCCTGAGAATTAGACGTATTATTATAAAAAATGCTTTTGTAATATAAACGTATTAGTTTTGAAAATCATTTTTGCATATCTGTTGAATTTTTTGGATCATATAACCACTAACAACCAAAATTATTATTGCTACAATGTCTTGTCAGGCAAGCTGTGAACTCGAAAAAGCATCAATGTTGGAGCATTATTCAACAAGGGTGTTTTTCAATGCTGTATTGATTGCAGCACGCCATCTTAGAAGGATCTGTCGTATTTGTATTTCAAACCGCTCATACATCACAATCATACTCACTTGGCCACGAAATCCCGTACGTGAACCAATCGCTTAATTGATATCTCTCTTCTGTGGCTGTTCTCGTTAGAAATTATGAATACTGTTTCTACAAACTTTATTCCCTGTACAAGTGCTCCCCTTCTGAACCACCTCGACCTGGTCCCAATTAGTGCTGTTGATAGGTGTGTTAATTTGTCCTTGTCTACCCGAAGTAGGGACTTTCACACCCTCAAGTTACACAGTACATTTGCGTTATCATACTCCTCAAGATATTATCATTCCTAGAGTTCATCTTGATCCCAGATCAATGTCCAATTCGCTTCAGTTTTTTAGATAGATAATCTTATAGTAGCTGTTATATTATCATCTTCCTGCCTTTTTGGTTTGTCGGGTTCTTCAAAAGTCGTTTTAATAAGGGGTCCTGATTCGTCAATAGGTCTTTTCCTCGTTCATATTTGGAAGCCCCTGGTGTGCTGCAGCTATAGTTAGGTCTGTCTTGATGTTTTTACCAGTATTCGGTATCGTGGGATGGTTGGGTTAGAATTGCAGTTTAAGTGTAACTCTAATCTGTTGTGTACATACTAGTATTTTGGCCTTTCATATCAAGAAATTTGATGGACGTCAGTGGTTGGTTTTGGTGGCTCAGAAACCTCCGTAGTTCCCCCTCACCGTATTGCCATATAATGAAGGTATCGTCAACATACCAACCAGATATTCGATTTCTTCAGTGCATTGACTTCGAATCATTTCACGTAAGTGTTAGCGATCGTTTGCGACAAACGGGACAGATGCTTAGCTATACTGTTGCATAAAGAACTGATGATTCTTCTGATCATAACACTGCCTAAGGCGAACATTGTAGTAAAATCCATTACTGCTCTAATAGAGCTGTGTTCCCTTCATTAGAGCTTCATCGTCTATATCAAAGATTTGTTTAATTGGATATAGGTAAACGGTGTACGAGAGCAAATCTCACTAGACGTTGTTCTTGTCTGAGTTTCACGGATTTGACGATGTGTACCAAATGTCTTGAATCCTTGACCTTAGAAAGATGTTCTGAGTTTCTATTGAAGTTCCATAGGTTGGATGATTGTTAGAAGGCATTTTGATAGTTCTATTGTCCTTGATTTACGTGAGCGAGTGATCCCGGAGATTTAGTGCTTTCTGATGATTTCTCCCGATTTCCTGTGATGCATTCTGCGTTATTTATGAGAATGTTGTAGTATTCTATTCTATTTCGGCAATTCGGACGGCTACCAGTGGCTTCTGTTTCCTCGTTGCGAGTACATTTCGATTTTTTTGCTATATTTTCATGTATGAATTTATAAATCTGTAACTACTTTGATATTTGTGATAGTCAATGAGTAATATATAATTTTAATATATAGGGCTTTCATTTCAAAATTAGCCACACAAAATAACTTTTAACATATCTTTAAAAGAAAAAGACAAAAAAAACGTTCATTTATATTTACGGGGGGACACATTTTACACGTATCGGTCACGTACAGTTTCAACCCCCAAGCGGGGGTGAATATCACTTCTACAAGTTTAAATACAAATGGGTATCATGTGATACTTCTTTTTAAAGGTCTCTTTTTTGTCAATCTTGACACATCAATTTGACCTAGAAACCGTAAAAAAATTATTTTTTAATTTGAAATGCCCCTACATGAAAATTGGTTTAGGGTGGATTTTTAGGGTCTCTGATCACGAATCCGAGCTCAGATTTGCAAAATTCAAAATGGCGGATCCAAGATTTGGCGAATGAAAATTAAAAAAACAGCCGTTTCACACTAAACTTCTTATAAGGGGGTTTTTGGGTTCACTGATCACGAATCTGATAGATAAAATTCAAGATGGGAGATCAAATAAAAAAATTTCCTCCACCATCTTGAGTTTTTTAAATTCCGGACTCATTATGGGGGACCCCAAAAATCTCTAATTACTAATTTTGGCGTATATCGGTTTCAGCCGCCATCACGGATCCGACATTTTGAATTCTGCAAATCTGACCTAACCTGAACCACCCTAAAACAATTTTGGTGTAATTAGTCAATTAATATCAAAATTGATTATTAAATTTGAAAATCTACAACAGGAAAGTATAGTTTTACTCGTAGATAGCTCAGTAATGTTCCTGAATATTAGGTAAAGGAAAGTTACAGGTTTGTTTAGCAATCACTTTAAGTATTATGGTTTGTATGACCTCAACTGTACTTACTTCATTTTTTACCGACTTGAAAAAGAAAGAGGTACTCAATTCATCTGTGTTATGGTTTTTTATATGTGTTGAGTGGTTACTCGAAACTGGCTGAAGTAATTTGGATCGTGTAAACTGGATTCTGTTGGGGGGGATCCCGAAGTTGTCCCATATTTTTTCAAGGACGTAGCTTATACAGTTTTTTATAATATTTGCAAAAACTTTGAACAGATTTTCTTATATAGTATACTCTGTGGAGGCGCCAGTATTAAAAATAAATCAAGGAAATGTTTCTGTTCTGAACCAGGGGTTTAATAAATTAAGTTTAAACTGGATTCTGCTAAGGCGGATCCCGAAGTGGTCCCATATTTTTCTTTCAATGACGTAGCTTATACCGTTTTTAAGAAAATCGGGAGAAACTTTTTAACAGACTTTCTTTTTGTGGGGCATCAGTATAAAAACAAGGAAGTGTTTCTTTTCTGAACCTGGAGTGTAATAAATTGAAAATATATTGGAATGAAACCAAAATAAATGTCAACTTCAAGATGGAGCTTTCAGTTTGTCTCTATATACAGTGTGTCCTCATAAGTTGTAATCAAACCGAAAACTTTCTAATAAAGAATATTTAGAGAAAAATTTGTTCTTCATAAAAAGATTTACAGTCAGAAACATATACGTAATAATTACATGTCACATTTTCAACTGTATACGAGGTTTGTCAGCAAGTAAGATTTTTCTTTAAAAGTGAAGTACCTTTATTTTTGTTCATATTTACAATTGTTATCAAACAGATGTAATTAGAATTAAAAACTCATTGGTCCATTGCACTAAAAAATGTATTACAAATATTTATGTAATTTTTCCAACTATATACCAGATTTCACAATCTATACCAATTTTGTTTAAGAGTAAGGTACCTTAATTTTTTTATAATATCTTAATGTCTTATTAATCAAGACTTATTAGAATTGAAAACTGCATTAAATTAAGCTGTATCACTAAAAATTGTAGAATAAATAGTTTCTTGAAATTTCGCGGAGGTATCTATTAAATGAATGTATTTGGAATTCATTAATGAGTTGTACCTTACAACTCTGCTGTTCAACTTGGCACAGACTTCAGAAAAAGTATTTAATTGTTGCAGGAAAAAATGTTTTATGCTTTGTCGTTAAGGTCCTTTTTTGAAGTCGGTTTTTGTCTTTTTTAACGGGTTGATTTTATGGTTGTTTTCTCCTGAAGTAAGTTCATTATATTTGAAATTTGGTTATATATATCGTCCAGGCGTTTGCTCTAACATGCTTGTAAATAGGCATTACATTCCTTAATTTTTGTGGGATAATTTTTGATGAACACGAATAATAAAGCAACACTACACTCCTAAGGACAATTAGCTATAATGATCATAACATATTAGTACTGACTTCCACTGAACTGGTGTACGAGGAGTAAGTTCCAGGGGACTCCACGATATGTGAAATCAGCCCTTCATGAGATGATCTAATGCCTAAGCTTACAAAATCGATAACACCTGAAAGATGTTTACAATATGATTAACCGGTATTCCTACATATAACAGTTGTAACGGAAAACTTCTAATGCACATTAGGCCACAAGTTTTGGGGGGAAATTGTTACCGATAGGCAGCTCAGACGTAAGTTCTAAGTTTCTGATGCTATTAACTGAAGACCTGTCTACGAGGACGCCAAGCCAATAAACATATATATTCAAACAAAGAAAAGACTACATTAAAAAAATAATAACAATTTACTTTTGAAACAATTATTTTTCATACAAAACATTGGTAATGTAAAAGTAGGCAAAGATTGATAGCTATAACAATTTTACCAATTTAAAGAATGGAGTTAGATTCTTGCTGTGACTTGAGATGAATCAGTGGCTCGGAGTAGCTAGCTTACGTTCTTCCAGAGGTACTGAAGCTCTTAGCTTAGGTTCTTGAAATCTCAGAGGCCAATTCCAATCAGACAAATAAATAATCGCTCTCAGTAAAATTTGCCCTGAATCTTCCCCTAACCGGCAGTTTTCCGGACTCGATGTTAACAGTTAACGTCCAACAAGTTATTCATATGTGACCCTACCGCCGTGATGAAATTAGTGTTTTCACTCTAGATTTTTAAACATTAAATATAATACAATAACAATCTTTAAAATAATCATTACTCAAAATTTTATTAAAGTTAAGACAAAACTAAGTTGTTCTGTTCGTTAATTACCTACGGTACGTATAGGTGAAGCTCAAAATACAACTGTTGTTTCAAAAACAGATCTGTAGATATTAATTTAAATGGTTTGCCTTTTGACTTGAACAGGTTAGCCCTATCGTTGAGTGAACTGAAGTCGAGTTGATGGGAAAAATTCAGTACTTAAGATATAAAGATAATAAAAGTTTTACGGTATTCAAATCCCTCAAAGGTATCTAACAAAAATATGCAATCTGGGATCATAAATTTATGTTCTAGAACCAGCCTTATCAGGATGATATGAGCCAAGAATAAACTGGCTCTCTAGTAAAAGATAAAATAATAAAACAAATATTAAAATATATTTTATCAATAATAATGTATTAAAAAGGGACCTGAACTGAGTCAATGCTCCAAAAAAATAACAACTACGTGACTTAGAACATAAGAAAATATAAATCAAAATTTACCGGTAAAATTAAAAGTTAATAAACAAAAAAAATAATTCAATTATTTTTTTACTCTTCTGTAATGGTTTGCCTTAGTTAAAATAATTGGCTTGGTATTGGAATCAAGCGTATTACCTATCTAAACGCTCGAATTATAATTTCCTGAATTTTTGAAGGAGGTCAAAATTATGATGTTCCAAATTCATAAAAAAACAATCAGTGGCGAAAACAGCTGAAGCGATATAAAGAGAAATGTTTATTTGCATATTTATATATTCAGACAACTTCTAATTCGAATCATTTTTGGAAATAGCCCTCAAACTCTTTGCCTCCCATTTATAACTCGAAATAGTTAACTGTTGCAGGAAAAAAACTGAGGAGAGAAAAACCTTATGAACACCTAAAATAATCAAAGACATCCTTAAGGATTTTTCTGCTCTGATGGTAATGTTCATGATATAATGCAAATATCTTGAATTTTCTATATATAACATGGTTGAATTAAAGTTATTTCAAATTAAGGGAACTCTGTATTTCAGTTTTTAAAATGGAATAGAACATGATACAAAAAGTAATGTGCAGAAAATAAACAAGTGGCAAGTAAAAATGTCATAATATATTTTCCAAGTTAGAGACCTAACCAAAATTGCAACAAATGAATTTTAAAAGATAATTGTACAGGTATGCCAAAAACTAGTCATCTGGAGGTGAACATTCCTCCCTGTGTAACCAAATCACATGAGACACTAACTATTAATTGACTAAATGTGATAAATTCATTTTCTTGCATACACACATTACTACTGGATTCTTGTCCGTTTGTGCGTACAGAAATTAGGTTTCTACTGGAAAAACTATGGGTTTCAAGCTCATACAGATCTTATAGATAACGAATTTACGTTTGTGCTTAAGCAGAAAATGGAATTTTAAAGGAAGAAATAAATCAAGAATTACACAATTATCAAGAATTTTATTTGTTATGTGTTCTAAATGTCATTTAAATGAGAGAAAACCCTAACGAATAACGAAATTAACTATTTCCCCCACTATTAATCCAGAAATCACTTTTTATGAACAGACTATTGAGCTGTCGCACATAAAAAAATATTAACTACCTAATGAGAGAGTTAAATAAGACCATCATCCCGTTGAGATATATCTTTTCTTCAACATACGTAAGCCTTACATTAAATCAGCAAAAAACGTTTCTATCAGTGTACGGGAGACAAGGAACGACGGCACGGAACGACAAGCGTTGTAGAACAACCGCGAGTTCTTGCCTCGCCATCGAGATTAATGTCTAATCTGGAATTGTTACTATGATTGCGTAGGAAATTTCGACGAAATTACATACCTTTCTCGTGAACGACGTTTCTGGAATGCGGCGGGCTGATGTTCCCGAATTTCTTCACCGCCCGGGACGAACAGAAAGGGGAACGGGACGTTAAGGGATGGGAAGTTGATGAGGCGGATTAAATTAAGGACGCACTTCGTCAAATATTTTGAGGAACGTGTTGAAGTTGAATAACTAAGAGAGTAACAATGTAATGGAATTAGATGGAATGAATATTACATTTGCAGTACGCTAATAAGTAATTTGTTGCAGATGTAATTTCGTCAGTTATTGCTATTGTTGCCTTGGTATTTATTAGATATTACATCCTCAATTTTACAAAGTTCGTTGGAGCAATTTTGAATAAAATTTTTTAGTACGTAAATCTGAAAAAAGTACAGGTTTTCTAAAATAATTAAAAAACTCTGCATGTGTTGGTAAGTACATATAACACAGGCAATATTAAGTTTTCTATATAAAGGTTTATGCCAGAAAATTGGTAAAACATATCTGTTCTCTAAAAGCAAACTAAGTTAAGTCCCACATTGTCAAATTTCAGTTAAATTTGTTAAGTTGTTTGTTTTTTCCCATTTTGGGATATCTGTAAAAACAACTAAAATACCTTGTTTTAAATCAAATTAAGTCCGAAGTCAGCCCTGAGCAAAATGAGGTTAAGTCACATGATCGCAGTTTGGGTCTGGACATCTTAGTTTATGTTCCTGTCTATGACTCGCGGAAAAGATCAAAAAAAGTTTCTTGGAAATTATCTAAACATCACCAAGACTCTATAAAGAGCATTGCGAGGTCTCAGGAATCCCACCAGACAGTATTGCTAAAGAATGGCTTTATGGTGAGATTTTCAACTATAAGTTCAAGTTTAAAAACGAAGATAATGACACTTGTGATACTTGCGATATATTTTCATTAAAATTGCAAGACAGAATTGTTGTGGCTGATACATGATCATTTAATAGAGGATAATCATTACTTTAACGAAAAAGTAAAAATATTAACATTTACAAAATTATCCCAGTAAAATCAATTTATTAGAATCCCTAGAAATTAACAGATATAAATACTCAGGTAGACTATTAAATAATCAGTTAGATCTTAATCCAGCTCCACTCTTAAATCTTTTTAATAGCTCTGTGCAATTAGTTAGATAAAGTACAATGTATATATAAAATGGTGTAGTTTTAGTATTTTGTGAAACTTGATAAAGGCATTGTATGCCGAAAAACGTGTCGTTTTGCTACAATAAAGTGTAAATCTCGAAGTCTATTTTTCGATTTTGTGTTTTCTCAAAATTGCAAGAGGCTGAAACGCAGGATCTTAGATTCTCAATACAGAAAGAGTATGATGATCAGTTGCAAGATGCGGAAATAGATATAAAACGAAAGCTGAAGTCAAGAAACGTTTACGAGAAAAGAACACAGAAAAAATAGTCATGATAGATCTAAAAAAGTATTTACCAACCCCGGAACTTCATAACTCACAAAGCTTCTATAGCCTAAAGCTTTGAACGTATAATTTACTGATACATGATTCAACCCTGGAACAAACCTATAGTATGATGGGGGGTGAACAGATTTCTGGACGAGGAGGGAATGAAGTAGCATCCTGTGTGTTAAAATGGTCTGAAGATAATTGCCCATCCCAAAACAGAAACACACAGATGATTATGTGCTATTTTTTCTTCTTCAAAAGAATAGAAACCTTAATGTTGTTAACCATAAACCATACCATAACCATAAATTTCTAGTTAAATCCACACCCACATGGAGTGCGATGGCCACCATTCTTTAATTGAAAGGGAACGAAAAAAATTACCCCAATTGAAACTAATTACGCCATAGGATTGGCACCTGCTTGTTACATTAGTCATTGTAAAAAAATATTTTCATGTGGCAGGGATGGAAACCAAAGACTTTTTGGATTTTAAAAGTTTATGTAAAGGAAGTCATGCCACAATAAAACAGATTCGGGGGAAATTTTCTTATAGATGCTACAGGAATTTTATGATTTTAAAACCAAATTCAAGGATGATTTTTCATGTCATGATATATATATATATATATATATATATATATATATATATATATATAGTTGTTGTGCTTCACCAGTTTTATGTAAAAGACAGATGGGTTAGTCGAAATAAACTTCTTTGGCTTAATATATTCATTATAAGATGCAACTGGAAACACTGTTCTACATTTTTTAGTTAAATGTTTTATTTTTTTAAGAATAATAAATAACTTTGTTTGGACTTGACATGAATAGACTGTATTTATTCTAATCCTAATTAGGGACTTAACATAAGTTAAGTGCTGTAAAACTTTCTTTCCTAAGAAGTAAATTATGATAAGTCACTTAGAAAAAATAACTTATTTATAAAAAAAATCGGCCACAATTTATTAGGTATTCGTATGCCAAATTTTAAAACCATAGGTTTAAAAATAACTGAGTAACGTTGAATTCTCTTTAATAAATATCTTCGAAATTGCTTTTCTCAAAACTATATTTTGTGACTTAACATAGTTGGTTCTAAGGTACAGATATTTCTTTTTGAAACCTTAAGCAATAAGAAATAAACGTCAGAAAATCTAAAGAAAATAGTCAGTATAACTGACTGTCGCCAGCTTTAATGCTGGCGTGCATAATTCTCGCACTCCGTTACAGTTACAGTTTTACTTTAGTGATCGTACAGTGGTCGAAATTCGAGCATACTTCATGAAATTTTTTAGATTATTGGGGTTCTTTAGAACGTGCTCCCTGTAATTCCTAAAATGTGTACCAAAAATTGACCAACTTATTTTTTGGTGCCACGTAATATAAAATTAATTATCTATAGACAAAATACATAGATCGAAAACAGTAACAGACTGGTAGATTACGTATCTACAAATAATTGAAAAATTCGGCATTTACATATATATTTAAACATGTAGTTATAAGTTTTCAAAATAAAAGACTTCATATACCTTTAAAAATGTTAACATTACATTAAATAATATATTAATATTAAATATATTATCTTCAAGCTTTAGTTAACACCAACATGATCATATTTACAACGCAATGACAGTTGTGAGTGTCCAATAAATGGCAATAATTTTATAACTTAAATTTTCCTGGGTCCGATCTAATCTCCGATCTCTCGTCATTCTAACGATGTACAATAATTTTAGCGAAGGTTCAAAATTAACTTTACGTTTAATTTCATTTGCCTTCCACATTTGAGTCACTCCATCTTACGATCCATATTATGAATAAATTTTAGCTTTCTGCCCTAAAATTCGTCAATAGTTAGAAAACGGTATTGAACTGATTTGTCTTTGCCTACTTTTGCTTCTATTCTGCATTTAAAAATTATATTTTGTTATAAAATGATTGTTTAATATGGCTTATTGTTTAACATTAATTGAAAATTTTGTGAAATTGAACAAACTTAATTAAATAATATTCTATGTGTACAAAATTTAAAAAAAAATTTAACCATTTATAAAGCTTTCAAACAAATATTCCTTGCAGAAGAATATCGATATCGGTGTGCATGTGTATATGTAAAAAATATTGGTATATTTTGAAAGCAAATCATAAATTTATTGATATTATGGAGATGGCATTGTAAACTGATATTCGAAAACATTTAACATAAATATGAATCCTAAATATTTTCTGAAGATTATTTGTGGTATGTTTTTTGATAAATATTGCAAACAAAAGGCTATTTATTATATTAAAATCCAAATATTTCAATGATTATTTGTCCTTGTTATCAATGGAATTATAATGTGAATTATAATAAAACGGTCGGCCCAGCTTCGCAGGGTTAGCAAACCTTGTATGGCTACATTTGCTTTCTGTCATTGTGGTTTATCAGCTTGATGCGTAGGGTAGGTGGATCAAATTTAAATATAACATAAGCGCATCCCACTTGGAGTATTTTTATTCTATTTTATTTTATGCAAATATTTCGTCAAATCGCGTCGATATGGCATCGCATGAAATTATATTGTCGTGCAATATTTATAATTTTGCGGTAACTCCTAAGATATTAAGTAATTATTTAAAGAGCAATTACATTGCGCATAATATGCTTTAAATAACTAAAATATAAAATTCACTTGTTGATCAGAATCATCCTCTGTAAGCTCATGAATGAGATACACATTGTAAGGTTGAAAAATAACTTTCTTTGAATATTTTGCAATACTGGCTTCCATTTTCTTGCAGAGCAATTTCCGTCACTGTTGTGTGATTGCTTTTCCGTAACGTCAATAAAGCGTTTGATTTGGTTCATGTTTGCCAAATCTTTAACACCTCCCGTTCCCTGTTATCATGCGACAATTCTTTTTAGAGTGCTTCTAGAAATTGAAGCGCTTTGACCATGGACTGTACCATTAGGTAATGTCAAATAAGAAACAGTATAGAGTTAACGCCAAAGCGACTAATTAAAAATAATAGACACAAATAATCTGAATGTAATTATTAATCAAGAAGTTATCAATAGTAAATTACTTTCTATTAGTACAAGAAATTGATGAAAAAATACATCACTTTCCTGCAGAAATTTATCATAACACTGTATGTAGTAATTGATTTCAAGAAACGAACAACTTGGCTGTTGCCCAAGATTGACAAAAACCTGTGACTGAAGGGGAAAAATATTCTTACAACAAACATTTATAAGATCTAAAAAAATTCTTGTGTTCAAACATCACTTTATTCAAAAATTAGTATTCAAGAGTTCGCGTTTCAAAAAGAAACGTGTAACCATCATTCAAAACGACATCTCACCAAAGATAACCAACTCGGTGTCTTCGTTTTGCTTTACCGTCGATGCAAACCCGAAAAAAACCGTGACATGTACAAAAACAAAAAACCGACAACACGAAAAAATGGAATTGTGACCGTTTGAAAAGTGTCGCTCGCTATATATTCTGTCTCGTCTCGGCCTCCGTCTTGTCTATTTATTACCGACAAGTTTACGGAAACGTCTCCGCCTGTCGGTTTGTCGTATTTTTCTCCATCTGATGATTTTTGGCAGCGTTTGCATAGCTGTAGAGGGAAGGTTTTCTGAAGGGTTGACGGAAACTTATATTCGTTTAAGCTTTTAAGGAAATAGATCAGTTATTAGAAACTTGAATAATAGTTATTCAATCTAATAACCAATTTATTTGGGGACACTAATGTGCAATCAATTGTGAGGTAGTTGAATATAAAAAATGGAATTGTAGTCATTGGTGAACGATGGATACAAACCATCTAACGAAATGTATTTCTCCCCTTCCTCTTTCCTATATTAATTTTTAACTTTCAATGTACGGAGAGACTCCTTCTTATTTACTCTCCATAGACAAATCCGTACCTATACTCTCTGTTAGAGCACGTTTTATTTTTATTGGCAGTTTTATTGTTTCTCGTAAAACAGCTGTGTGAACGCATCACCTGGCAAGAGGAACAAGAATCACACAGATTGATTAAGACTCGCACAGCTATGGTACAATTCGGTACTGTTTCTCGACTCCATTTGATGCAGCTAAACCAAGAAGCCAGAAAAAACCCAGACCTGGTCAATTCATACTCAAGGATTGGAACGCTCAAAAAATATATATCAACGCCACTGGATTGCATACTCGTGGGTAAAGGCAATAAGTTAATTTAAATACAGTTTAGTAGCTAAGTAAACCCCCTAAATGACAGTCTTCAAGAAATTTACATTAAAGTCACCCATAACATTGTAGTATTTGTATTATATGTTTATCGTCGTTCAGCCCTTCTTTCTGTCCACTGCTGAACATGGCCTTATCAAGAAGTTGCTAATTCTATTATAAGTCTCTGCGATTCACTGTGTTGTTACACTTGTGATGTCGATTGGATCGGTGTTCTACTTCCGCTTTGTTTATTCGACCCCTCTCTGCATTCCAAATCTCCCTTAGCCCGTCTGTTATCCTTTATTCAAGCCACATAACGGGTACTCTTTCATTTTTGCTTCGTCCTTGCTTCCTCTTTTCGGATTTGGTCGCTCAGTGAGGCTCCTAATCAAATAGATCTCTTTCTTCTACTTTGTCTTAGTTGTAGTTTTACAGCAGAGGATTTTGTTAAAGATACTGTTTTATCCCCATAAGTTAGGACTGTGACAACAAACTGGTTCAAATCTCTTAGTTTTATGCTAAAAGAAATTTACTTTTCTTATGTTACTTGTTACATATTTTTAATGTAAATTATGGGAGTGTATCTGGTGTTTTCCAAAACGTTGGTTTTTCAAGGTGTACTTGGTGGCTATGTATTTTAGGAGATTACTACAAACTTTTATTAATATCACATTGATCTGTATATTCTGGGAGCTGAGTCAATGATTGATTTTTGACCCTTCACGTTTTGTAACAGATAGCATTAAGTACTTGCGGCTGCCAAACTAATCTAACTGTTGTAGTTTCGCAGTGGTTTATAATCTCATAATTGGACAGCTTTTGTATAAACAATATTTTAGTTTGTTTTATTTTGCTCAATGAACCTTTAGATAATACAACATCGAAAGTCATGCTGAATAAATAATCTCATGTTAGTTAGGTGTACCTGCTTCCCGTGTTTAACATAATAAAAAAATGCAATTTACTTTTTCAGTACTACATCATTCAATGTACTAGTCCCGTTTCGAAATAGGTCTTCTCATCAGGTACACTTCCCTGAATGAAGTTTTTATTCACTAAACACAACCACACACATTTTTCCCGCCAACAAAACCTAATACACTCCTAGATTTTTAGGCCGGCTAAAATCCGAATCCGATGTCGGTTTGTCAGCATCAGTACACTGTCAAGGTCATTTCAAGGTTAATTTACACAACCACACATAAAGTAATGTATTACCGCCAACGAAACCTAGTATAGCATTACATTGTTTTTTTGGTTCGTTGAATCCGAATTCAATTTTGGCTGTATCGCGTTGCGTTTAAGATCATTTCAAGTTCAAAATAATCAGATTTTGTCAGAAATATCGGAAATAAATTATATGAAGTTTCTAGAGGTCGCTAAATCTGAATTCGATGTCTGTTTGTCTGAAGGCAGTGACTTTAAAGATCATTTCAAGTTCACATTATCAGATTTCGTGAGAAACATATGACACAAATTCCTATGTAGGTTTTTAGAGGTCGTTGGATTCTAAACCGATCTTAGATTCAGAATCTGCAAATGATCTTTATTCAATTTTACTGCTGAAATCTGAACATTTGACTCTGAAGTCAAATAAACAGACAACTAAACCTCGGATTCGGGTTCAGTGACTCAAAAGATCTAGAATGTGCCTTAAGTTGACATACAAAGTAATCACGGATTCGAATTAAGCGACCTCAAAAATCTGCATGTCATTTTTTTATGATTTGTGTGCGAAAATCTGCCAATTTGACCTTGAACGCGAGCTGATACACAAAAACCGACTTCGGAATTGGATTCAGTAACTCAAAAAAAAACAAGTTTTGTTGGTGGAGATTTTTTTTTGAGGTGAAATCGGTTACTTTTCCAATTTTCCTATACCTAAAAATGTTACTAAGACATTAAAAAATAGAATGAACCTTTTTCGAGGCAACATTATTGCAGAGGCAGTATCTGCGATAGGTACAAACAATATGCCTTTTCCATTTAATACTGACGAGTTAGTTGTTGATTTGACTTGTTTAAAAATTTTAAACAAAACATTATATTTTAAGTAATTAGATTAGGTGGCAACAATACAGTATAAAGGGAGTTTTTAATTCCATTTGTAAATCCACACAGTTAACGATTAAGTATTGTACATACATCAACGAGAAGGCTTATTAGAAAATAATACTCGGATAAATACATAATGATTTCAGTTTCTGCAGCTACTAGGCAGATTAGTTGTTTCTACATCATAAGGAAAATAAATTTAACCCTTATTTGTGACATTACCACACTCATTTATTATAATTAATTAAATTTATCTGCATTGTCGAACATATTTCACTTAATTTTACTCCTTAATGGATTTTAAATTTTCAAAAGGTTTATTATTAAAGTTGAAAATACTGACCTAAATAGACCCTATTTAGTGACCTAAACCTTACTTTTTTGAAATGTTTTAATTACGACAAGAAAGTCAACGTGTTAATGTTGCTACATTATTGTTCTTGAGATTTGTCATATTAAAATCTGAGCCTTGAACAATGTCTTCTGCCAAAAACATTTTTTTGATATTTAATATTGCATTATTCGAATGGGAATTATGATTCTTTGTTTCTTTCTACCGGACAATTATCGCTGCTGGCGAGGAATTTTTCGTAATTGAGGAAAATGTCTTATTAACCCAATTGGTCCAGTATTTTTAACGATGAAAGAATGCTGTGATTTATCCAGTGGTTGTCATAACACTGAATTTATCTCACTTATACAGCTATTTAAACTACGATATGCAACCATGTTTACTCATTAGTAGCATGTGAGAATTGCAATTTGTTTATAATCATTAAGAAATTTAAAATGAGCAATAATAATATAAAAATTATGACCTATACGAACCTAACAATGTCGAATGAGAATATAATAGAAAAAGAAAGTGTTTTATTAAAAGGGGTGCTAAAATTTGAATATTTAATAAGGTTCTAACAGTATTATCGCCACCATTTTTTAATAATATGTGTACAATGGTGTCTTCAAAGTTATGTAATTAAAAAAAATTATGCAGTAAATAAAATATTAATTTTGATTATTTATGTGTGTTTTCTCTTGTCACAACGATTCTAAAAACCAGAAAAAGTAAATAACTGAAAAAGCTGGTTTTGGATGTGTACGTTTAAGTATTTTCATGAGACGTGACGTTTCGAATCCTTATTACGAATTACTGTCTCAATGTTTTTTGGATGATTGACAACATTTAAAAAATTCCACCACTCCACCACTGTCTTAAAACAACGCCTGTCTTTTGTATAATGTTGCATTTTAAAGTATATGTGTCAACAATTATAAATTTAATTATTCTCACAAATTGAAATTACTAAGAATTAAAAAGACTACTTGGCATTGGGTGACTGCAATATCAACCCCAGCAAGCTTATATCAACAGTTTAAAACACAACTAAGTCTTGTTAAACTATTTACTTGCAGCTGTTCTTCATCTAGTCCCATGGTATAGTTTTATCAGTTTCATTTTCTTATTCCTTACTATACCTTTTGTTTTTGTTCGGTTCCTTCTACACCATCAACTTCTCTGGTCCGCTCTGTGTCGGTTTCAGTTTTAATTAACCGAGCGATGGCCGGCAAAAGGTACCGAGGACCTTTGAAAGATAGCATCTTTTAGCGAATAGCAGTAGAGTACTTGTTTGGTTGTGGTTGTTGTAAGATCTTTGCTGATTTACGAGCGCCAAATATGGTGATGTGCTGATGATCCCGAGAGCTAGCCGCACAGACCTTGTATTCTTTTCATTCTTCTTCTGCCGTAAAGTTAATTATATGAGAGTGATACATGTCCTTCTTACTTGCTTATGGACTATTGTTCTTTTTTACGAGAATTGTTAGTCCGTTAATGAAGACAACAAGTTTTGATGAGAACACCGTAGTTAACTGTTAAAAAAATCTCTTTTATTTTACAAATTGACACACGCATGGAAATTGTTGGACGAACAATAATTTATGCCCTGAACAATGTGGCAAACCCTGCATACTGCATAGCCTGTGAATGTTATAACTTTAATACACTACATACTTTTTAATACTGAGTCAAAAATATGGCTTAAAATTCTTAATACTTTTATTATTAACCAGAACGTGGTTGAACGGAAAATAACGTGCAGACACTTTATCTTTAATTTTACTAAACTTGGTTTACTTTTATATGAAGGAACAAGCAATCGGGGAAGGGCTTTGAATGGTTTAAGATTTGAAACAAACGAACAAGTGGATTGGCGTTTTCATTAGAATTTCGATTTATGGCAGTGAATACTTTTATTATTTTAGACAATTGTGATGTTCTTTTTTTGTCATTTTTGGTATATTTTTGCATTTCAAAATTTTTATATTGTTGACATTTTTTAACATTTTAACTGTCTTTCGCATTTGTGATATTACATTTTGATCCGTTTAGATATTTAGAATGATTTTCATGTTTTTATGTTGCACAAGGATGTAATTTAATATTTCTCCTGCAACTTTTAGATTTTTTCCGTTAAAAAAACCCTCGTTTGATTGTTTAATTTGTTTTAGATATTTTGCAATTTTTTGAAATTTCATGTTCTTATTTTAGATTGACAAATAAATCGCGACATCTAGATGTTTAAATTTAATATTATTTTGGTAAAACCTAGATGCTATTATAAATAGTAAATGATTAAAATTTGAATAAAAAATACCAAGGAGTATACATTGTTTTATTAAAGTTTGTTAATAATGTGTTTGTCCACGGCGGTTATTTGTCACTCCCCAACACTTCTCTGCATTTATTCAATAAGGTGGTCTACTTCTTCTCGAGGAATACTCTCCCAAGTTACCTGTATTTCATGTCTTAGAACCTCCAAAATCTGTGGGGACTGGGGTAAATTTCAAATACTTTTACCCATCAAATCCCAAACCTGTTCTATGGGCGAAAGGTCGGGGAATCTGGGCGGCCATGGCACCAGATTCACAAGGGTCTCTTCAAACAAGTTTAAAGTAACTCGGGCAACATGAGGCCGAGCACTATCTTGTTGAACTATGTGATCCATGCGCCGATTAAAGTAGTACATATGGCTCAACTGCTTTCTGAAGATAAAGTTGCGCTATCATGTTGCCTCGAGTAGTTAAAGAAATCCCAAATAATGTAAAAAAGAAGAATCTTCGGGGAAAACTTAACAAACCTTTTGAAAGAGCTTTAAAATTCTTCAAAATGAGCTGTTCTAAAATATTAAGAAAAAAGTTTACGGATTGTTGTTCTATGTGAAAAACTCAAGCAATTATAACTATGCCTATTTTGCCTAGGATTGAAGCTGGACCCTTCAGACGAGGAGCTTCGGAGAATCTGCTACTCAAATGGGTAAAGGGCATTATCTACACCAAGTTTATAATCAAAGGCTTAGAATATTGCGAAATTAAAAAATCATCAACATGTCGACTTCAGATATGCTACAATTAAGAAATATTAAAGGACGTACAGGCTTTGTGGAAATTTTTGGCACATCTTAATCCATTTGTTAATGTGAATATTTTCCAAAATAATGTTACACGCTTAATAGGCAGAGAGAAAATAAATTGTCATAGTGCTCTGATAATTGAAAACGATGAGAAAATTAAATTGCCTGCACTGAACTGAACTAAAATCTGGTCCCTTTTGTCTCGGAACACTGCATTGTATATATTTTGTTCTTGTAGGGCGTTCTAGTGAATTGCTGTATGTTCCATGTCAGTAGTCTAGAAATGATAAGAATTTTCTCGAAATATCAAATACAGTTTTCTGTCTAAAACATAAAATTTTGTGTATGTGTTAGTATCACCCAAAATATTCTACTTCATTTATTTAGATTAGCCCTGTATATTAAATCAGCTCCATGATACCAAGTTATTGTGCAGAAACGTCCAATCAGAAACAGGTTAAAATTGACTTTCAAAATTCCATTACACAGCCAGATACAGGTGATGTTAATAAAAGCATATTAAAAAAGGTTATTTCAGTGCTAGGAATTAACCTCAATCCCTTTTCTTGCCAGCATGCTCTGTTCTGTGTTTCCCTAATCCACTTTATTTCAGCTCTTCGTTTGATATCATCAGTCCACCTGGTCTTAGGTCTACCCACAAATCTACGTCTAAGTCTTGTTCTCCATTTGAGAATACGCTTGGTCCACCTGCCGTTTGTTCTTCAGGCTGTGTCCTGCCCACTTCATTTTTAGTTTTGCAGCTCGGCCCCCATGTCCTCTAGTGGTGCTTGCCATCTCAACCACGAATCTGTCACTCAGCTTAAACGACAAGTTTATTCTTTCATGAAATCTCAGTGTTGTTGAAAGTGTGTGTGTCAGTTTTTTTTTGTAAGACACGATGTTTCAGTACTATAAGTTAGAACAGGTAGGGGATACTGATGATGTAGTTAACCTTTCAGGAAATTTGGTATTTCGAATATGAATGTAGGACCAATGAATTAATAGTAAAATAGATACTAACAACAAAACAATCCATGTAGACCCATTGCTATTTTTCTGACAAATTCGAATTCGCACAATTCCACTACCTCTATTTGATGAAGTAGGCATTAGGACATCAACAAAGTCTTCATGACTTGCAAAGTCCATGACTACAAATAAAATGAATCACCTCGCATTACTCCCACCAACGAAAAGGGCTGTCCGCCTGCACATTTTATTTCTTATAATGAGGGCATACAACCGAAGAACGAAATATATGGACGAAATATGTAATCAGCCTACTATTTTTTTACTGCATAAACAAATTATTTGTTTACTAAATTCCATGCATGTGATCCGTAATTTGTTGCTTTATTTATTTATATTATATAACATTAATTCTTTGAACAACCTTCCATTTTTTTGACTTGCAGGTACAAGCGAGTGAGTGGCTCACTCGGCGCTTGGCGCGGACTCACCGACTTTGCGGGCCGCTGGAGATGGTAATTTTAGCACAAAAAATAAATAAAAAACAGTATTGTAGGTCTGAATACGCTTTACAAGTTTCTTTTCGGTCATAATAAAAGCAAAAAAACAAATTTCATGTTCTAAATTTTTGTGTTTTCCAATCGATATCTCGATAACGATGCATGATATGTGATAGCCGAATTATTGTCAAAAAAAACAACTTTACCACTTTTTTCAAGATGAAAACCCACTAGGAAATCTTGATTGACTGGACAACTTAGTAAAATTAAGTTCCATATTTATGTTGTTATGAATCTCTTTTGCGACCAACACTAGTTTGGGTTTTTCCAAAGGTGGTGGTTATTGGAAAGTTTTACTGTAAATACAAATTTATTTAATTAAGGAGTCAATACAAATCTGGAAGTTTTTTCCTGATTGTAGGTGATAGAAAATAGACATTTCTTGTGTATTAATTTTCAAACCTAATTCAGATCGATACTGATAGCTAAAACTTTCTGAACTATTTTTTCACATTTTTATCGAAACGATTAAACTACACCGACATGATGTGTAGCTCAATAAAATGTCTGCTTGGATTTAACGGGTGTGGTGTTGAAATAATCTATTGGGTAGCCAGCCGGGCTTCTATATTATACCGAGGGTAATCATTTTATAGGATTGTATAATTTCATAGTAGCAAACTGATGGAAAGGAAGACGATTTCGTGATGCGAGTGAACCGATCGAAGCACAGCTTTACCTGTTTTCCATTGTAGCATGTTATTATTGATAATTAAAGGGGTGCGGCACTGAGTGAATTGGATTTTGTTGGTTCGGATCGAAATTATGAAAAATAAAGGAAAAAAACAACGTGGAAATGTTCATCCAGTCACGACATACATGAATATTTATTTCTTCATAATCAGATAGAGTAGTAATCCAGTCTGAAACATAATTTCAAACATTATTTTATGATTCTTTTGGTTAGGATAGTAAATAGTGCATAGGTTTCGATTAATATGAAGCGTTATCAGTTACAAAATGGTTGAGGTAAATTGAAATTAAATTGTTTTAATTGGTACCAGCTCGTAAATAATAGGCAATTGTAAGGACTTTGGATTTGCCGTACTAGAGACTGTAAAAAAATTATATCTTAACAAGCATTGTTATAACGCCCTTGTCATTTTCAAAAACATCTTTGGTTCGTCATTCAAAAATAGAATTTTTTTTTAAGTCGGTCCATTTATTTGCGACCATGTCATAGTTATTGAAATTAACATGCCTTCCAAAACTTGCTCAAGCGTCAAAGATGTAATAAATAACTACCATTTTCAGTTATTCAAATACCAATTGAATAAAGGCATCGAAAAGTTTCAGTCTTGCATGTCAAGTTTCGATATCCTAGTTACTTTATTCTCCTCTTGTACAGTTTCACAATTGGACGTAGGTTCATTGGGTTTCAATATGTCTTCAATGTACTTGACTAGATTTAGAAAACCACTTCTATATTGTCGTCAGTTACAAATTTCCTGAACTGAAAACTACATTAAGGTTATGTCCAACGCAAACGCGATATGCGCGGTGCGAGTGGTGCGTTGCATCAATGTGGTAGCCGTTCCCTGAAGTAATAATGGTATTGTCGTCGACAAATCTTAAATTGGATATCTTGTTTCCTTTAATATTTACGCAGCCATGCCAGTTGTCAAGCATCGTTTTCATCACTAACTCAGAGTAGATGTTGAGCAACATCGGAGACAAACTTCTTTTCTAGTTGTTATGTTCTCTGAGAGATTCCCGTCGATCATTATGTAGGGTTCTCACCCTACATAATGATCTCACGGGAGACTGCCGAGATCGACGGATTCGAAGTTTACGCCACCCTATCAAATGGTATCAAATGCCTTCGAGTAGTCCACAAAACAGAGACAAACTATAAAGTAGTTCGCCCTGACCTTGTCGATAATTTGCCTCAGATTTAAAATCTGTTCGCGCCTCCCGCGTCCTTTTACGAAGCCAGCGTGCGTCCATTAGATTTGCCATGCAATAATAACAAAACATCTGGCTTCTAAAAATCTTTATCAGATTATATACAACTATTTCCTGCTAAAGACTATATAACCCACACGTTAGGTCCATACATTTGTATCATTGACAAGTTTTATACAATATATACTGTTCCACAATGTCTTTGCAAACACATAATTAAACACATACATAAACACATACAAAAGTATATACAGACAAACAATACTTTTATGACAAACAGTTCGTCAGGTATTAAAAGATCTAAAAACATCTTAACACTACTGCACCTGTCACATGGCGATTATTTAGCGTCAACTCGCGTCATTGAAAGAACTGTGGCCAATATCAGACTATTATAGATGGATGAGACCGTACAGGTCCTGTAGATTCCCAGAGTGTTCAGCACTGGGTTGTTCTCTCTGCATCTCTGGACCATATCCCCGGGCGCCCAATATAAGGAGGAAGGTTTACACTGCTTTATTAGGGTGAATCTTACATATATATGGCACCTTTAAATGTTTGTAAACTACATTTCTCGACAAGTCCTCTTTTATTATTTTGCCTGTTCATTGGGTTTTCTCTCATCAAGTTTTTTTCCTGTAACAAATAAGAAAATTGTATATTGAGAGCAAAGCGTAGTAAAGAAAATTCGTAAACTTGCCCGGATTACTAGCTGTCTGTACAGCAATTCTTCCTCACAGTTATTATGAGAGAAAGAGATGTTTGCAAAATGATCAACCAGTATTCCTGTATTTGAAGTAATGTATTATCTATTGTGTTATACTTGTCTCCCCAACATATTCCAACTCTATGATATTTCGGAGTCGTTAGTTCTTCGTTCTCTAACCAGAAATACTTCCACTTGTTCTTCTCGGCCGCTTTCTGAAGTATGTTGGCTATTTTGTTGTGTGTTTCTATTCCTTTCTCATGGGTCTTAGCACCCCAGTAATATATGGCATAATGTTTGTACCCTACACCTCATTGTTTGGGGGGGGGGGTAGTTACATGAGATACCACCCAATGGTGTTATCTAGGCAGTGATACCATTGACACAGTACCAGAATATGAAAATGTAGTGCTGTGCCTAACTGTTGGTTAATCTGTCTGATGCTGCTTGTCTCGTTTTTTTTTTTCAATACTTCCTACCTTGACCAGGTGATGTGATAATTCTCTCAAATCATAGGTATGGTTTTTCGTACACCTCAGTAGCGTCGCAGAAGGATTGCGGGTAGCTGATGTATGCGTTTAGATTAGATGTTTTAAGTTTCTGTAATCCATCTATCTATTTCAGGATTAAGTTGGTAATAAGAATATTATATTTTTGATGTGGCTTGAAGGTTCTCTTAGGATACTTGAGATGTGATAGATTGTCGAGTATTGGGGTGGAAACACATTATCGTCACGTCACGTGAGAACACATGTTATTACGGTATGTCACGGTACACTGGAAATATCTGCAATATCATTAACGCATGCTTTTAAATCAGCTAGAAGTACACTATGGTCACGTCACATTACTTGAAGTAGCTCACGGCAAGTTATACATGACAAGGTGAGGTTGTTTCTGCAAATTTACATTTTCGGCACGCATGACATAGAGAAGCTAGTGTCCTCTTTCGGGATTTTTTTATGTTTATGTGTGAGACCAAGATATTTCTAAATAAGTTATTTGATTTAATTTCACTAAAAGGTAAATACTGTTTTATTAATGATTTCCTTTATAATATTTACAAATTTAATACATAAATATTATATATATATATTACTATAACAGCTATTAATAACACATTTAAGTGATAATGGCTGTAAACAAAGTTAAAAACAGGTTTAGTAACGCAGGTCATTGTGTTATACTGTCACACATCTCATAGTAAAAGTGAAATAATATCTTTCCGGTATCCCGGAAGCCTACAAATAATTCGAGTGTATACAACAATTTGTATTTTGGGATTTAATAATAACTTTATATTTTATATAGGGACCAATACTATGTAGTTCAATTTATAGAAAATCAAAAAACTAATATTTTATCTATTTCTCTTGAGAAGTTTTTTTTGAATTTTGATCTTAAGTGACAACATAAATATGTAATTTAAGAGAAATTAATACATTAGTGATATGATTATTATACCTAGTTTTGGGATAGTAGGATTAATCAATATCAGGTCTAAAATAAGAATAATAATAAGTTGAAACACTAACGAAAATTAAATTTTATATATTTTTAATGTCTCTGAATTCTGAGGAACTCGATCCATCATGACACAGAACGTAAAGTGATAAAAGTGACGTGAGTATAGTGTATTTGTAAGGCATGACAGCATGTGAGATTTCGCCGATGTAACAACATATGAGCTCACGTGACGTGACGATAATGTGTTTCCACCTTTAGAGTCACAGTGCTTATCACGTTATATTTCAGGCTCAGGTAGTTGAACACGTCTATGCCTTTCTGTGTGATAGATAATGTTCTCTTGTTGTACACTTTTTAGAGTTAAAGACCGTCTGTTAATGAAATTTTGGCACATATATACTAAGTTTTAGAGTTCGATATACTTAGAAATATTATATCGTCGGCATGTGCTAGGCATGGTAAACAGTTCAGTTTGCAGTCCGTCCTCAGTTTGTATCAAACAATTCGCTCTGGTGATGACCAAGGACCAAATGTACATTTCTGATTCTAATACCGCTATTGTTGAAGATTTCATAATATAAACGGTTGCTGTAAACGTAAGCATTTTCAGTTGTCATAAGTAGTTGTTGTGTAATAGAGCTTTAACAATATATTTAACTTTCGTTGTCTCTTTATAGCTAGCTGTAGCATGACGCCGTTGATAAGCTTCTTATCGATGTTGGTGAAACAGAGATTTATAGGTATTTACCCTGGTCGTTTTGGTAAGGTCCTGTTAAAGACCCGTCGCACCAGAGAGCAGATTGTAATTGTCTTCCAGTTTGGCAAGAATACACTTCTAGAGGTGTGTCTGCTAGTACCCAAAAATCATCATGTCGTTGAAAAAAATCGCCAACTTGTGCAAACTGCATTTTTTTATTTGCTCTAAACTTACTCGCTCGGGGCCTTTATTGTAGGAAATTAGTTGTTTGCAGAATATTGCCCGCTGTAGGGAACTGATGATGTGCCGAGTAAGTCTGCATAAAAGTCGAGAATGTCTTGGGGTTTTGGGCTGTATCTGTTTTTTTAAGGACTTGCCCTTTAGAATTTTAGAAGCTACTTCCTTCCTAGTTTAATGGTATATAATTTTCCAAGCAGGGTTGTATAATATATAGTAGAACCTTGCTGGGGTGCCATATAACAAGACAGTAATCGTCTGGGTCAGTGGGAGATTCCTTTTTACCTTTTTATAAAGCGGTAAAAAGTTGGATGTACAACATGCGTCAGGCAAGATCCCAGATGACCATATATCTTCTTGCAAATATTATCTACAAGATCTTTGTCCATTCATTTCAAAATTCGACAGAAAAATGCCTGTCATGTTGCGATACTACAGATATGATACCAGTATTGATACTTTGGTTTCGATACTGGGTATTTTGGTTTCGATTCTTGGATAGCCAGCTTGGTCGTGATGTCAATACTCTGATGACATTTACCCTCTAAATAAGTATTTTTCTCGTATTTCAGGTTCTCATCACGCTATATCCATATTTTTCTAGTTTTTGGGTTCTCCCTCCGCAAAATTGGTATCGACAACTTGTTTCTATACCAGAATCGATATTTTTGTTTCGATACTACTACCGATATCATTATCGATACTTTTATTTCGGTACCCCTTGCGATACCGGAATCAATACTTTAGTAGAATCGAAACGTCTGTTCATGCCTGTATTTCCCAGCTTTATTTTCCTAATCGCACGTTCCACGCATCATAGTTTAAGTTGACTTATTTAGTTAATTTATATCAGTAACATTTTGAAATAAGTAAATAAAGAAATCGACTTCTAAAAATACAAAACTAACTAATCTAAAATGCAAGAAATAATATATTTCCCCAACAATTAAATAAACAGTTTGAACTCGCCGTTGTTTAAAATGTGATGGTTCATTCACACTGTATATGCATTTTTACAATGTGTAATGATCTATCATGTTAGATTTTCATATCAATCCATATTTTCAAACAAATCTTTAATGAAACAATGTAAGACAGAAAGGTAATTAATTAATCTAATACATAAAGATCAGTGAATCAGCTAGATACATAAAACGTTTAATTTCACTTCCTATTTATAAACGCATATTCCTATTCAAATGAAATTATCCAATTATCACTTTCATCGAGACAGTTTCCAGCGGTTACTTCACCGCATAATTTATAGACTATCAACATAATTATTATTTAATTAGAATCCTTATTGGCGATGTACATTTCCTTTAAACGTTACTTATTACATTCGCCAAACAAAAAAATACAATTCGTTGTGACTGGTAGATAAATAAAACAGTTGCCGTGCAATTATAATTCAATCTTCCGTCTGCATATGCAAATTTTCGTAGTGAATAATTTTCGTGAGAAGATAGCATTTGTATTTGCTCATACATGAGACCACTGCGTACTCAGATAGCGGGACCGTCAATCTATATGATTTATTGAGTATCAACATTTGCGAAATTGAGATATTTTTTAATTGGTAGCAAGTACATATTAAGACAGATACATGTTTATGATATTGATGATAGCTTGAATTATTAGCTCTTTGTTTATCTGACATAAATTGTTGCAAAAGAATATACAATAAAAAAGTGATAGAAACATACGATGACATTTTGAATCACATTATTCAGCTGGTTCAGCGTATGAAGTCGGTATTTGTTTTATTTTAATTTACATATTTTACTTTTTTTATTGATTAAGTTTGTTTCATAAAATATTTCAATATTGCCAAAATCACGGTCTTTTACGATTAAATAAAATTCATATTTTTTGACAAACCCCCTATACAATTGAAATATCAGGGGATTTCATTTTGGCATCATGCCATGCAGATATTTTTCTGAAGACCAAGATTTTGCCTAACTATAATTCGTAATCAAAAAGCTTAATCAACACTTGTTTTGATTCAATTCCAATATATGTTTTCAATTAATTTCGTTTAAGATTTTTCGAAAAAGCTAAGATTTTGTAAAGAATTTGATTTCTAATCGAAATAGTTTACTAATAACATTGTAAAAATCTATGAAGTTCAAAATATTTTAAGAATACTGCAACAAAAACATGCAAAAAATTCAATTTCTTTTTCTCTATTTTTACCTTTGTACAAATGATTATATTAATAAGAATATGTAAAAATAACTCGATCACCACGCTATTTATCTAGTACAGATTGTGTGTTTTTGTTTTTTAGACCTGAACCAAAGTCGGAAATTATTGTTTTCTGTAGTAAGTACGTAGGTACCATATTATGGAGCAAATAGAACAAAAGATAATACTCGTATTTACAAAAATAATTTGGTCAAGGGCGAGTTGGACTCACATACTACTTCAAGATTTGATACAATGTAGGTGACTCAAAGTATATTTTTTCTAATATTCGAGTTTCAGACCAGCAGGGGAAGAGTGCATTTCCTTAAATTTACCCTAATATATTTTAAAGGGAGCGTTTTAAATTCATAAAAAATATTCACTTTTATTTTCCACACATAGACTTTTTATTTTCTCTGCTACATGAGTCGCTTGATTTTATAAAAATATGTATTTAATTTTCTAATTTGGCCCCCAAAATTAACATTAGAGTTTTATTGTACTAATCAACTTTCAGGAAGGCTTTGATAATCTACTGTCTGAATTTTAGGCTTTGTATTGGAAGGGGAAAATAGGTCAAGTTTTAAATAATAAATTATTAAATCTTTTAGACAAATTATTTAAAAATACAAATAAAATATATTTTTCAAAATTTTAGATAGTGTAGTTTCTAAAGTGGAAATTAAGTCCATGTTTAATGTTTTAAACAAATGATTTAAAAATATAATATATTTCTAATTAACATAATGAGCCTTTAATTTGATAAATTACATTTGATTCGTTCGAAAATTATATTTTTATTTTCCATTTAATTCTATAATTTCTCCACAAAATTAATATTGGGGTTTTCTACTATTTTGTGAGCCCCAGTACCCCTAATTAATTTCAAAATTTTAGATATTCTGGTTTCGGAAATAAAGCGGGAAATGAGAATTTTTATATTTTTTGTTAACGTCTTGTAAACAGTTAATTTTTTTATTTTTCTTTAATTTTATAATTTGAGCCCCAAAATTAGTATTAGGGATTTCTTCGCATTTTTCCTGTAAACAAAAAATTTTAGGTATTATAGTTTGGGGAATAAAGGGGGAAACGGGTAATTTTTTTAATATTTCTGTTAATATCTTTTAAATAATTTATTATAAAAATATGAAAAAAATATGTTTGTATTTGCCATAATGAGCCCTTTGATTTGATGTATTACATGATGCGTTAGAAATAATTTTAATTTTGATATTAATCATTTAATTCTGTAATTTGCCCCCCCCACATTTAATATTAGGGGTTTCTCCTTATTTTTCCGCTAAAATTCAGGTGAGGCCCTATATCTCTAAATTTTTTCAAAATTTTACGGCTTATAGTTTCGGAGATAAGGAGAATGCTAAAAAATTTATATTTTTGTTAATATCTTTAAAATAATTTATTTTAAAAATTTGAATAAATATATTTGTTTTCGCCATAATGAGCCCTTTTATTTGATATATTACATGATGTGTTAGAAACATTTTTAATTTTATATTTACCATTTAATCCTGTAATTTGCCCCCCCAAAATTAATAGTAGACGTTTCTCCTCATTTTTCCGGGAAAATTCAGGTGAGGCTATATCAATCATTTTTTTCAAAATTTATAGTTTATTGGTGAATAATCAACAAAGAACTAACTATATAATCTATATTAGAAATTGAACAAAATAACAAACTGCCTGCACTAGACATACTAATAACAAAAATGAAGTCTTCATTCTAAACACAAGTAAACTGAAAACCAGCTCACACAAACAGATATCTCCATTTTAAATCATCATCCAAGTACAGGGTTGATGTCTACAAATTCAAGAACGAAAAATGAACATATATACAATATGTTCTTGCTGGAAACCATTTTTTAAAAGTTGATTATCATTGCTGAACTACTCTAAGTAATACAATCACAACAACCAAATTGCAATATTGCACTAGATTCCGTGGGTTGAAAAATTTGCAAATATTCAGTTTCACTTTCAACCTCTATTTTTAACATAATAAATTCACTGTTTACAAACACAATGAGTAATATTACACCTGTTCACTTCTTCGCTGTCGATTCATCACACACCGCAGATTTTTAACTAAACTACTTAAACTGTCCTTTAAATAGCCAGTAGGTAAAGAAAATATTCGAATGCCATGATTATTTTTCGTTTACCAGAGGGTTTTTCCAGAATCTCGAAATCTCGAAATTTCGAGGCAACCTTGTGTTGATCATTTGATACACATTCATCGAATTTTCAGGATAGCCTCTGTATTGCTCTTCTTTATTTCTTTCAGCCTTTTTTTACGTTAACCTGGTGTTTTTATCAGAACGACTAATTTAGAAGGGTTCATAATTTTCTATGACGGTATTGAATGAATTATATATATATATATATATATATATATATATATATATATATATATATAACTATACCATATATACAGCTCAAAAAACTGTATATAGAAAATTCATTGATACTAAATATATAAATAAATAATTGCTTTCTTGTACATGTAAAAATATCACAATAATTGCATATATTATTAAAACTATTGCACATAACATAAACTGGTGATTTCAACAAATGTTTGTTCTCGCTCTTGGTGGCCTTAGCGCTAGGTGTTTCCTAGAGTGAATCGTAGGTACATTAAAATTAATTTGATTCAATTCCGAACAGTCTACCATATTATTTACTAAGTTAAACAAGGATAAAACAGATGCACCATTTCTCCTTTATTGCAAATAAGGCAGTTGAAAACGTTCACATAACTCATCATTAGGTATATTCCTTTCTGGATATAAACCATCACTTTTGAGAACCAAATATTTCAGGAATTTTCGTTGGACCTTTTCAACACGTTTGCTGCGAATATCATAATATGGATGCCAAATAATACTTGCTGCATATTCAACTTTAGAACGAACATACCCAAAATATAATGTCTTCAATGCGGAAATATTAGTAAAGTCTCGGCAGTTTCTCAGTATAAATCCGTAGGACTTTAATGCTTCAGATTTTTTTACAGATATGTGCCCTACAAAGGTTAATTTATGGTCAAAAATAACTCCCAAATCCTTGATACTAATATTTCGCTCCAACAGTGTACCTTGACCTAAATAACGAAATTTGCTGGCTGACGTTTTTCGAGTATATCTTTGCATTTTTCGCATTTAGGTGCAGATTATTTCTATTGCACCAGTTTTCTATAGGTACTAATTGACTCTAAATATTATGACAATCATTTACACCTTCTATTGCAGAAAAGATGTTAAAGTCATCAGCAAAGCATAACTTTTCTGTCGATATTGTATTACATAAATCGTTATTAAACAAAAGAAATAGCAGAGGTCCTAAATTCGACCCTTGAGGAACTCCTGATTTACCTAAATATGACTCAGACTTGAAACCATTATAAATCACGTAAATGTATCTGTTTGATAAGTACGACTTGAGGAAATTTACTGCTTGGATAGAAAATCCAAATCCTGAAAGCTTGTTTAACAGAATTCTTTGATCAATTCTGTCGAATGCCTTACTGTAATCTGTATAGATCATGTCGACTTGTGTGTTGGTGTCCAGTGCTTCTGAGATATATTGAGGAATTGCTACAAGGTGATATGGAGATAGTTGATTGCGTACTAGTGGAAATATGCGATTATACAGTATGATTTCAAATAGCTTTGAGAAGTTTGACAGAATAGATATAGGTCTGTAGTTCTCTAATATATTTTTCTCACCATCCTTAAAAATGGGGCAACCATTTGCTACTTTCCAGGCTTCAGGAAATTTATTGCACTTGAGACAGGCGTTATACATATTTTTTAGGATTCGCCAACACAATCTTTTACTATAAATGACAGGATGTTATCAGGTCCAGAGGTTAGTTTATCTTTTAGTTTCTTACTCTCTGATAATACTTCATTCTCAGTAATGGGGTAAAAATTTAAATGAATAATCCTATCATATTTTGTGGGAGGTATAATATTGTCAGTATTTCTGTTTAAATATCTTTCAGTTTACCTAATACAATTCGTATTGGAGAAAGATCTAGGCCTCCAAATTTTCGAGTAAATTTACATCATAATTGCCTTAATTCTTCTCACTTCCATATAACTCAATAGTGTCTTATTTCAGATAAATAAAGATGAAAATGTTAGTCGTCATTTTGACTAACCCCATATGGGAAATTTCAGAATTCAATTTGAATTTGCACCATATATCTGATTATGATTCCATTGAAAACGTACTCAGATTCAGGTCTTGAAACGTTTGAATTTTTAAATATACGGTTGTTGTTCTCAAGTGTGTTGTTATTTATCGAAAAAGGTATAAAAATGACAATAGTTATTCTTATTTGCCGGTCTACATTATGAAAATGAAATAGAGTTCAGAAACATTTGATGATCTTACACAAGAATCTGGTGTCTAATGATGTCAGTATGTCTAAATTAATTTGTACCAAGAATGTGAAGTTAAAAGATAGTATAATCAAAATTTACTATAACGACAATATTGCCAAATTTTAAACTTTTAATTCGTTTTGTAATCTCAAAAACCCAAACCGATCGATTGAATTATAAGCGGTCAAATTAACTGAAACTCTACCGACCCGCATAATCAGTAAGAAAAACAGTCGTCGAGGTGTGAAACGAACGAAATTTGATTAAAAAAAAACACAAACTCTTTGATATACCGCGCCGGCATCCACTAGAATGACAAAGCAGAGACATCTACTTAATGAAGTGATAACCATTCATCAGTGGATTTTTTTGTCGGCTAATTAGGAAGTTTCATAGGTAGAATGATTACCGGGCGTTAAATGTAAACGGCTTTAGGAGACAAATGTGCTCATGATAAGATTTCGGTTTTAAGTGTTGATATTTTTAAAACGTCATTTGTATTTAGTGAACAATCAGTTATAATTATTTGGTTCTGTCATTGATTGTTCTGCGGTTTGCGGGACGCTTGATGTTAAAGTGATACAGAACTATATATTGTCATTATACGAATTTCAAAGAACTTGGACATAATGCTGCGTAATATACATTGTATAAATCTTTATATTGACTATTTTCAATGGGCTAGGTCAAACCACTAGTTGTAGTAGTAATAGAACTAAGGAAGTCCTACTTCCGAAAAACATTTGTTCAAGCGCGAACTAGACACGTGTGCGTAATTTACAATATATTTTTTAATTTGCCTCTTTAAATTAATCTTACGAATTTCGTAGACGATTTCCTGTAAACTGTAAGAATGCCTTATGTTCAGAAGATAAGACGGAAAATATGTTTGCATTTCTCATAACAAACCTTTTCTCTTCATGTTTCTAATATGCCCTCCAAAATCAACTACCGAATTTTCAAATATACAGGACTTTCATTTCAAAACGAGCCACCCAAAATAACTTTTGAAATATATTTTAAAGAAAAATACAAAAAAACATGTTAATTTATATTTACGGGGGGGCACATTTTACACGTATGGGTCATCCTGTAGTTTCAACCCCTGTGCGGGGGTGAATATCACTTCTAATCCTTTAAATACAAATGGTTATCATGTGACCTCTTTTTAAACGTCTCTTTTTTCCAATTCTTTGACACATCATTTTTTTTAAATCAGATTATTTCAGAATTACCTTGTACTTAAATTAGATGTTCAGAATGTCCGCCATTTTTGGTAAGACAATGGTAAAGTCGCAGTTTGATATCTTCCCCAATTAGTTTAATCCGCTCACACTCTTCCACTATTCTACCCTAGGTTCAGGAATATCGCTAGGTTGAGTTTTATACGCCGCTGTTTTTAGATGTCCCCATAAAAAAAGTCAAGGGGCGTTAGGTCGAGTGATCTTGCTGGCCATTCTATAGCACCTCTTCTTCCAATCCATTTATCTGGATATGTCTCATTAAGCCAATTTCCTACAAGCAAGGCATAATGTGGAGGTGCTCCGTCCTGTTGAAAAATAGGTTTTTTTCGTCTAGCAAAGAGTATGTTATAAGGGGATTTATCGTATTTTCTAATAAGTCCAAATACAATTCTCCAATTAAATTTTCCAAGAAAAAGGATTAATATTGTCCTAGAATATACAATTACGTTTACTGACAAATACATTTAAAAAAATCCTGCTTCGTCAGAAAACTAATTTTTTAAATAAAATTAGAGTATGCAATTGCCCTTTGAGCTGTTAATTCGCAGAATTCTAAACTTCTGTCATAATTATCCTCAGCAAGCTGTTGAAAAAGCTGTATTTTGTAGGGAAAGAATTTATTTAGGCGTAACGTTTCATGCACAGATAGGGGGAAGGAGTTAGGTACAACTACATATATTTGCATTTCTTATAACTAACGCGTTTTTCAATTCTTTTATTTGTCCCCTCTATGATGAGAATTTCCGCTATGCATTCCTGATTGTCTCTCGAACTACGTATGAGTCCCTAATTTCAATACTTTTCATCCACTAGATATAGAGAAAAATAAATAGATGTGGAAATGTCTCTATAGAACACTAACGTTACAAAACGGAATTTTCTAAATAAATGTGGCTATAAAGTAAATGAACCAACTGAGATTTTGCTTATATATCTCAATATCAAGAGCTAAATGGGAATTAAGTATTGAGTGTAATGTAGCGAATTTGTGAAATAAAATAATTTTCTTTTTCTAATGTTAATTTTTGTAATAAATTTGAAAATACTAAATATTTCTGGAGAATCCGAAAAATATATAACATACAGGGGCTCGCATTTAAAATAAGAAAGTGGGTATTGGCTACTGTCACATGACACACCCTATATACTTTTTTTGAAAAAATGCTCATTTAAAAATACAAATCGACATGTTCAAGCGTTTTTCTCTACAAGCTCTCCTTATTCGTTATCGAATTTATTCCATTTGGCTGTTCCACATTGTATAGTACTACTATATTTAAACAACTTCAAAAAAGAGGACATTCTCAATTCGGTTGTATTTTTAACCGACTTCCAGAAAGGAGGAGGTTATCAATTCGTCGCGAAATTTTTATTTTTTATTTTTTTTTTTTGTATGTATGTTACCTGATTTCTTCTCCTGTGGTGAACCGTTTTGAATGAATATGGTCTTGTTTAATAGAGCATACATCCGAGTTGGTGAAACTTCACATTTTAGAAAAGAATTTAATTGGTAAAGTGATGAAATTTGTGAATGAACTCATGCGTGCATGGAAATCGACCAATATCTCTAACATATAATGGATGTGTATAGTTTTGTAACGTTTAATCCATTAAGGAAGATCCCTAGGTGATCTCATATACTTTTCTGCGACGTGCAACTTGCAGTTTTGCTGAAAATCGCCGAAAATTCCAAATTTCTTATCAAAAATTTCATCGAAATGATAGTGCGGGAATTTTAGGCACTGGAAGTTTTAATTGCGAATTTGAAAATTTTCTATGTACATCTCAAGCATACAGGTAGTAAAGCATAGTATTTTCGTTTCCTTAAATCAATGAGTACCAAGCTCGTTTTGTTTGTATACCAGGCAAATACCTATTCAAATGCAAATTTTTCCATTTTGCGAAGACGGTGCTTTTGGTTGTCACATTCTCCCGGCCTAATAGAAAATTCAGTGACAACACATGTCAAACTCTAAACTGCTATTTGGTGCGTTTATACACAGGGTGTTTAGTTATATCAAACAAAATCACAAAGTAAAGTGATAGATGGAGTTGCATTTATGTGATGGTTGAAATATAGGACGGAGTAGAATGATAGTGGTCCATAGGCAGCCGTACAGACAGGATGGTTGGAACATAGGGTGGAGTGGACGTTTTGTGGCATAAAAATGTTGGAAAAAATGTGAAATTAAAATTATATAGGGTGATTAAAAACAAATCATATACAGGATGGTTAAAATATATGCTGGAGTTGAATTATATTTATACAATGTGATTAAAAAACTATTTATTTTATAGCCCATAAGAAGTTGCATAAATTGTGTAGAGGAATTAATGTTACACATGGCGATAATATTAAATGTTAAAAATGAAATAATTTATGGGATAGCCCACAAGAAGTTATATACTATGGTTGAAATATAGGACGTATTTGACCCGTAAATATGGGATGGATTCTACTTCGTCCTATAGTTTACAGAAGGCAGCTAGCAAATTTATACTTGTCCGTGGGCAGTCGTATGTACAGGATGGTTGGCACATAGGGCGGAGTGGAATTATCTATAGTTGTCAAAACAAGTTGAAAAAAAAAAGGTTACATGGCCGATGGCGTGGTCAATAAGACATAAATATATTTTGGACTTATTAAGTCAACGCATACTAGTACATTTTGTTCGTAAACATTTACCTATTAATTTAAATGAAAATGTATCATTGTGTAATGTTGAGGCTTTCGATGTTACTTGGTTCTATTAAGGTTATACATACAAAATGAAAAATAAATAATGAAAACTACCGGAGTTCAAAAAATTATAATGTTGAAAATAAAACATTTTTTAAAAAAATATAACCGACTTCCACCTATAACTAAAAAGCTAAAAATAATTATAGCAAAATACAACTCTAGCAAATAAATAACACATTCAATGTTGTTAGGTACCTACCCAGGAAGTTAAAAATTTAAACATTAAATGGTACTCGTTCTGTACAAATTAATTACCTACCAATCCAGTATATGTCTGAAGTCAGTGCCAAGCAACAATCAGGTTTGCTGAAGTAGTTGATAAGTACGCAATGAAGGATTTTAGATTTGCTTGGAACCAACTTCAAAAATATGCTAGATTGGTAGGTAATTAATTTGTACACAATAAGCCCCTTTTAATATTTACATTTTTTACTTCCTGGGTAAGTACCTAACAAAATTGAATGTGTTATTTATTTGCTAGATTTGTATTTTGTTATAATTATTTTTAGCTTTTTAGTTATAGGTGGAAGTCGGTTATATTTTTTTTTTAAATGTTTTATTTTAGACTTTGTTACGTCACAACTATGAACCGAATTCGATAATTCTTTTTCCTTTTGATGTCATAGACTTCCAGATTTGTTCAATGTTTAAAAAAAATGAAAATCTGAAAAATCATGTTCATTTATCCTAGCATATGGTGAATGCGGCAGTATTAAAACACGAAAATAAGTAGCCTTATTCCAAATATAGAATGAAATTAATTGAAAATAGATTGCAATATCATTAAAATGTATGTTAATTTACAGCTATGTGCAACTTTTATTGCCAATTGGATACGAGGTTTGTCAAAAAGAATGAATTTTCTTTAATGGTAAAGTACCTATCATTACTTTTTGCCATATCAAACCTGGTTATGAATTAAAGTTAATTGAAGTTTTTAATGATACAATGGCAAGTTGGCGATTTTTTAGATGGGTAAAAACTTACGAAGTCGCATTCATATCGTCATTGAGCAGGAAGATAATGTGAAGACAATGCTCGAAAGTAGGTGTTTAATACGAGTAAACACTTGAATGTCAGAAAAATTTAATAACAATAAAAAATTAGTCAACAGCTATAATATAGATTATTTTGGATCCGCTCAACTGTTGCCGCTAGCTTAAAGAATCTTAAAATAATAGATAATTTGTTTTTATTTCTCATTCGAAATACTATTTAAATCAGTTTGTTCACACTGCATATTAGTTCATTAATACAATTCTTTATTAACGCACTTAACGACGCAATAACACCACTCTCCATGATCTGTCTTGAGGGGGGAGGGGTCCAATGAAATCTCACCCAATCTCATTTAAACTGAGGGGGGTTAATCGAAAATGATAAGTCAACTTAAAAAATTCATGTCTATTAATATTATTGAGTACGAGAGTAATATAAAAAAATATATATAGAAACTATTGATAATAGATGTTGTAGCTGGTGTGTAAAACTGCAGAAGCACATGTCAGCTTTTCATGCAGTCTGACCAAGGCGTGTATTCAAGCGTCGTGCTAAAGAGCTGCTGTGCGTTGTGGACGAAAATATGGAGTGGATAGACGAAGAAAACCTAAAGGTTTCCAGTGACTGTGTTCCTGCCCTACCAGAAATCCCTAATAACATGTGTCTAATTATTTCAATCGAAAACTACACAACTCGTCATGGATTGAGTAAAAATTAAAAAAGGGTTGTTTTTATCTCTTTTTACTTGAATTTTATTTAATTTAAATAAATTAAGTATAGTAAACCTGAACAATTTATTATTTCCCCAATAATAAATTAAGTTTAAAATATTTTTAGCCTCAACTTCACGTAAGGGGAGGGGGTTCCGGGCAATCTCACTAAATCTCACCTAAGGAGGAGTCTAAACTGACTGAAAAAAAGCTCACGAAATTAATGGAATGAAAAAATAAATTAATCTGGCAGTATAACTGGTGGTCTCAGTTAAGATGCTTTTGCTTATAATAAAATAGATAAACTGAAGCAAAACGAGAGAAGCATATTTCCATAATGATAAAGGAATAAAGTGAGAATAAAAGGAAAAAAAGTGCAAGTTGGACTCGCATGCTAAGGGTTCCGTACAACCTTCAAGATTATAATATTCCAGTTTCAGAAAAGCAGGGAATGAGTGCATTTTCTTATATTTGCCCTAATATCTTTTAAAGGAAGCGTTTTAAATATATAAAAAATATAGACTTTGATTTTCCACACATAGGCTTTTTATTTTATCTGCTTCAGGATTCGCTTGATTTTTATCAGAATACATATGTATTAATTTTCTAATTTGGCCCAAAAATTAACATTAGAGTTTTATTTTACTAATAAACTTTCAGAGAAGCCTTTTGTAATCTACCGTCTGAGTTTTCAGGCTCTGTAGATTGGAAGATAAAGGCCAAAACAGATCAAGTTTTAAATTATAAATTATTAAATCTGTTATTCAAATTATTTAAAAATACAAATAAAATATATTTTCCAAAATTTACATAGTGTAGTTTCTAAAGAATTAAGTCGATGTTTAATATTTTTGTTAATATCTTTTAAACAAATAATTTAAAAATATCATATATTTGTAATTCACATAATGAGCCTTTTATCTGATATGATGCGTTTGAAAATTGAATTTTTATTTTCCACTTAATTGTATAATTTGTCCCTAAAATTACTATGGGGGTTTTCTAATAATTTTTCTTATAAATTTCAAGTGAGCCCCAGTACCCCTAATTATTTTCAAAATTTTAGGGTGGATGGTTTCGGTAATAAAACGAGAAATGATTTTTTTTTATATCTTTATGTTAATATCTTGTAAACAATTAATTTTAAAAATATGAAAAATATATATTTGTATTCCTCATAATGAGCCCTTTCATTTGATGTATTGCATGATGCGTTAAAAAATATTTTTTTATTTTCCATTTAATTCTATTATTTGGCCCCCAATTAGGGATTACTTCATATTTTTCCTGTAAACAAAAAAAATTACGGCTTATAGTTAGATACAATTATAATTTTTTATTTTCCATTTAATTCTATAATTTGCCCCCAAAATAAATATTAGGGGTTTCTCCTTATATTTCCAGTTCAGGTGAGGGGCTATACCTCCTTTTTTTCAAAATTTTTCAACTTATGGTTTCGGAAATAAGGGGGGGATCTCTTAATTATTTTTTTTATTTAAATGTAAAAAAACATATTTGTTTTTGTCATAATGAGCCCTTTCATTTGATATATAACATGATGGGTTAGAAACAATTTTATATATATTTTCCATTTATTCTTTAATTTGCCCTCCAAAATTAAAAGTAGAAGTTTCTCCTTATTTTTCCAGTAAACTTCAGGTCAGACCCTACACCTTTAATTTTTTTCAAAAACTTACGTTTTATAGTTTCGGAGATAAGGGGGAATGGGTAATTTTGGTATATTTTCGTTAATACCTTTTTAACTAATTTTTTTTAAATATGAAAAAATATATTTGTATTTTCATTTGATGTATTACATGATGCGTTTGAATTTTGTTTTATTTTTAAATTTTTATTTAATTCTATAATTTGCCCCCCACAATTAATATTAATGGTTTCTCCTTATTTTTCCTGTAAAGTTCGGGCAATAGAACAATTTTTTCAAAATTTTAGGCTCAGTAGTTTCGTAGATCAGGGGGGGAACGGTCGATTTTTATAATTTTTCCCCCCAGAAGTACCCCTTAAATCAAAATTTATTCTTTTACCATATGTACTCCTGATCGGGTCACCAAACTATACATTGATACTAAATTTCAACCTCTCCCGTCCAGTAGTTTAGGAGAAAATATCTGTGATGTGACAGAGGCAGAAATACAGAGTGATATTATAAGGGTATCGGTACATTGTATATACGGAACTCTAACAATACTAACATACAAAAATAAAAAACAAATTGCCGAAAATATAGCATTCGTTCAGAATAGAACGTGCAGAAATAGTTTGGTGCAATTGCTATTTGTGGAAAAATTTCACACCTTTCCACTAACTTTGCGTATATTTTAATTTACCGGTCCATAGATATGAGAAGTCGTTAATATGAAGAATTGATGGAGACATCTTCGAATCCTTAACTAATGGTGATTTTTTTATCTCGGTCACGAACAAAACAGACTAATTAACACCACCTCCAATTAGCTGGCAATAAGCCTCATCGTGACTGACGACCGAAGATAAAACTCGAATTAGTTGTTGTTTTCGAGTTGTTAGTTGAGTTACCCATCGAATGCGGTTCCGTGGGGTTGACATGGTAAGCCGATATCGTATGTACTAATGGCAAATGGCACCCACGCTCTGTTATTTAGTAGAAACTCGTGCCATTCATGCATGTATGAAAGTTATCTTTTAATGTACAATCATTAGTCTCTTCGAAATTAATAGGTCTATGGAGATCTGGCGGACGTAGATTTTGCTAAATGAAGAATGATTTAAGGAGTGGATAATTATAAGATAAATTGATCTTAAAAAAAGAACAGTTGATTTGAGTCCAGTCGTCGAACTGATTGCAACGTCTATGCTGTAAAGGCCCATCTCTTGATATACAGAATTTAAAATTTTCATAAACGACGTTAATTATTAAGATTCAAATTCATTAACATCAATTAAGAATAAAATCAAAGAGTTGTCTGAATTATGCCAAAAAATGATACGATGAATTGATTGTTGAATATTTGGCCTGTTCAGAGGGATTTTCAACGTTCATTTATTAGGGTTCCGTATATATAATATACGGATACCCTTATAATATCACCCCCGGATTTCTGCCTCTGTCACATCACAGCAAATTTCTCCTAAACTACTGAACGGAACAGGTTGAAATTTGGCATCAATATATAGTTTGGCGACCCGATTAGGAGTACATATCATAAAAGAAGAAATTTTGATTTTACGGGGATTTTGGGGGGAAAACTAAAAAAATCGACCATTTCCCCCCCCCCTGATCTCCGAAATTACTGAGCTTAAAATTTTGAAAAAACAGGGAATATAGAACGTTACCCGAACTTTACAGGAAAAATAAGCGGAAACCATTAATATTTATTTTGGGGGCAAAATATAGAATTAAATGAAAATTTAAAAATAAAAAATTTTTCTAACCCATCATGTAATACATCAAATGAAAGGTCTCATTCTGAGGAACACAAATATATTTTTTCATATTAAAAAAAATTTAAACAGACATTAATGAAAATATACCAAAATTTACCAATTCCCCCAGCCGTATCTCTGGACCTAAAATCGTAAAGTTTTGAGAAAAAATAGAGGTTTAGTGTCCGACTTGAAAAATAAGAGAAACCTCTACTTTTAATTTTGGGGGCAAATTACACAATTAAATGTAAAATATAAAATGAAATTGTTTCTAACGAATCATGCTATATATCAAATGAAAGGGCTCATTATGGCGAACACAAATATATTTTTTTCATACTTTTAAAATAAACAAATTAAAAGATATTAACAAAAATATAAAAAAATTACCAATTCCTCCCCCTAATCTCCGAAACCATAAGCTGTAAAATTTTGAAAAAAAATAAAGGTACAGCGCCTCACCTGAACTTTACTGAAAAAATAAGGAGAACCCCCTAATATTCATATTGTTTCTAACGGATCAAGTAATATATCAAATAACAGGGTTCATTATGACAAATACGAATATATTTTTTTAAATTTTTCTAAAATAAATATTTTAAAATATATTTAAAAAAATATTTAAAAAAATTACCCATCCCTCTTTATTCCCCAAACTATAAGACATATATATTTTTTTTGTTTTCAGGAAAAATACGAAGAAATCCCTAATATTAATATTGGGGGGCCAATTTATAGGCTTAAACGGAAAATAAAAAAATATTTTTTAACGCATCATGCAATACATCAAATAAAATCATGCATATATATTTTTGATATGTTTAAAATTTGTTTCAAGATATTAACATAAAGATATAAAAAATTCTCATTTCTTGTTTAATTTCCGAAATCATACTACTTAAAATTTTGAAAATAATCAGGGGTACTGGGGCTCACTTGAAATTTATAAGAGAAATTATTAGAAAACCCCCATAGTAATTTTAGGGACAAATTATACAATTAAATATAAAATAAAAATTCAATTTTCAAACGCATCATGTAATATATCAGATAAAAGACTCATTATGTGAATTACAAATATATCATATTTTTATATCATTTGTTCAAAAGATATTAACAAAATATTAAATATCGACTTAATTCCCACTTTAGAAACTACACTATTTAAAATTTTGAAAAATATATTTTATTTGTGTTTTTAAATATTTTTTCTAAAAAAATTATTATTTAAAACTTGACTTATTTTCCCCAACCTACAGAGCCTAAAATTCAGACAGTAGATTATAAAAGGCTTTCCTGAAAGTTTAATTGTAAAATATAACTCTAATGTTAATTTTTGGGGGCCAAATTAGAATATTAAATACAAATGTATTCTTCATAAAAATAAAGCGAATCCTGAAGCAGATAAAATAAAAAGTCTATGTATGGAAAATGAAAGTGTATATTTTTTATAAATGTAAAACGCTTCTTTTAACAGATATTAGGGTAAATATAAGAAAATGCACTCATTCCCTGCTTTTTTGAAACTGGAATATCTTGAAGGTGGTACGGAACCCTTAGTATGTGAGTTCAACTCGCACTTGACCAAATAATTTTTTATAAGAGATCAATTTTGAAACTGATAATGCTTGCAAGTGTGTAACATGTGTCATTTCATGCTGGGATTAACCGGTAAAAACAGCATTTTTCTTGCAAAATTGGACTTCATACATAGTCACTTTCTAAAAAATTAGTACCTATTAAATTACAACTAGTTGTATCCTTGTATCCTTTGACGCCTCAAACAAGTTTCCGCAGCCATTAAGTTTTTAGATTCTCACCAATAGCAACATTAACCATATTTCACACGGCTTGGAAAAAACCCACTCGTAGCAGACATCTTTATGGCACATCTAGAAGAATCTGTTATGTTCACTCTCATCTCCCTAAAACGTATACATTTATGGTATAGATATCTAGATAACGATCTAGCCGTTTTCCAAGGGACTGCCAAATAATTAAATTTCGCCCTATCATTCCTTAACAGTTTCCATCTTAATATTATATTCACCGGAGAAACCTCATCATCAGAGACATATGTCTTTCCCTGGAAGATTATATTTGAGATGTGCGAACTGTTGAGAATCAGATGGAGCCAGATCTGGTATATATGGTGGCTGTAGGATCAATTCGAATCATATATAACTTCATCCAATTTAGATCAGTACATTGACCTTCGTGATCCAATACCGTAATGTATTAGGAAGAAAATTGATGAGCAAAATTCACTGCGTGTCTCAAAATTCAGGGACCATCATGCCGACTATTGTGCCTATGAAAGTTTTGAGAAGCAAAACAGACTTAATCATCGGTTGAGCAATGAAATTAGGACGCAATATCACAGATAAGGATACCTCGATCACGATTTAAGAATCACCAGAGATAACCATAAACAAGAGACACAAAGAACAATTGGTCTGGTAGGACAGCATATGCCAAATCGAAGGATCTTTGTGTGGTCTCAGTTATAAGGTAAGGATATCAGGCACTAAGCTCAATAAAAGCAGCATAAATAACGTAAGAAGAAAATGGAAACATCATTATTAGAAATTAAATTTGTGGACCATACAAAGAACACAGGAATTCGTAGAAGAACTGGAATAGAAGGGCCATAGTGAATATAACACAGCTGAAATGGAGATTAGTGAGCTCCGTGAAGGCAGGGCAGATCACCGACTAGATGGGTGGACCCATACGAAGAACAGAGTACAACCGGATGCAACTTGTGAAATATGGAAGTAGTTGGCTGCGTATGAAGGAGACAGTAGTGGCCGAAAGACGCTGGAAGATGGGTATCAATGAACTCGTACACAGCTACAAACAGTGCTCCGAATCATCAGTTCACTGTTGTTTTTTTTTCTACTCTGAGAAAACGCGGAACCCAATTGGAAGAACTCTTCATACTCAAATTTTCATCCACAGTTTTTAACCCGGTGCTTTTTATATCTTTAAGTTGGCAGCTATCTCTTGTGATTTTACTACATGATTGGATATAGGAATTTTCTTTCAAAGTTAATGTACGTAGGATATTATCTGGGGAACTAGTAGCCCTTACTTGGAATAAATTTTTCACGATTACTCGAGATGATCAAAGCAGGCTTTCACGGAAGGTTGTAAGGATAAATTAATTTTGCCGTGGTCTACAGGAATTACTTCCGAGCATTTCATCCGCAACTGCGGTAGACCTCTTCAGCAGCGCGGATGAAGATGATATCTCGTTGACAGATCGAGACGAATATGACTGTCGAGAGTGTCGAGCCGTGGAGCACTGGTATTTAAAGGTGGCTGAGAGGGTACAGCGGACTCTGTTTGGTCGGTGGAGATGGAGTGCTTTGGTATGGCGCGTTATAGTACATACCAAATACTGTTCAGTTAAAGACCACCGGTTATCCTTTGTATCGCGACTATGGATTCGTTGCCCCACATAATTTCTAAATGTTATATTAAGTAAAGAATTTAGCTTGAAAGAACTGAGGTTTTTTATTGTCAAATTTATCTGAAATATATTTTTTTATTATGTATTCGTTGTTGTTGTAAAGAACATGAAAAAGCACAGAAGAAGAAAAGGAAAGAAACCCAAAAGGTAGTGAGCAAGACTTTGCGTGAATTATGGCAAGAAGCCCTCAGAAATATAGAAGAGGGTATGCTGAACACACAATAAAATCTGGAACATAACAGAAGATAGGCTGAATTTGTTTTAGTCTGGGGGGTGTAATGTGGTACAGTACAGTACCAATATTACTAATAAAAAATTGATATTGATTTTCAACCGTTTTTTATTGCAAATCTATTTAATCCTTGATAAGGGAATTCTTTTCCTTTATTACAATTTCATTGAATACGAGATCGGATTCAGAACTTGAAACGTTTGTATTTAAATATACTGTTTGATCCCCATGTGATGTTTTCTTCAAAATAATCATGCTAAACTCATTGTTACGTTTGTGGTATCCTTATTCGATAATTTGTTATTGGTGTTCGAAAAAGTGATTGAGCTACAATCAGAAACGTTAACCAAGATACATAGGGGTCAAATTAACTTAATAGTAAAAGTTTCAACAAATTACCAACTTTACCTTGTATACAGGTATAATCAACGTTTCCTTTTCACCTCGTTTGATAATGATTTGCTGAATTGTTATTTTTTCTTGGCGTGTTCAAGTTAATTTTCTAATAACGTGTCGTCACTTCAGTAACAATGGTATTATTAGTTACTTTTAATATTATTCAAATTAAGTTCATGCATACATGTATTTTCGTGCCAATCTAATTCAGAGCAATTTGCTTTCGAACCAGCTCATTTAAATTTTTATGATGTTACAGATCGATAATGTCGCCGAGTATAATTTAGGAATTTCCTAATACCAAGATTGTTAATAATTTTTTTGTTATTTATTTATAACTTACATGATTCGTGTGCCGGGAAACAAAAAAAAATCGAATTTGGAACATTGAAATTATTGCGAAAGTTTTTTATTCAGAAGTTGAACATAATTTTCTATTGCGTGCTGTTTTAACGAGGTCGTCATTCTTGAGTTTGTAGGTATTGGAGGTGAAGAGAAAATAAAACCGCTGCGCTGAGTTTCTGATAAAAAATTGAATTCTTCTTGATATGTTTTTATCGTGGTAATATCAGGGCTTTTCTAGACAATTTTCAGCCCTCAATTCTTAGAGTATGTCAGAACATTGAGTTACAACTAAACATCTGAAATTTTGTAACCGATTTTAATCTCTTCTTCATGTACCTTTTACGGGGATTAAAAGATGAATTAAAGAGAGATTACGATTGTTCTTCTGTTTGTCCCTCTTCTTCATCGCACGTTGCCGATCACATCTGCAAAGGACCTATCTGTAGGCGCTCTAACTAGGTTTTCATAGTTCCAGTTCCTGATATTCCTCATCCACTATAGTTTTTCTTGCCAATTATAGTTATAAACTGCAGTAAGTAATATTTCTCAGTTCAGTTCTTTGAACGTACCCGACATAAGCCGTTTTTGGCGTTTTTACTATGTGGAACAGTTCTTGATCTTTGTGGATTCTGCTCAAAACTTCCTCATTAGTTGTGTGCGCTGTCCATGGAATTTTCAGGAGTCTACGGTATGTCTACACTTCAAGTGGGGTTCATCTAAAAGTTATTAATGTCCGATTGTGATTGTTTACCAAAATGTCCCAACAATAGTGGCTGTTAAAGTACTGTTTCAATAGATGATAGTTACTAAAATGTATCGTTCTGATCAGAAAACGAACTGAAGGTTTTGTTAAATCAATTCCTAAAATCAAATCTCAGCTATTCTTTTGTTAAAAGAACCCGTATATAATGTTTTCGATGGCACATTACATATACTATCCAAAAAAACCGTATGAATTAAATGTTGCTGTTTTTAATTCAATGCTGGTTCAAAGCAAATATGTAAAAACGAAGGACTTTTAGCGGAACAATCGATAAAAACAATGTAACGTCGCGTAAATGAAATCACCTAGTAAGAGTTAGTCACTGAACTTTAAATAGGTGATGTTTTATTGTTCTTCTTTGTCCAGAGGCGAGCCCCGCTGCGGCAGGAACAGTTGTTGAGTTGTTGGAGGGCTTCAAATCTAGACGATACGTTACACAAAAATGGCAACGAAATGTCCATCGATTGAACAAACAAAAAGTGCAGGTTGAACAAACTAATTATGGACTTTTGTAAACACAAAAGAAACGAATGAAGGCGGTTTAGCTGTTGTTACGACCGGAACTAATCACTCACGAAATCCTAACACAATAAGAACAAAAAGCGGCCGTCTTAAACGGAATCAAAAAGCAAGCGTCTGATTAGAACGGAAGTCAACACACGCAAAAAACACATAAATTAGTATTGGCGCGAAGGAAGGCTTTCGAACAATTAACTAATGTAATCAACTGTAAAAACTAAGAACAAACAAGTTGTGACAAAGCAACATCGCATCATATTTAATTTAATAGTCAAAGCGTTGCCAAGCTCTTAGAAATATTGCAGAGGACAACAAACATTAAAAAAATCTGATGGAGTCTGGGATTGAAATTCGAAAGGATACACGTAAACTAACAAAGAACGCTTAATCGGTAAAAGACAACAGTAATGGGAGTAATGGAAAGAAACATAATAGTGGAACACGTCAACACAAAGACCGATTCAATGACTCCAAAACTGTTGAAAAATACAGATTACCATCCAGGGAATACCATAAATAAAATCAAAACATATGATAGCAGCCCAGAATTTAACACCAACAGAAGTATCACACAAAGCAAAGCAATATCACAAAAGCTATTCACATCTGTATTAAAAGTCCTTTTCAACAGTTAAATTTGGATTACAAAGAACTTAATATAGATGGACAAGATCTCACCACCTGAGATTGCCCAATGACTCTTAATTGCCAAAAATTCAGAAGAAATACTGCAACAGATAAGTAATCATAACGTAATAAGCAGTGAGATAGATCTAAAATTAAATTTCACCAAAATCTTTTCATGAATAAAACATTTAAAAAATATATAACCGACTTCTACCTATAACTAAAAAGCTAAAAATAATTATAACAAAATACAACTCTAGCAAATAAATAATACATTCAATGTTGTTAGGTACCTACCCAGGAAGTAAAAAATGTAAACATTAAAAGGTGCTCATTATGACAAATTAATTACCTACCAATCTAGTATATTTTGAAGCCGGTGCCAAGCAAATCTAAAATCCTTCATTGCGTACTTATCTACTAATTCAGCAAACTTGATTGTTGCTTGGCACCGACTTCAAAAATATACTAGATTGGTAGGCAATTAGTTTGTACAACATGAGCACCTTTTAATGTTTACATTTTTTACTTCCTGGGTAGGTACCTAACAACACTAATGTGTTATTTATTTGCTAGAGTTGTATTTTGTTATAATTATTTTTAGCTTTTTAGTTATAGGTAGAAGGTTATATTTAAAAAAAAAGTTTTATTTTCAACTTTTTAGTATTTTTGAATTCAGGTAGTTTTCATTCTTTATTTATTATTTTGCATGTATAACCTTAATAGACAGAACCAGGTAACATCGAAAGCCTCAACATTACACAATGATACCTTCCCATTTAAATTGACAGGTAAATCTTTACGAACAAAATGTACTAGTATGCGTTGACTTAATAAGCCCAAAATATATTTATGCCTTATGGACTACGCCATGTAAACTTTTTTCAACTTTTTTGACAACCCTGTATAACTATAGATAATTCCACTACAACCTATGTACCAACAAGCATACATTTGTTAGCTCCCTTCTATAGGACGGAGTAGAATCCAACCCATATTTACGGAGTCAAATCCGTCCTATACTTCAACCATAGTATATAACTCCTTGTGGGCTAGCCCATAAATTAGTTCATTTTTTACATTTTATATTATCGTCCTGTGTATCATTAATTTCTCTCCACACTTTATGCAACTTCTTATGGGCTATAAAAAAAAATTTTTTAATCACACTGTATAAATACAATTCAACTGCAGCATATATTTCAACTATCCTGTAAATGATTTGCTTATGTCCACATCATATAACAGTTTTTTAATCACCCTATATAATTTTAATTTAACATTTTCTCCAACATTTTGATACCACCAAACGTCCAGTCCACCCTATATTCCAACCATCCTGTATATACGGCTGCCTACGGACCACTATCATTCTATTCCGTCCTATATTTCAATCTTCATATAAATGCAACTCATTCTATCACTTTACTTTGTGAACTTGTTTGCTATAACTAAACACCCTGTCTATAAACGTACCAAGTGGCAGTTTAAAGTTTGACATGTGTTGTCACTGAATTTTCTGTTAGGCCGGGAGAATGTGGCAACAAAAAGCATTGTCTTCGCAAAATGGAAAAATTTGCATTTGCCTGGTATACAAACAAAACGAGCTTGGTACTAATTGATTTAAGGAGCCGAAAATACTATGCTTTACTACCTATATGCTTGAGATGTACATAGAAAATTTTCAAATTCGCAATTAAAACTTCCAGTGCCTAAAATTACCGCACTATTACGTTGGAATTAAAAATATTTATGAGGAAATGTCCGTTATGTCATTTCAATGAAATTTTTGATAAGAATTTTGGAAATTTCGGCGATTTTCTGCAAAACTGCTGTTGCACGTCGCAGAAAAGTATATGAGATCACCTAAGGATCTTCCTTAATAGATTAAACGTTAACAAACTATACACATCCATAAGGAGTTATCGAAAAATCGACTAAAATATTAGGGATATTGGTCGATTTCCATGCACGCATGTGTTCATTCACAAATTTTATCACTTAACAATAGAATTCTTTTCCAAAATTTGAAGTTTCACCAATCCGGATATATACTCTATTAAACAAGACCATATTCATTCAAAACGGTGCACCACAGGAGAAGAAATCAGGTAACATACATACAAAAAAAAAACGCGACGAATAATAACCTTCTCCTTTTTGGAAGTCGGTAAGTGGGTTAAAAATAGGTTGCAAAGTTCATAATGCCACTATTAAAAAAGATTTAACGAAGAGCCGAGAACCTAACTCTACAAGAAAATTCTACATGCCGGTCAGACAATATGGTTTGACAATTTCAAGATAATGGCACAGATACTGCACCGTCGTTTATAGCGATTGGAGGGTGAAAGTTACTAAGTTCCTAATATTTGCTGTTTGTGTGCAAAGCCATACTGAATTCAGCTTTCCAGAACATCGAAATTTTTAAGTTTATTACTTTTGTGTATTTATTCAATTTCTTGTGATTTCGTCATGCAAAGTCTGACATAATTGGAAACTGATTTTCTAGTTAAAAGCAAAATATGTTGATCATTAAGACAAGAGATATAGCAGCAAGTAAGGTAAAAGAAGAGAAGCAAATTTATTTAACAGAAAATGCTTTTCAATGATACCCCATGTAATCTTCGGCAAATTAAGGAGAATTTAATTAAAATGTATTATTTTATTATCAATTAATTCAATTATTAATAACCTAACTAATGTCGAGAATCATTCCTATTAATGCCCGGAAAACAATCCTTTAGTTAGAGAACAATATAGATTTTCCGCAAGATACACTCGCATTATGTAGTCCCTGTTAGGCTATGGTGTGATAAGCAGTATCCCAATCATTGGATTGGATTGGAAGAAGAGGTCAACAGAATGGCCACCTAGTTCCCTGGACCTAACGCCACACAATTTTGTTCTGCGGATCACCTGAAATTTGCAACTTTTGTTGAGAGAGGAAGAGGAGAAGATTCGGGAATGCTGAGCAATTTCCAGAGAAACAATTGCAAATGTCAATAATTATAAGATACTTTAATTAAATTTTACGTAATTACATATACTACTACACTAAAATTATCTGATAACTCAATTTGTTAAAATCAGCAAAATTAGAACTTGCGAAATCAGACTCGCCTCAAAACGCAAACTGTTATTGATGCAAACTTACAATCTACGCTCTGTAACTTATCACTACATGTAACATCTTAATTAAAAAACTCTATTACTCTTTTATTCGTTCTTTCAAATTCCACCCCTTTCTATTCCGAGTCGATTACTTTAAACTGCGCAAGAAAAAAATCCTTAGCAATTTAGGTATGCAAATTCCGCGCGCCATTAATGGAATTGTATTGAAGTTGAGATTTAGGGAAATTAACAACCTGTATTCATTTATTTTCTCCAAAGCTTGTGAAATGCTTTATTGTTTTTTTTTTCTTCCATTTTTAGAAGAGATTTTTCTTGAAGATCTCTTAAGATATCGAATACATTTTCTAAATGAAATATACCGCAGCTAAGAAATCAGGGATTTTATACTTAAAATAAAGGTATAAGGAACACATTTTTTTCTTAGGGTCATATTAGAAAACATTTTCATGAGATGTGATAGGTTTTTCTTATTTACTTATTGATTTATGTGTGTCTTTTTCAGCCACATATGAAAAAATATAAAAGGTGACTTCACGAATTAGTTTTAGAAAGTTAATTAGAAGAAACTATGAAATTTTATAATATAATGCTCACCGAAAATTCATTTCCCTGTTCAGTAAACGTGATGTATTTTAAGAGTGCCGCAAAACCCATATAATGATCAATAAAAAATGGAAATAGTGGACTTCTTTGACAAAGTAATTCACCCTATAAAACGTATGACATTTTAACGCGAAATTAATAGTAACATCTAGGAGTTTCAATGAAATCTAGCTCAAAGAGACCCCAAATGAGGAGTTTGAGGGCTAACTGTAACGCAATTCATAGTTAATCAACAATTCTTTTCCTGTGATCTCTATCCTAAGAACTTTACTTTAAAATGATAAATTTCCAACCAATGGTATCGAATATTTTCTGAAAAACACTGTATTTGAGACTTTATCCTAATAAATTGTGACAATTCTTAAAACCAAGGCATTGGCAAATCCATGGCATAATAAATTCCAACTCTTAGAGCATCTATTTCTAGAGGTAGCCTGCAATGCACAAATATAGTCGCAAGGCTACAAACAGAAGAAAGCATTATGTGACTCAATTGGTGGTTTGAAGCAGCCAATTAACTACATACTGAACGCAGCTCATTTAAGTAAAAATAGCCTCTTCCACTCCCTGTTGCCCTCTCTTTTTGGTCGTGTCAGGCCCAACACGATACATAACCCTGCATTATGATCTTCGTCAATTAATAATTTGTGGACACGAGATTTTGGGCGTCAGAGGTAGCCCCTTTTATTTAGAATTATTTGCCGAGCTGAAATCTAGATAATGAATCGGCATGCGTCTGTTTTCGACAACGTTAGGCCGTATATGAGGGTCCAGATTTTCTCTAGATACATGAAACCATCTCCCTCTTTTTCTTTCATCTATTATAAACGCACTCATCCAATTTACCCTACTATCCATCTTGATCTCCACCATGTTTACCATAGCTCTCTTTCCTAGCCACTTCTCCATTTTCACACGCCGCTCTTTCCACATCTCGGATTCAAAAAACCTATGATGCGCTACTCCTTTCTCTTTTCCACCACACTTCCTTTATTATACAGTCTCACCCTTTCCACCGTATCGATTTTAACTTTCTAAAACTTTTTAAATTTAGCAATGGTTCACATTTCTACAGTTTCTTGCCTTTATGATCGGAAATTTTTGTTAAGTGTGTTTTTGTCATAAGGCATAATACGACTCGTACAGGCAGTTCCCCGATCAACATCCGTGGAAACCCCACGAGACTCCTGCATTCACTCTTCTATGCTCTGTTCTCCCTAGTTCGGTTTCCCTAACCCTCCCCATTCTATTCGCCTTCTCTGTTACTTTTCTGATAAGCTCATAGAAAAAAATCTGTTACTCAAAACACCACCCAAATATTTCATGTACTTCACGGGCGTTATGATATTCCTTCCCCATTTCAATTTGATGCCCCCTCTCGTACGAAGTCCAAAGTTTTTTTGCGTAGCCGACAATGGAACATCCTTGCGGTAGCCCTAACCTAAGTACTGTCTCATACAGTATGTTCCACAATGTAGGACCCAGCACTGAACCTTTTAGGTACCTCTCACTGAGCACCTGCGTATTTCTCCCCACCCAGACCGTTCTTTTATTTAGATACTGCTCTAAAATATATACATTTACACTCACACTCAATATTCTCTAACATTTAGACCGGTTCCATTAGATAATAAATAAATTCATTTCAATTCTATTTAATTTATACATACAATACCGAGTATAGAAATGGCTAATGAAGGAATGACCTTACATGCGAAGGTAAAAAAACATTTAAAACACATAATGCAATGCGATTTGATCTCACGCATTCAATCGTCTCCACTACCATAACTTAGCTCAGATACTTCTAGGGGAGTCTGCAGAAGGCCAAATTGTCACGGTGCAGACATATATATTTCTGTTTCTGAGTTACAAAGGTACCTTTATAAAACATTTGCTATACTTAGATTTTAAATACAAAGTGGGCTTCTGCTACTGCTACCGCAGTTACTAATTCCCTCAATAGAGTCACAACAATTCCGCATATGCAATTTATAATTCAACAACTACTATTTTAATAATATGATCAGTGATAAAATTAAAAGATATGTCATTAGGTGAAATGCGAAATATAAAACGCAATATAATAATATTTATTTTACTTTCGCATAAAACGTAATTTATTTGTCTCAATAATATCGATTTCTCCGATCATATTCACTTCCTATTACCTGAAAGAAATATTTAAGTGAAGTAATTGATTTTATTGTTTATTAATGTTATTTCAATATAGCGAATCCAAATTTTAACGGTTCCGAGAAAATATATTAGATGATCCACAGTTTTCCTCTTATATGCATAAAAGTGAAAGAGTTTGTTTTGGGAGGGCAACCACAATTAAGCTTTCTATTAAAAGCAGTCACAACTAATTCTTTCAATAGTATAGTCTCGGAAAACATATATTTTTTGAATTGAAGGAATATTTAAAACATATTCTTCTGTATTATGAGATCCTGGATTGTATAAAATGTATAGTCCGAATCCGGTAAGCTTTTTGGAAAGAGATTAAGTCAAAATATAACCCAGAATAGAAAAATGACGCATTTATGAGAATGCGCATAATACATGAAGTACTCTAAAACGATATATACATATATTTGTCTGCACCGTGATCAATGACTACTAATATTAATGGGCCTGTCTGTTTACGTTAAAAATGGGTTGGAGAATGTTTGCCGTAAAATAGGAATCAATTGCTAATCGATGCCAAACTTCTTTCCATTGTATCGTATAAGACGTAAATCTAAGCATTGTAAGCATTGACTGAACGGCAATACTTAACGTCGTTTATGTCCAGCAGGCAACAGCGCATGACTATTTATTTACATTTTGAATTGAGGGTAACTTCGTAATCCATATTGTGTAATGTGTTTCGAAACTTGTTTGAAATCAGTAATTAATTTGTATAAGTGTAAAAAACAGTAATAAAGTGTAATTTCAGTGTTGTACATGCAGGAAAACAGCATATTCGTTTGTCGAAAAATCTTCTCACCGCTAAGTGTCATATCATAAAGGTGTTAACTGAGTTTTACAAAGGTCATTTAAGCAGTAAATGAAATTTAATTTTACGTGAATAAATTAATGTTTTGATAATTAGTGATACATATTAGTAATGAAGCCACTAATTGTTTTTGTTATTGTGCACATCTTTTAATGAATTTGAATATATTTATCTTAGTGGATTAGGTACGTAGTTGTATTATTTTTTGAATCTGAATAATATGACCTTTAATTTAATGCAGATTGGACGCTACCGTTGGAGCCGGAATGTTTCTAAACAAAAATATCTGTGTCTCTTTCTATTTTTGTCTCGTTTCAACCCAGTTTTCGTTTGGTCGTATATGAAAGAGCCGGGTCCATATATATTAGTAATCCTTGACCGTGGTGATTGTGCCTTTCTGTAGACTCCCCTAGCACAATATTTGTATTGAGTATAAGATTATACTTTTTGGGAATAACACCACAATACTTGAAATGACTGTATACTTGTATTGTATTTACAATATTATGTGACAACATTGACGTAACTAGGATAGTTTAATATAATAATAAAGTTCCTTTTTAATTGGAAGAATTTGAAAGTGTTATTTTTAGAACTTTATGTGGCGCTCCTAGGTGCGACCTTCTGTTGCTTCTGTGATCCCATTAATTAAAATTATAAGGCAAAATCTAGGAAAACTTATTAACCATTCCGATACTGGGTTTTTCACAAGGACATGACCATTAGTAATGTCATCTTTAATCATCGGCAACAACCAGGACTACTGAATTCTACGGAGGTTTTATTTTACAAAATTAAAGCTGTCACTTTTAGATTTCTTTTCGTGTTGTGTTCTTCTTTATGTAACATAACTGAATTTTAAAATTGCATTTTATGACGAAGGTCCCAGGAATGTTAAAAAACTTTGTATTTTTCAAATTGTCGTGTTTTAATGTAATTTTTGTGTTCATTTCTTCAGACCTTTAGAGGTCTAGAGGTTTTTCCAATATAGAAGGTATTATATTCACAAGGAAATTCATAAATGAATGTTTTTGTATTTTGTGTTATGTTTTTGGTCTCGTTTTTGATATAATTGATTTTAGGATATTTCTTGTTTTGAGTGAACTTTTAATATTGTATCTGTTGCCTCATTTTTTTTGTTTTTCTGAGTGAACCTGTATGTATGGCATTGTTATTGTAGTAATGTGATTATTTTAGGAGTCAGTGTTTCTTGGTGGAGTTTGGTGATGAATGTATAAACATTAATTAAAGATGCCTCAACTATCCTTCAGGAAACAATTAAGTATATGATTGCCACATTCTTTGTCTCTTTTCTTTTTCTGACCCCAATCTTCTCTGACTATTGTCATTTCACATATCTCTAGATTTCTCTCCGTAATTTGCGGTCCTCTCGATATGACTTACGGATCAGCAGCGAAGAAATTCTATTTTGGTGAATTGGTGTTGTCTTCTATGCGAGCTTTTTGGTCTTGGACAAAATAATAGTATTTTAACTGGTTAGTTACATTTGGGTTTTCATGCGTTTCTTGACACATTAAGCACTGCTGATATCTTTACTGGACGAAGGAGAGCCTTATTGCATTTTATATGCGCCAGAGCCCAAACCTCTTCCGAATTTATATGCGTCTAAGACAACTGATAAGATTGTGAGTGTCAAACTGCTCTTTAAACTATTAGTGAGAAGTTAGATAAACGGTTGGTTCGGTCGCGCTTCACCCTAGAAATCTGCATACATCTGCTAATCACTTCTTTGTACATGTATATTAAGAACTATTAAGTGTTAGACATTTTTGATATTTTGACTTAATCTCTTTCCAAAAAGCTTACCGGATTCGGGCTATACATTTTATACAATCCAGGATCCCATAATACAGAAGAATATGTTTTAAATATTCTTAAATCATCACGGTCAAGGACTACTAATATATATGGACCCGGTACTTTCATATACGACCAAACGAAAACTGGGTTGAAACATGAGACAAAAATAGAAAGAGACACAAAGATATATTTGTTTAGAAACATTCCGACTCCAACGGTAGCGTCCAATCTGCATTAAATTAAAGGTCATGTTATTCAGATTCAAAAAATAATACAACTACGTACCTAATCCACTAATATAAATATATTCAAATTCATTAAAAGACGTGCACAATAACAAAAACAATTAGTGGCTTCATTACTAATATGTATCACTAATTATCAAAACATTAATTTATTCACGTAAAATTTAATTTCATTTACTGCTTAAATGACATTTGTAAAACTCAGTTAACACCTTTATGATATCACACTTAGCGGTGAGAAGATTTTTCGGCAAACGAATATGCTGTTTTCCTGCATGTACAACACTGAAATTACACTTTATTACTGTTTTTTACACTTATACAAAATAATTACTGATTTCAAACAAGTTTCAAAACACATTACACAATATGGATTACGAAGTTACCTTCAATTCAAAATGTAAATAAATAGTCATGCGCTGTTGCCTGCTGGACATAAACGGCGTTAAGTATTGCCGTTCAGTCAATGCTTACAATGCTTAGATTTACGTCTTATACGTTACAATGGAAAGAAGTTTGGCATTGATTAGCAATTGATTCCTATTTTACGGCAAACATTCTCCAACCCATTTTTAATGTAAACCGACAGGCCCATTAATATTAGTAGTCATTGATCACGGTGCAGACAAATATATGTATATATCGTTTTAGAGTACTTCGTGTCTTATGCACATTTTCATAAATGCGTCATTTTTCTATTCTGGGTTATGTTTTTTATAATGATCTGTGGCTAGTGGTTTCCCCTAACATTTACATTCTGTCAATGCTTGCGCACAATGGATCAAGTACCATAAACTGTAATCTGCTGTCTCTTTTACAACGTGACTCCTCCGTTTAAGAATGTTAGCAGTATATTAGTATTAAGTATAAGGTGGCAACTACCTAGACCATTTTAATTAAATATAAATATCTGCTTTAGAATTCGTGATATTAACAATAACCACATAATTTATTAAATTTGTGTGTTGGGAACCAAATATATTTTCTCCAGGACAGGTTATAAAGTATAACTGACCTAATCTGTAGGTAAATTTTCGAATAAGAGTTTCTAGATTTAGTACCTTTTTATTAACATCTAAAATTTTGCAAATTGCTCATCACATATTCAACTTATAGTTAATTAATTCTTTGAATAAAGACAATGATGGAAAAAAAGTTATTTCTTCGTCACAGCTAACTACTTTAAAATAACAGGGCCTACAATCGTTTTTTTTTAGAACGAGAATCAGTGAACAGTTCCACTCCACTGATACACCTACTTTCTACTCGACATATCCACCATTAAATGACAGATGATGTCAATACCAGGCTACCGTGACTACAAGGAGACGGTAGATAAGATGTACAAGTATGTTAATGAAGCGAGACTCTTTTGAGTAATCGATATAAATATTAATGCAGATGGACTGGTTAATGGACTGTTTTAAAGTTAAGAGGCGGCAGAACAGTATATTTGGGTATTCCTTCCTTCTTGTTATTAATATCACTATTTGGGACGCTGTAATATTATTTGATTATTGGCAGTGATAATAAAACGATTTTGTGTTATTTTGGATTATAGTATAGTATTGCTTTTAAAATACTTTTCTGAGGGGGGAATTGGATTTTTCTAGAATATATATAAAACATTTATAACTGTCAAAAGTGAATACTTACCGTCAGTGAAGTGCTTGTCAAACTCACTCAATCTCTTCCATTATTATCCAAAATCAAACTCTAATTACCAATCTTGACTCCTTCTATTCTGTTCAACTGCACCCATTTATTTATAGTAACATTTTGAACCATATCTTTTACTATACAAGGCTCGGAAGATTTAATATTTCGAAATATATAGAATTTGAATTAATGCAATCTGGTGTTTTCATTTGTGTCTGGAATAAACTTAACATGATGATTATTGTTACCTTCTCTCTGCTAAATGTGAGGGGATATTCTTCTATAAATCGCCCAAATATCATTTATTCCGATTTTTTTGAATAGATAATATATTGGTTAGATGTTTTGGTTAGACCATTACATTTTGTATCTAGCGATTAGTGAAAATACCAAAACGTTTTAGCTTCATTTTACCACAGATAACATGATACCAAGATTTATGGTTGATGCAGAGTTAGAATTCTTTATGAGGAATTTTTCCTTTATTTTTAGCCAAGTGTATTTTTTATCAGTAACAAACATTTGGTTTATTCCACTTAGCGGGGAAAATTTTGAACAAAAACGTATCTGTATTTGATGTACCTAATTAATTCACTCTATCCACACCTGAAATTAATTAAGTACACAACTTATATTCAAGATCCGTACTCGAAATATTGTAGTCCGTCAATGTGATTATTTCGGTCAATTTTTCTGTGAGAAAAAAATATTTTTCTCACAAATCAAAGAATATTTATAGACAAATAATTTGGCCAAGTGCGAGTTGGACTCTCTTAGTAAGGGTTCCGTACTACGTTTGAGTTTAATAACGGGTGTTTTTGTTAGAGGTATAGAACTTTAAGTTGGCAAGACTCTTTTATCCGGCGGCCACCTTGTCAGCTGTTAAGTGATTTATACTTAGTTTGGTTTGGCAGTTATCATGAATAGACTGATGCCTGAACAACGCTTCCAAATTGTGCAAATTTTATTTTGAAAATCATGGTTCTGTTTCGAAATATGTGTCGCGCACTACGTCCATTTTATCGAGTCACTATGTTTTCGCACCACGTTTACACTAAATGATAATACGCATCACAAAGGGATGTCGTACAGTGCGTACAGAAGAATCCATTGCTGCTGTAGAGCTTAGCGTAGAGGAAAACCCGAATCAGTCTATCCGCCATCGTGCACAGGAATTGGATATGTGTCCATCCACTTTATGGAAGATTTTGCGGAAAGATCTTGGTTTGCGTGCTTACAAAATTCAACTCGTGCACGAATTGAAGCCACACGATCACCTAGCAAGGCGTACATTCGGTGAATGGGCCTAAAACAAGATTGCCGTTGATCCCGATTTTCATAAGCGAATTTTGGTTAGCAATGAAGCTCACTTTTGGTATTTGGAGTGATGATAGTCCTCAAGTTCATGTTGAGACCGTTACATCCAGAAAAACTGACTGTTTGGTGTGCTATATGGGCTGGTAGACTAATTGGTACGTACTTCTTTAAAAACGATGCTGGTCAAAACGTTATAGGCAATGGTGATCGCTATAGAGCCATGATTACTAACTTTTTCGTTCATCAATTGAACAATCATGATGCACATGAGCCATGGTTTCAACAAGAAGGGGCAACATGTCACACAGCGCGTGCCACAATTGATGTATTGAAAGAAACGTTTGGTAACCGCATAGTTTCTCGTTTCGGACCCATGCATTGGCTTCCCAAGATCGTGCGATTTAACGCCGCTTGACTATTTTCTGTGGGGATAAATCGCTAGTCTACGCCGATAAGCCCTAAACAATTGACCACCTGGAGGACAACATTCACCGCGTTATTGCCGATATACGATCACAAATGTTGGAAATGTCATCGAAAATTGGACCTCCAGGTTAGACTACGTCCGAGCCAGCCGTGGCGGTCATATGCCAGAAGTCGTATTCAAATTATAATGCCAGAAGATTATCTTTCGAATAAAGTAAATTTCATGTCAATTAAAAAATATATCCTTGTTTTATTGCATTTCAAAGTTCTATACCTCTAAAAAAACACCCCTTACTATTTTGGTGAATCAAGTGTGAATTTTTTGTAATATTCCAGGTTCAGTCAAGCAGGGAACGAATGCATTTTCTTATATTTACATTAATATATTTTAAACTTGTTCTTATTTTTCCTGTAAAGTTTAAGTGAGGTCATATACGCCTAATTTGCTTCAAAATTTTATATTGTTTCGGAAATAAGAATGGGACATAAAGTAATATCTTTTAAATAATTTCTATTCAAAATATGATAATTCTTCATAATGAGCCGTATGATTTGATATATAAATGATGGCGTTTGAAAAGAATTTATTTTTATTTTCCATTTTATTCTGTAAATTGCCCCCCACAATTAATATTAAGGGTCCTGTAAAATTGAGGTGAGGCCCAATAGTTTCGAAGATAAATAGTACGTACAACTTACAATTTTTACTCGCAATTCATTATCCAAAACAATTTTCTGAACGCACGATTGTTTGTGAAAAATGTACCGAAAGTTTGAAGTCCTCCTTCTCCAGAACGACAAGACTACTACGGGAACATTTGACATATATGATATATATGCGAACATATAGCACAGCAGAGTTCAGTAGACAGCAAACAGATAGCAGTAATAATTTTTGTCCAAATTCGTAATTTTTAAGTGAAATCTTTAGTTATGATTTTGTGTGGAATCAAGAAGATTATATAAGTAAATTAGTTGTTTTATAAAACACAAACGTTTATAACATCCAATTGTCAGCGTAGTAATATTACTTCAATACACGTTAAAAATGTTGTTATTCTGAAAATAAGATATTTAGTTACGACAGTATTGATTTTTTTTGCTACAAAAATTGGTCTTACACTGTCAAAAGCAACCCAAAATATATCTTTGGGTACCATAGAAATTTAATGTTTGAACTAGAATGTAAAGAACACAACTTTGTAAAGCTGATGATTTCTCAGTTTCTCCAAATGTAGATATTGGACTATGAGTCGATATTTTGAGATTTTGTTGGCCAATTTTACAAGTAATTTGGATCTATAAACATTCCCCAAATAAGTGGGAAAATCACATCAAACGTAGGGACATTTTGAACACTGACGTGTTCTATATTATCTTCGCATTCCAAGATAGACCAAAGTTTACTAATCCTGCATACATTTATATTATACTAAATAATTCTAAAATTACTATTTAGTATAGCTAATTATCCTTCTGGATGAAAATGTCGTTTCAGGATACCTAACAGCCTTGCTATAATTAGGAACTACGAATATATCACGCTTTTTTCATTGCTTACACCAAGTATAAATCTATCGAAATCTCATTGTAGCTAATGGCATAATTTAATGTTTCTATTCAACGATTGACTTATAACCAAAACAAACACATTAGGTCAAAAACTCTATATTTTCTAATTCAAAAGTAATTTCATGGAAGCAGTTAATTAAAATCTTAAATTCAATCTTGGAATCAAAAATCCACACCCAAAAATTGCAAAATAATAATAATAATCTTAAGCAGGCTCAACGTATTGATCACGTGACTATGAAAAAGGACCTAACAGCAGAGTTTTATAGAAGGGTTTCAAGCTATTAACACCTATGCGTGTTCAGTGCTCAGTTACTCTTTCGGTATAGTTAATTGGTGCAAGACTGACATTGAACAATTACAACGAAAAGTTCGAGTTTTACTAACAAAAGCTCAAAATCACCATCCAAAGAGCTCTGTCGAACGTACAACTTTGCCACGGTATGAAGGAGGAAGAGGATTGACAGATCTAAGTAAACAATTAGATCAACAAATTTCTATTTTGCGTAATCATTTCCAGAAACTCTGATCTACATAGAGTCATGTGCTAGGTTGATGAATCAACACCACTGTGACTGACACAACAACATGTCCAATTACACCACCAGACCACAGATCAGAAACTGCTGAAATGGAAAGAAAAGCCCCTTCATGGAATACATATAAATGACGTCAACCAAGATTATGTCGACAGTGCAGCGTCGAACTACTGGTTGATCTCTGGTCATATGTTCCCTGAAACGGAAGGCTTTATATTGGCAATCCAAGATCAAGTAATTCCAACTAAGAACTATCTAAAGTACATCGTTAAAGATCCTTCTATAACAACGATAGATGCAGGTACGGTTGCAAAACATCTGAATCTATCCAGCATATCACAGGAGGTTGTCAAGCGTTCGCTGCAACTGAATACAAAGAATGACACGATGCTGTGGCAAAAATACTTCACCAGGAACTAGCACTGAAACATGAATTATAGTCGGTAACACTACCATACTATAAATATAAACCAGAATCTGTTTTAGAAAATATCAACTACAAGCTGTACTGGGACCGCACGATACTGACCGATCGGTCTGTTGCTCACAATAGACCAGATATAGTTTTGGTAGATAAAGTCTCTCGGAAAACAACTTTAATTGACATAGCAATTCCTAACAACAATAATACAAATATCAAGCAGGCTGAGAAAATAACCAAATACAGAGATTTGGAATTTCAAATAAAGACTCAATGGAATATGACGAACTGTACCAATTGTTATGGACAGGACTAGTCCCAAAACATCTATTAAACAATCTAAAATATCTCTAACATACAAACAAATCAAAAATCTTGTTAGGGACAGCCCGGACGGTCAGAAAATTCAAAACGACTCCAACCACGGGCCACCTGGCAAGGGCTCCCCAGAGCTAAACCCTTTTGATATCTAGGATATCGAATTTTCCCCTAAAACTTTTAGCGTGCCTTAATAATAAGGTCAAATCTTAAGAATTCAATGCAAATAGATATAGAGTCTTATACTAATTTCACCTTAAAACATTATTCATATACTCTTAGTTGTAAACTTTTACTGCTAAACTAGTAAATTAAAAAAGCGAGTACCAGGGTTTCCAAGAATGTTTGTTTTATTTAAAACCGGTGTTCAAATTCCACTCTTGAATAAAAAATTATGAAGTGTTTTGTCGAAGCTCCCGGTGCTAAGGTGTAATCACCTTTACTCTATATATTCTCAAACAACAAATAAGTATAAATGGGTTTTGTGACTGCACACAAGAGATCCACTATTGTTATGTTCTAGCATCATCATGTAACCGACGAGATGTCTTTTATTACTAAGAGGTTCTTCACTTGATGCCTTTAACACGGAGAAGACCGTCTTTAATTAACCAGTGCGATTACATTAGCAAGAGGTTTTGAAGTATCTTAAGCACTGGCGAGATAGTCTGATGAGCGTTATGCTGTCTTGGGGACATATTTTGTTTCCGAATGACCTTACGGTTCTTGTAATGTGGCTAGACTACATTTTAGACAATGAATGTTCAAATAATTATAATTAATGTTTTTTGTTTAAAAAAACTGAGAGTTAGTTTTACCGAATATTACAGAAAGGTACCATATAATTTTCTATAACGTGAGATTTGCGGTTTTCCAGAAAATCAGAAAAACAGTAACTAATGGAGGACAATTCAGTGAATTTCAATAAATCTCCACTGTTTTCTCTAACACGGCTCAACAAATTTGAATATTTTAAATTGTATTCTACAAAGATATGTTCCAGCTTGATTCCGTATAATTATCTATCACGTAAAACATACCGTTTTTCCGAAAATCGTAAAAATATTTGCAAAAAAAAGGTAAACATTAATGTAAATGTCAAAGTATACCGATGTTTGTAACGGTTTTCAATGCAGTCAAGTGAAATGCCACGAAATATTCCAATAGTGTACCGAAAGATTTTTTTAAGTGAGCGATGTTTTCTATATGGTATAAAGTGGTAGGTGTGTGCGTGCATCGAAATTCAAGCAGCAAGCAATGTACGCAGTTGAAATATTGGGCGAATAAAAATTATAGGTATACAAGGTGGTTCAAACAAAAGAAAAATAAAAACAGTCAATAGAGTGGAGAGGATTAATTCTTATACAGGGCGGTTGCAACATCGTGTAGAATTGAATAATAGTTGTAGAGGGTGATTCAGAAAATGATAGACAAATAATTTATATTGGATGACCAATACACAGAAACATATACAGGGTGGTTGCAATATAGGGTAAATTAGAGGTACACTTATAGAAAGTTGTCCAAATAATAAAATAATTAAAAACGTTAAAAATATGTGGATACTATAAAAAATATATAAATTAGAGAGAGGGGGGAGATAAGAATACGCTATGTTATATACTCCGTGGGTTCAATTAAAATTTAAAAACTAATATTTACTCTCACTTTCTGGAAACTTTTATTTACATGAAATATACACAACAGCTGATTCGAATATTACAAATATAATACAACATAAGCTTTTCGCCGCACTAACTAACTGCCGCGATCATGGGCCGCTCCTTTTAAAACCGCATTGAATCCTCTAGTACAATCCATTATCAATTCTACAGTTGCCGAGATATTTCGAGATTTTTTTTGTCCTAACAGCAATCGATGTCGTACTGGAATGAAATGAGGGTCGGCTTAGCTAAATTTTGCAACAGCTAAAATAACCAATAAAAATGTACCTTAAATAGGATAAAAAAATATATCAGAAAATAGTTATTGATTGCACACGGTTCTTTTTTAAATATAAATTATTTTTATTAATTATAAAGGCTATGGGTTTAATAAATTGTTGACTGTGATTCGAATTAAGGACATACAGGTTATCATTTTTTTCAGTAGACACCGTAGCTAGCAACGAACTATCAATCATCGAATATGTGACCAAACAATATCAATTTATGCATCCTGTCAGTATTGCCCACAAAATCGATTGATCGTACTAACGAGGGCTTCAACTCTCGCAAAACATTATATAAAAACGGACCTCACTGTTAATTTTTCGGTGAGCAGCACTATAACATACATACCTTTTTTCTTATGGCTAGGTCGTACAATGCGGGGTAACATCAGAGCTAGCCTAGTCAGTAACTGCATTCCAGCTACTAGCCTCCGAGTTACTTTAAGATTTTTACTGGCTTATTACCTTTCCTCACCAGTGTACAAGCAGCAGCCCGCGTGCAAGTGGCGGTATTGCGATATGACAGTAGCTGCTAAGTTCAGGACTACTACGGGCTTTGAGCTTACACCTTGTGGAGATAGTCTGCAATGCCAAGGACAGAAAGAGAGTGCAAGAGGCTATTTCACTCGATTGGTAGATGCAGTCACTGGATAAAGTTCCCAATCGAGTGAAATAGCCTCTTACCTTCTCTGTTGCCCCCTCTGCCATTGGCACAATATTTGTGCTATCTCTAGGCAGTAGATGCTCTAAGACGTGTGCATGATTCTATGTTGCATGAGTTTTGTGTTCCGAGTAGCACACTTCTCGCACACTGCTACAACAAAGTAGTCAGGTTGCTTGTGAGTGCGCAGTAGAATGATCTGAAATGTTGTCGAGAAGAGCTTCTTATTGCTTTTATTATAAAATGGAATAAGATGAGAATGAGCCGAGAATACCGAATACATTTAATAAAGAGTATATGATTGGGAGAAAAGTTTTAGATGTTGCATTTTAAATTATTTGAGCATCCATACAAGGTTTTCGCTTTTTATAGAATGAGCATAATAAGTTTCAACGAGCTTGTGAAATTAATTGGACCAGCAATAGCTGTCCTATTAAAACAGTTTCACGAATTGTCAGATACAGATTTTTTTAATATTTGCCACTGAATTTTGATTTCAACTCTATTTATACCGGAGTGGCGTTTCTCGATCTCTTTAATCAGATTTGCAGATATACAACACACAGGTAATATTTGTTTTAACGGCTAATAATCGGCGAATATGCGCAGTCATAAAGCGCTCTTAATTAAGTAGTCGGCCAATAGTTGAAAGACTAAGGGTTTGAAGTGAACCGTACTGCCCCTCAAACGTTCTTATCGCTGATTTCGATTCATTCGAGTTTGCGCACTCGCATACATCTCCATGGTAATTAAAACACCAGTCAATTTGTCGACTCAACAAAAAAAAATTGTGTGCCCCTGAAAGATGCGAGTGCACATGTATAGTATGTAGAGCTGCTGTCAAGCTTCATGCCAGATGTTTGCACTTGTGTGTCTTGGTGAGCCGAGTTGAGCTTCTCACTAGCGGTTCACTGTATTGTCAACAATTCACATTATGTAATCACAATCTGAAGTTACTATCCTATTCACTTATTTTGTGAAACTTGGGAAATAGGCAGATTGAGGCCTCGAATTTGATGCAGCCTGAAACACTTTTAAATCAGCAGGAAAGTAGGTTGAGATCCCGGGTTTTAGTTAGATGCTGAACCTTCTAATCAGTTCTCTAATCATACTTGGAGAGTATGAAGATTGAGACCCAATTCATAATTATAACTGCGGTCTTCCTTGGGCGAATTTCTGGTCGCCATCATATACTGTATTTTTTTGGTGAGCATTTGCTGAATGTTGTTCTGATCCTTTTTAACTGCTTTTGAATATACCTTGGCGAACAATTTTCCGAATCGCATAGTAAACGATATGTGAAAATCTTTGTATCACAATTATGCTAATTTAGAAAAATATCGAAAAAACCTCTAACTATAATATAAAGCGATTGACGACGTCTGCAGAGTTAAAGATGAGACGTCTCCAAACAAAGATACGTATCAAACAATATACAAAACACTATTTATAAACAGGAATACTGGTTGATCATTTTGAAGATATCTCAATCTCTCAGAATAAACATGAGGAAGAATTTCTCTACGGACAGTCAGTAATTCGGATAATTTTTCAAAATTTCCTCACTACATTTAGTTCTTTATTTACAATTTTCAAATACTTATTATCTGTTTACTATCGGATTTATCCATCTCCTCAATATATTCACTAATTTCTGGTTAGCTGCCATAGCCAAATTGACTTGACAATTTGGCTATGGCAACTGTTGCTAAAATAAGTGAAGATCAAGCGCCAAGCGAAGATCAAGAGTCTAGTCAAGACAAAGTCAACAGCGAAGATCAAACGGAAAACGAAGCACTTCCTGCTAGTGAAAATCAAGAATCGAGCCAAGCTCCACCAGAGACAGAAATTAGTGAAGATACTTATTATCTGTTCCAGGAAAACCGCTGAGAAGAGAAAACCCTAAGGAACAGGCAAAATAATGAGGGTTTATTTGTAATTCCTCAAACCAAATAAAATATTTAAATGAAAACAGATGATGATGAATATTAGCACAATTAGAGAACAACTTTGCTGGTAGATTTCCATCAAATATTGAGACAATACAGCAGAACATGACAAGGTAATGTTTACAATATTACTGTAATGTATATAGCCTCCTTTTCATAATCAAGACATTTCGTATCCAAAATATCAAAAATTAATTCTACAACCAAACTCACTTTATCGAATAAATTAAAACCCAAGCATTCAAAGAATACGTCTATTTCTTTAAATTTTTATTGTTTCATTTATTCATTTAAATATTCTCGATCAAGTAAATTAATCATGGTAGCAGTTGAAACAAGGAATCGTATTCCTCAAAATATTCCGTTCTACATCCTTAGTTACTAATGTCTCCAATAAAACGTACCAGTTTAATAAATCACCTGAAACATAAACTAAAACCGTGCTTCTCCAAATTAACTATATCTTCGTAGATAATCTAGTAGTAAACCTTTTAAAACGTTAACATTTGTTACTGAATAGTTTTCTTCATTTCATTACATACAGCTGACGCGAATACAATCATGTAATCTGCGTAAAAAATCAACTGATATTAGTTAAAGCATATGTTTGATAACAAATTACCATATTTTAATTGGTTTCTGACGGTTAAAAAATATTTTATAGAAATACTATTCTCAAAAATTTAATCGAAATCACCATTTGGAAATCCTTAAAGATAAATTCATTAGATGTTTTCGAACAATCCTCAACCAATAATTACCGGTGTTTTGTCGAATTCCAAACTCGAATTCCAATTTTGTTAATGGTAACAATATTTAATTACGCGGAAAATTCTATCGAATCTTGTAGAAACACATCAGCTGAGTGACGTCAAGTTATTTTAATGATTAAAGCGGATCTACAAGCCTCTACGCAAACTTCTCTTCGCATTAATATTTCCTGGTTTAAAGAGAATGAGACACCTGTGACTGATGTGAAAGCAGTGGCGTCCTCTATAATACAGTTGTGGGCAACGGCAACTAAGATATAACATACAAATTACACAATTTATAGTATTTCCAGTGAAACATTATCCATTTACCAATCGGATAAGCTTCAGTTAATTTTTGACGACGCATTGGTTACAGTGTGTCCTATGTACTGTGAAAGCACTGTAATCTTGGAAATCTTAGGAGTTATATTCTAGTCAAATTAGAAACAAATCAAACAATTTATTATATTTTACAATTTAAATTAGTAAGTTATTTTTAACCATTTTCAACACTTTTGTGAAAGATTTTGTCAATTTTTTAGGCACTATTTTTATCATTTTGTACTCTAAAATGGCTGTTTTACGCTTTACACATGTTGTCAGCTTTTTTTGCTCATTTGAAATTATAAGAAAAATCTTCACAGTTCGGTTCTGAATGCATAATAATTTACGTAAGAGCTCACTTTTTAATAAGTCAGAAAAGGATAAAAATACATAATTCTTTTCTTAGATGCCGTTTATCAAGTTATACGCTTTTGGGATCCCAATCTCCATGTCTGTCTATTCTACCAGTCGCTGTCTACTAGATTTCTTTGTGAAATTGTTGTAGTGATCCCCGATATCCGTTTTGTAGGTTGTCTACTCCGGTTTCTTTTTTGGAGGGATCCATCATAAGATTAGGGAATCGATTTTTGCCCATTCGTCTCACGTGTTCATAACATATGTGTCGCTTTCCTAGGCCTTCTTTTAAAATGCTTTCTACCTTCATGTTCCTTCTTTCTTTGTTAATTATATGTTCGAATCTAGATCTCCGCGCTGCTTTTCTTCAGAAATCTATTCCAAACGCTCAAAAGTTGTTGTTTTGTTTCTGTGACATTTTAAAAACTATATTCCATTTTCTGTTTCTTTTCTGATGTTTATCTGCCACATTCCTGAGTTTAGTGCTCCTATTAACTTTTTCCTTTAGTTATTCTGTCTTTAATTGTTTCCTCACTCTGTCTAATTGATATTAATTATGGTAGTGACTCGTAACCCCCACTTTTAATATGCCTCTGTGAGTTTTCTAAACACACCTATATTCTCATATATTCTAGGTATTCTTTATCATGTGCAATTACTACATACATATCTTAAACAAAATTGGTGACTTACAATAATCCTGTCATAAGCCTTTTGTTGGAATGAATTTATTTGCTACTACGTATTTTAATTCTGGCTGTTGTGTCGCTATATAATTCTTTAAAAACATTAATTAGTGTTACATTTATGTTAGTTTTCTAGAGCATTCCATGTGTTGAAATTGTTACTGTATTTTCTGCAGATCAACCAGTACTAAGTGGTTTTTATCTGTATTAGTTCGGACCTACAGAATATACAATCGGTTGTTGATTGGCCTGCTCTAAAGCCTTTTTTATTCCTGTTCCTCACATATAATATGTTTTAATATTTTTCCATACAACTCTTCGAGGTGTCTTTCTTTTGTACGCAAGACGATATATATAATATATATTGTTTCTGGTTAGGGAACCTTCATCAGTTGCGCTTTCCACAAGTGAATGTCCTCTCGAACACTTCTTTATGTATTTGATACATTTCGTTAAATTTGAAGATGCGAGATGTAAAGACCGACATCTAGGATTTTCGGGGAAACTAGCACATAGAGGTTCCGAATCTGGAGTCATTCCATGTAATTGCTGTTACCCGTAATTCATAGATTAGAATGTCAGGATGAAATTTTCAGGTTAACTTCGCCTGTCAGAGATATTGAATACTCTCTTCAAGTACGCGCACAAAAGAATGACATCTTTGGTTCGAACAATTTTGGTTATTTACTGCACACTTTATTTATTTATCGCAGGTACTCAGGCTCTTACGATTGTCAGTACTGAAAATTAAAAGTTTTTGCAATTCAATAGAATAATAAATTCTGTAATAAAAATTCTCATTTATGTTTTTCATGAAAACTGATTATTTATAATAATTTCACTTAATTTGAGTATTAAAATTGGTAAGCCGCAAGGGTAATTGAAAGTTCCTTTTAAACAAAATAGAAAGGTACTGTTTACAGTTAATTGAATCGTAGCAAAGACGATGGCATTTAACAAAGTATGTTTTTGTCCATTTTTATGATTCATAAACATTCCATTATATTCGCATACAAAACACATTGATCTCATTCAACTTCAACGGAGAGAATGAGCATAAAATTTTTCAGAAAATGAAGAGCTTATATGGATATTTATTACCAGCTTAAGGAAAAAGTGACATAACTTTCTCGATGAAAGTTTAAGAAATCTCAAGTCAAACGGAATCAACAAACCACGTCATTTAATTTAAACGAACTCATATTATTTGCGATTGGATAATTAATTGTAGCATATTATGTAGCGAAATCTTAGGCGCATACGCTGCAGACTGAAAAATTAAAATGATGTAAGGTAACAATGCTCCCTGCTGTTGAAAAGAGTACTCAGTTATTTTTGTGAGCAGATGAATACGAGAACAATGATGATGAGGGCAAATGTGACTCACCATCAATTTCAGAAAGGATGAATAGCTGCAAAGTAAGCTATAATGTAAATTAAAGTCTGTGGTGTATCGAGTTTAGGAGCTCGCTAATTATATTTTCGGTCGAGACTATATATGCTGTCTCTATGAATTTTCTTTTGTACCAATGCTCTTCCTTGTGAATTGCTCTAGCCTGGTCCCAGTTGATATTATGGTGTTCGCTCCATGCGTGATTCGCCAACCAGACTTCGTTACCTCTGCCCTTTGAGTAGCTGTGCGGTGTTCCTTAATCCTGGTGTCCAGCGGTCGCATTGTCTCTCCAATGTAAAGATTGTCACATTCACACGGTATGCTGTATATACAGTTATTGGGTATTGCTGGTGCGTCGGGACTCGTTCTTGTTATCATGCTCCTCAAGGTGTCGTTGCTTTTGAGGATCATTCTGATCCCATAGCTGTGTGCAATTCTTCTAAGTTTCTCCGACAAGCATTTAGTATACGGTAATAGTAGAGTTGCCACCGTGGTGTCCTCTTCCTGCCTAGGTGGTTTGCCCAGCTCTTCAAACGCCTTGGTAATGATCGTTTCCGGATATCCGTTCGCCAAAAGGTTTTCTCTAAGTTTCAATTGTTCTTCTTTGAGGGCTTCTGGTGTGCTGCAGATATTTTTGACTCTATGGATTAGTGTTTTGATGATGCCAGTGTTCGTTGTTGATGTGTGGTTGGAATTTAAGTGAAGGTATAATCCTGTATGAGTAGCCTTCCTGTAGACTGTTGTTTGGATTCCGGTTCTAGTCCTTTGACACTCTACATCAAGGAATGGTAGGCACCCACTCTCTTCCATCTCCATGGTGATTCTAATGGATGGTTGGGATTGGTTCAGGTGCTCCAGGAATGGCTGTAGTTCTGTCTCTCCATGTTGCCAAATAATAAAGGTGTCATCGACATACCTCAACCATAGCTTAGGCTGCTTCTCGAAACTCCTCAGTGTATGTTCTTCGAACCATTCCATGTAGATGTTGGCAATGGTTGGTGATAACAGGGAACCCATAGACAATCCATCTTCTTGCATGGAGAACCGGTCCTTCTCCTGAAAGTAGCAGTTCTTGAGGCAACATCCAAGCAAGTCCATGATTGAGTCTATTGGCAGCTACGTCCTCTCCATCAGGGTTTCGTCTTCAGTAAGTTTCTTTCTGACTTTGTTGAGAGATTCGTCTAGTGGTAGGTTCGTGAAAAGGTTTTCAACGTCGAAACTTGCTAAGCGATGTTCTGGCCCAAGTTCCATGGATCCGATGATTTCGACAAAGTGCTTTGAGTCCTTGACGTGCGATGATGTTTTGCCCTCCAAAGGTTGGATGATCGGTAGAAGAAATTTCGATAGTGCTGCTGTTGGTGAGTTGCGGCTCTGGCTTCATTCCGATGAGACATCAAGACTGTTAAGTCAAGTTAGACTGGAATTTTCGAAATGGCGGCAAACAGTATTCTCGACGCTGAGCAGAAAAAAGGTAGTACCATCGAGAACGATAATTTACATTATATAAAGAGACATTAATTTCTGGGGTTTGAGTTTAGTGCGTTGAGCTTATTTCGTTGTAAATACGATTAGAATCAGCTGTTGGAAATATTTTATTATTATGTGTAAATAAAAGTTTCTAGAAAAGTGAAGTGAATATTAGTTCTTCGAAATAATTAACTAAACCCATGGAGTTTATAACAGTATGTATGTGATCAATGGTGCTGAAGCCACTGCGGAATCCAGCTTGCTCTCGTGGTTGAGCAGAGTCTAGTATACTTTGTATTATGTTCTGTATGATCTTAGTAATTACCTTGTACAATAAAGGTAACGGTCTTTAGTTTTGAATACCTTCTTTGCTACCTTTCTTATGGATTAATACTATGACGGCGCCATTACATTGCTCTGGTATCTGTCTTGTTTTTAGGCAGTGTGTTTCTCTACCAGCGTATTTTAGGAGTTCAAACGTTATTTCATCGTTGCCAGCAATCTTGTCATTTTTCGTTTTCTTGATTGCTGACTTCACTTTTTCCACGAGTAGTTCTTATATTTCTTCTTCTGACATTTGTATATTAAGAGGTGCTATGTATAAGTCTTTGGAGAATTTGATGACGTGCTCGATTGTTTTATTTCTTTCAATTGTTAGAGTATTTTAGTCTGTTAAAGCGATAACTAGTGGTCTCTTAGCGCTCTTATAGCTTTTCCGATTTCCAGTTGCAGATCTTTTTTCTGATTGTGTAAGAAATGCATAAATAATTCAATCGAGCTTTTCATCAGTTGAGGAGAGCGCAATTGACGAAGGTTCTCGACAGAACCAATATTTTCTTTTGTGCACTGGATCATGAAATCTCGAAAAGATAGTAATTTTTATTTTACAGTTAAATTTGCAGATTACGAGTATTACATACATTAACAAGATATTTTTAAGATTACGCTGATTTCTTCTAGCAGATTTATGTTGAAATAATTTTCAAAATGTTGATTTTGTAGAAAAAAAATAGGAATATATTTTTTAACTTCTGGTACCAAAGTTTTTAAATGTGATCTATTTTAATGTTATCTTCTGACTACTTTGTCAGACCAATTTTTTTTCTTAGTTACCATTTAAAATTTTCTGTTTAAATTTAAGCTTTTGTAGTTCTGAGTAACAACTTAGAACTGTTACAAGAAAAGTAAAGGCGACAGTTTAAAAGTTATGAATAAAAATTTAAATATAATAAAAGCAGTATTCGTTTCTTCAATGTGTACCCAATGTTTACCAATAAATTATATTTTTAAGTAATTTCGAAAAAATTGTTGAGGAGGTCTTGTATTATTTTGTCTGTTCATTGGGGTTTTCTCTCCTCAAAATTTTTTCCTGCAACAGATAAGTATTTAAAATCGTATTTGGAGAACAAAGTGTAGTAAGGCAAAAAATTGCCCGGATTACTGGCTGTACGTACAGAAATTCTTCCTCACAGTTATTCTGAGAGAAAGAGATGTGTTAAAATGATCAACCAGTATTCCTTTATATAAATAGTGTATGATATGGTATAGTGTTTTACTTATCTGTTTGGAGACGTTTCAACTTCGACTCTGGAGTCGTTGTCAATCGTTTTGTTGAGTCTTTCGAGGTATTTTCAAAAAAATGTCGCACTGATTTAGATTTTGTTGTTTGTCAAAAAAATTTGTCAGTGTCAATATGTCATTTGCCGATCACTTGATACTGAGTATACCATTTGTTTGCTCTTCTAGTAAACTTAAAGAAGCCAGCTGTATGATGATAAACAATACGGAAATAGGGGCCCCTTCAATCTACCCTCATTTGAGCTGGAGAGATCTATTTGCTAGAAGAGCAAAAGAATGGTACCTTCAGTATCAAGTGATCGGCAAATGACATATTGTCACTGTCAAAATTTTTTTACAAACAACAAAATATATATCAGTGCGCAAATTTTTTGAAAATACCTCGAAAGACTCAACAAAAGGATTGACAACGACTCCAGAGTCGGAGTTGAAACGTCTCCAAACAGATAAGTTAAACATTATACCATTCCATACACTATTTATATACAGGAATACTGGTTGATCATTTTAAGACATCTCTTTCTCTCAAAATTACTATGAGGAAGAATTTATGTACGGAGAGCCAGTAATCCGCTCAATTTTACAAAATTGCCTTGCTACACTTTGTTTTCCAAATACGATTTTAAATACTTATCTGTTGCAGGAAAAAACTTTGAGGAGAGAAAACCCCAATGAACAGTCAAAATAAATTATATTTTGTCTAAACAAACAAGGAATAGGTCATTTATAAACATTTTACTGTTTTTCGACACATCTTCAAATCAATAATCGATATGATGCCTAAACATCAAACCCATATCTCAGCCTCTGGAACTTCAATATTTATACAACTACAGATATGTTGAAGAACTCTATCAGCAGTGTGAATATAATTACAGTTTCTTGCCTTTGACAACTAGCTAGCAAACAAGAAAAGAGGGACGCGAACACGAACATTTTCACGTGAAAACAAGGAAAGTGGATGATGATGCAAGCAGAGAGAGCCAGCTTAAGTTCGTAATTAGTCCCATCTGGCGGCAGGTCCCGACGCAGTCCAAGTAATCGACGGATCCCGGCCTCACACATGGGCCAAGTAATGCACTCTACGTTTTGTTCGGTTCTATACCGGTTCTTCTCTCCTTGCTACCCAATTTCCATTGAACGCAAACAACGTTTTCTGCTTTTCTACCGTCGAGTAGCTTTCCCGACTAATTGCTCTTCTAACTCCCTCTTCAGCTGACTATAAAATGGATATTAATTTTGCATATCCGGATTAACCTCGTTCTTTCTATCAATAAAATGATGATTTCAGAAGTATAATAATTCTCGGAATTCAAAGGACTTCAAATACTTGTTATTAGTTCCTAAAAACTGAAAAAATTATATACAAAATGTAGGTTTAGGATAAGGAAGTGTATCTATTAGTTTTTCCATGATTTTTCAGGGTAAATTAATTAATTAAACTATTAAAAGCATTTTTTAACATAACAGTTGTTGTTATAAAGTTATGAAAAAGTAACATATACTAAAACTTGAACGAGTATGTAGAGCTCATATGTATATTATTTCCCTCTAATTCCCCTAGATACCAAAATATAAATGTAACGAATTATAATTTCTTAAAATTGAAGCAAGAAAAGTAAAAAATTCAAACTTCTCCCAAATGTCTCAAAATGTTTCTTTTGAACTGGGCACATGACAAATGGACTTATGCTAATGGGGTAATGTAGAGTAAGCAGCTATTAGTTTCACTTTGTCTTCATTCATACACTCCTTTTGACACAGTATGAAATTAGCAAATAATTTAATTTTGAACCTTATTGTACCCGTGAAATGTGGCAATTCTCATGTAAAACTAGTATGTATTTAAATATCATTCTTAAGACGACTGTGTTCTGGAGAAGAATCAGAAGGAGGGAGCTCTAGACTACTACTATTTTCGACCAACGGAGGGAATTATTTCTTCCAAGTTTTTCCCATCAAATAGATAGGTCGCAGAGGCACAATCAAGTAGCCAGTATATCTTTCCGACTTCACCCCACATGATTTGATAATCTGCTACCAAATCTAGCCACAAATAATTAAAGCAAATAATAAATTCACACTACAACATGAAACAATCAGAAACAGGCGTAAAGGAAAAAAAAGGTCTCATTTGTGACAGGACTATGATAACATTTGAAATTTTTGCATTACCAATCCTCACTTACAGGAGAAATTCATACATCATATACCAGTGTTATTTAATTATTTAATTGTAGAAAGAAACGTTGTTTAATTTTTAAAGACAATATGTAATGGCATTGCCTTGCTCGGTACATTTTTTTAAAGCGTGTCAGGAAATGGGAGCAATATTAATTTTGCATTTACATTTAGGTTGTAATGAAGAGCCAAACCTAGCTTTACACGCATCCGTGGATCAAATTTGGAAATATCAATGAATTTCAAGTGCATCTTTTCCAACGCTCTTCTTAGGACCCATACAACATCCTTTGATTATAACAAAATCATTGTTAACTTCACCATAAGGATGCAACCACTGATTGGTATGTTGGTCTTCTCATTCAAATTGTATTCTGTTGAACAATTGTTTACGATTACCTTTCCGGCCTTGGTGTGGATACCAGTTCCAATCCTGTGAATTTTCTTGTTCAGCTTAGTACTATGGTGGTAACCCTTTTGACCTCACGAGCAACAGTAGAGAATACTCTCCATAACCTTTTAACCCACTGTTGCCTTCATTGCATGGCATATATTTCTTATCACTCCCTTCCAAGTACTGAAAATAGGAGAAATTTTGATTTTTCAACCAAATCACACCAAATTTCAGTCAACAGGGCTTTATGAAACTGCTGGCACGGTTTCGAGAGTTCAATTACTTATCACTCTCACCTACAGGTTGAAAATAGAGGTTGGAAATAGCACCAAAATTAGTCATTGAATCGAAGTTTAAGATTAAGTCTATACTAGTTACGTCTTAAGTCATTGGTTGCAAGGGTCTCAACCGTACTGAAACGGTGAATTATCTCTTTCATTGCCGGGGTCAAATGTAGAAGTTCCCATATTAAAAAATCGATCTGATCATCTAAATCATCTAATGATCTCCAAGCTCATAGTCACGGTCATAAATTGACATGAAATTTTCTATTCTTTTTATCTCTAGAGTCAAAAGTCATTTAAAGAAATTAACCTAACTTTGAATGTCTCGGTCAAAGTCGACCACAAGTTCACCATTCGGATAGCCAGAGAAGAAACCTGTAAATATTGTCTTTGGATTTTTCTCCAAAATGCACCAACCCAAAATACTCCCAACCTCTTATGTTACCAAAATCCTAAATAAACCTAAAAGCTGCATAGTTTATTACTAATTATGTGCTGAAGATAAAACTAGAAGATATTTCGAGTTACATGAGAAAAATATATATTGCATACTCCATTTCTGAGAAGTACCAAAGTGTGGGTGTTGTTGATGTTGATGAAGTATCCGAAGGAATGAAACAACCAGGTAGCTTCATGCTTAAGCGCCAATTAGTACCATTCTTCTTCGGTAAAGGCTGGAGCAACAATGCTGCAAAATATTATGCAATATTCCATTCCAGTTATTTTAGGATTTTTGCTAACACCAAGTGGGTAAACGTGTGTGTTTAAAGATTTGTGATTTGTTTGTTTGTAGACCGAACAAAAGCAAATTTCTTTTCTTTCCGGAAATATAATATATGTATGGTGGTAAGACCGTTCTTAGACTTTAGCCGTAAATTTCGTTTTTATGCAATAAATTCGCATAATAATAATGAACGAAGGGTCATTTTGGCAAGATGACATTGCCGTTTGCCATTGTACATAGTTTAATGGCACTGTTAACCTCAAAGTTGTTTTCCATCGAATCACCTAATAATAAAATTATAACCTAACAATTTGATGAATTAACTTCGTGATGTATGTACTTCAGTATTCACGATCAGAACTAGATCGCCAGATAGTGCCGTTTGTCTAAGAAACCCTATGTATCTACTCTTTTGACTTTATAATTATACTACCTAATGCAATATTATTAGTTAAAACAAACCTAAATCTACATAAATATATTATACAAATGTAAACTAAATCAGATATCCATTCATACTTTAACATGGATAGCCATTAATTCAATAAATGATACGTTATTAATCCTTCCTTAAGCGTAATTATAAACAACAGTTATATAACACAAAGAAAAAAACAATGTAAGATAAGAAGATTAGAATTAATTTATGCTTTTAAATTACTCATGTATTAGTAAGAGTAATCTCTTTCGCCACGATATGTTTCCCAACATAATCAATGAAAGACTAAATAAGTAGATTGTATAAATAAGTAATTATAATTCCTGTTGATGGAACTTTCTTGTAACGAACATAAACTACTTTTACTTTCACTCGAATCAGCTCGGAGCACACTAGATTGTTAGCCTGATTATACCATTCGAGAATCCGCCGCGTCCACTGTGGTCCACTGGATGCTGATCGTTGACCGTGAAATTATAAAACGTTACAACAGGGCTCTTGACTTTGCCATTTCAACTGCACAGTGTTCACAATGAATGTTCTGATGATGGTGCGGATGTAATTCTAATAAAACTCAATTATTGGAATTCGGCATTCGAAAGTTTCATTTCCTCATTACTAGTCCTGTGATTTTTATGGTTGTACATTAACGATTTAACGAAGATTTATCTTGTTATATAGAAAAACGTACAGACAGTACGTTTATGTTCGCAAAACTGAAAAACTACAATGACTGAGGAATTTGCCTGGAAAATTGTTTGCCAGTAAATCGATTTATCTGGAATTTTGACAGTAGGTTGGAAATAGCATAAAAAACAAAACTTATCTTATCCCAAAGTATGATCTTGACCAGGGGGTGAAAGCCATCCCTTCTAGGGGGAAAATAAAATGGTCAAAATCAGTGCAGAATTGTGTGCATAGAGGGATTAATTCTAGGTAAAAAAGTCCTCTATACATTTTTCGAAAAGTCAACACTTTTTGATTTATTTATGATTGAAAATGTTCATGTGTCGTCCAAAAAAACACGTTTTTTAGAGTTTTTACTACTCATTGAAAGTCAGGTATTGTCTGATGGCCTCTAAATTTGCACCGTTGAACGCGAAATAATTAAAAAAATTCGCGTTTTAGAAAAAAAATACTGAACATTTTTTGTTGAAGTGCTTCAAAAAATCTTCACAATATTATGAATTTTAAGCCATTAACATAATTGACGAAGTTATGGTGAAAAAAGTAGGTAATTGATTTTTATTTTTGTTAAAATACTGCAATAAAACTGATATATTTACCACTAGATTTTAAATTAATTCTTCTACAATTTACTTTATTTAGATGCTTATTAAATATTCTAAAAGTTTCAGCGATTTAGGATGCATATTGTTTTTAACTTAAAAAAAATAATAATAATTTAATTTTCAAAAAATTGCATTTTTTTTTTTTGAAAATAACATGACAAATAAAATTGTTAAGGATTTAGCATTTTTAAAGTAGAATTAACAACAAAAATTAACCAAGATGTCAAGGCTCGAAGGTAGCAGTAGAGAGTGGAAACCATGTTTTTCAAGTACTTTAATCTACAAAAACTGGAAAACAACGCGCTGAAAAATAGTTGTAGCTCATACAATTCCCTGTAAAATGAATTGTGAATTTTTACGATTGCTTTAAAATTATTAAAGTTATCATTATAACACTGAATCATTTACACGATTTAGTATATTTAAGCAGTAGCAGACGAGGAAAAAAGGAGCCAATCGAGCAGCTGTTGAACATCTGCTGTGCTTACTTGACTGTAGTCAGGGTATTTTGAAAATTGTTAGAGTATAAAAATATTTGAAAATAAAGAAACGGAATTTTGTCATTAAGGGAGGTTCTTAACGGGTGAAATATCATACTAAATTGTTTCTTGCACCATAACTATACAGATAATTTTTATTTTTCATATATACGGCTAAAATATTTTTAATTAAAAAAAAGATTTTTTTGCAAAATTTTGTAATTAAGGGTGGTTCTTAAGAGTTTAAACATGGTAATAAATTGACTTTTGTATCATAACTATGCAGAAGATTTTTATTTTTGATATATACGTCTAAAAATATTTGAAAATGATAAAAAACGGATTTATTTCGTAATTTTGTCGGTAAGGGTGGTTTTAAGGATTGAAATATTATAAATACTATATAATAACATGTAAGTAATGTTCAATAATACTTGTTCTACTCGTTTGGATATAATTTCAGGCGAAGAAATGTCTATTTTTGTTTTACTTATTTTTTAGCTTAGGGAGTGGTTTTCACCCCTTAAAAAAAGCACATGTCAAGCTTATTTAGGTTTTGATCTAGAGGCTTAAATGAACTTAATTCCTAATTTTCATAAAAATCGGTTTACTGACAAAAAGTTTCCAGGATGGGACTTTTGTTCTCCCTTATTACTGTTCTACTAGGCCGATGTATACGTGGGTCTCAAAATACGAACTCGTTTCGAAGATCTGACGGAAACATAAAAAAACTTGTGGGCGCCTTCACCAAAATGGAATTTAGTCTACACTAATTTGACTTTATAAAAAAAACTTCATATGAACATAGGTCATAAACATGTTAACTCTTGAAATACAGGGTGCTGAAATGTATCAAAAAGTCTATGATTTCTTTAATATATTTTATATCTTAATGAATTTGGTATGCATGTTCTATGTATCGAGTGGTATGTTGTATTTTTTTATTTCTTGCAGTGGCCGTAGGTGTAGAATTTGAATTTAATAGATTTAAAAAAAAAACATCACACGCCAATGATTTATCTTCGAACAAAAAATTATTTTTAAATTCGCCGTAGAATTTGAGCAAATTTATTTCAGTACCTTGCACGAATTTTGCTTTAACAATTTTTATATTTCTCTGTTAATGGTCGTATCGCTAATACGTTAATGGAAGGAAAAACATACTTTTTAGTTAGGACTGTTGATGTTAAGAATAATCTTCATATTAGGTAGGGATCTTTAGGTAGTTTTTATTTTAAAATATGCCTCTTACCAGTGGTGGAAACTTCGTTATCGAGTAAAATCACATAGCACCATTTGCATCCAAAGTTAACACGTTTAGGGCCTATATTTATATGAAGTTTTGCTCTTAAAATCAACCAGGAATTATCATCTTAAAGCATCGGCATTCAATTAGCAAATACGCTATATAAAGACGTAACATTTGTCTGTTTGCTTGAGTAAATATTGTATGTATACTCTTTTCCCAAAATAATGGAAGCCAGTTTATTTATTTGTGAAAACTCAATAGTCCAATGGAGGGCGGTATAGAATCAATTAACAAAATTCACAAGAAATTATTAAATGCATTATCTAAATTACTCCGACGCCATTTTGTAAAAATTCAGTTATTGGATAAAGAACAGACAAAAATGTTTCTATTGTTTTTGGGAAAATCGAATTCCCGGAATCATAAAAATATTCAAAAATGAAATCAGATTATTTTCAATCACACGGTGAATCACATAGGGTGCAGATTGTGTTAATTGCTTTAAATGAACATGTATAGAGATTTTACGATTATGAAATTTATGTTGAAATGGAAGGGGGGAACAAAAGATTTAAAAGAAATTTGGTCTATTCGCAAACAAGTCTGGAAAATTTAAGGAAAAATGAAAAATTCAGGTTACCAAAATTTTCTGATATAAAAAAACGACAGAAATGACTAAATTATCAAATATTCAATTTAATTATGGAAAGAAATAAAAATATCAAAAATCGCCGAGTATGTCAAAAAGTACTAAAATGTGAAAACAAAATATATCAATGAAAAAATTAGTCACTATAAATTTGGAAAATACTTCATGAACAAAATCTACTTATTCAGAACTACACCATATAATCTTTCCTGGCTGTTATGAAGTGGGACTTCTCGTTAGATATATTACCATAAATGGCGTAGTTTGTTCTTCAACCTCAGGTTCTTAAGCCAATTTCTTCTTTTTTCTCCTTGTTCGTGAGTTATTTTTGTTAATTGGTAATGTTTAGGTTTACCAGTTTTTTGGGTTTGGGATTGTCTTGTGAAAGTCAGGCCCTGTGGATTACTACCCCTTTATGTTGAGTTCGTTCTCACAAAGAACTAATTTACTATTGATGGCCAAATTTGCTATTTGAAAGATTTTCTGGTTTTTATTGTTCATAAAAAGAGCTCGATTTTTATCTTCATTGTACTGCAGACACCATTTCTCTAAGTCATAAAACTTGAATAACAGGCATCATCTAAGGGTATCATCGCCGAATTGAGCTATTATACAGTTATACGGAGTCTAGCCTGTAGATCTAAAATATCAACGATACCGAAATCGTCATTTTCGTGAGTCTACATTCTCTCATTAGAGGAATACATCGATCTTCGTCTTGTTCTCGGCCCTCGTCTTGTAAATTTGTTTTTCTCTGTGCTGCCATACTTTAAAGGAATAAATAAAGTAGTTTGGCGTACTTCTTATTGCTGTTTATGCAGATGATTCAGATGATGGCTTTCAGAGCTGCATTGATACCGTTCTCTAAAAATTGAATCAATATCTCGAGCACTTCTCTACTTTCGATCATAAGAAATGACCTCAATGTGTGATCTATCTTCTGTTCCTTTCTAAAGCGCTGTTCCTTGTCAGCTATCTATCCTTAAGGATTTACAATTAGCAGAACTAGGTTCATTGCTAATCACTTTCTTAAACTTGTAATAATAGAAATAGAAATATTAAAGAATTAATATTTTCTGAAGTTCCATCGAGTTTCAAAATATTGTATACTTCAAAAGATTATTTATTTATGTGGTTCCCCGCAATAAGCTTGTGGCTATACTGCCCGTCACCAGCTGCACCACCAACAAGTAACATTCCTTTGTTAAGTTAAGTCCGAGATACACAAAATAAATTTAGGTCATATTTCAAATCGATTTTACATGTAAGTGGCCATTCATTAATTACATAAGGATCATTCCGGCGATTTTTTTCTCGAACCCTTTCCCCATTCTTACGTTGTTAGAAAGGAATCAGGTATATAGTAAAACCCTTTCTTTCTTTTTTGAAATTAAGTAAGATTAATACGCGGCAAGAATTGATAATTATCATTTACAACATTTAATATGAATAAAAAAAATATTAAAGTTTCTTAAGTATTAATAAGTAAGAAAAAATTGGTAGATAAGATATAAATAGAATTGTACATTATGAAATGAAGAGCATTCAAAATGGAACTATATTTTAATGTTGAATTTCGACTTTTTTTTTACCCCCTCCCCCCAACGTAAGACACGTCGAGATTTCCTTAACCCCCCGAGCCCTTACTTAATTAATGAATGGCCCCTAAATACACAAATATTTTTCCAAATTTTGGTCTTTAGAGGGTAGCGCAACTACCGATGGTTCTCATGCAGAGAGTACGTCAACTAATGACGGGTCTCGCTTAGAAACGAAACATTATTTTAAGTTCAAAAACCAATAGTTGCGAAAGACTACTAATGTTTACGAATGAATTAACGGGAGCATCCGTTATCAATAATGAAGTTTTAAAAAAAAATCCTCTTAGAGTTCTTGAACTTTACCTTCATGAATCAAAGAAATTCATGTGAATGTTTGTATTGATTCGTACTTTAGACTGATTGCATCACTAAAATTCTGACATAAGTGTTTTTAATTATACCAAATGAACTAAATAGATTTTTTTCTCAGATAAGTCAATATTAGCGAATAAATACCATAACATTATTTGTTAAGCATAGTTATTATTTCAATTTATGCCAAATAGCTAAATATCCAACTAATAATGTCAAACGAGAAATGTGTTGCGATCCCTCATTTGAAAAGCACTTAATACCAAGCGCATTAACGCTTTAGTAGCTAGCCATAAACGAAGTTTCTAAAAGAGTTTCTTATTCAAAAATATAAACAATATAATTTACTTCTGTTATGCAACTGGCTAAGTGAGTCTTCTTCTAGACAGGTGCATTTTAATTGTTTTCTGAAAAGAAACGAGACTAGATGATACTGGTATAGATACGTTTTTAAATTCTTTGGTCCACAATATTTTAACATTAAATTAACAAATCTAAAAATTCGTAACAGTTCCGGATGGTAATAACAGGACATTAAATAATAGAAGATATAGAAACAACTTTAAGACGCAATTAAATATTAGAAAAAAATTAATAAAATTAATATCAACAAAATAAAAAACGAAGAAAAACACTCATAAGAAGGAAAATACTGCAAGAAGGAGCAGTGCTGTATTAAGGAAAAAGTTTAGAAAAGAGTTATGTAACAAAATAATATTAACAGAATGCTTACCTGAATTAAGTCCAAAGCCTAGAAAATCCTAGCATAAATGTCGTATATTATGTAAATGTAAACATATGTACAGTGATGGGCAAATGTGTGGAACCAAGCAAATATCTCTGGAATTATTAGAGATGTCAAAATTAAATTTGGAAGGTGGACATTGCAGTAGATTGCCTATTTGTTTCCAATTTTTTTACAATTTTGAACGTCCTGTTTTACCGGAAGTAATGTCGATTTTAAAATAATTTGCAATGAAACACCCTGTATAATATTTTAGTTTCTGATGAAGCATTTTATTGCGAATACAAAAATATCGGGTTTCATATTGTTTACTTCAATACCTACCGAGATATTAAGAGAAAAGTAATTAAGGAAAGGAGAAATCTAATATACATTAAAGAAATACATAATCATAATTATTAACTAAATCTAAGTGATTTTCAAGACATTGAAACTTAACTAAACTTAATGTGTTAGGTGTTCAAACAGCACCGTTTACTTCTTGACAATAAACAAGTCGGTTTTTAAATTCTCTAGTAACATTAGCTATTACTGCTGGTGTAATTCTCTGGATGTCTTGAGTTATTCTTGCAGCTAATTATTGCAAATTTTTTGGTCTATCAACATAAACCTTAGACTTTAAGTAACCCCACAGAAAATAGTCTAGTGGATTAAGGTCGGGACTTCGTGCAGGCCTTTCATAAGTACCCCTTCTTGCAATCCATCTGTGATGAAATGTCCTATCTAAATGAACTCGAACAATGCGAGCTTAATGGGGTGGTGCTCCATCCTGCTGAAACCAGATATTATTTGGTAATTGTCCATTTACCTCCAATGCCGGAATAACTTGTGTCTCCAAGAGCTCTAAATACCTATCTCCGTTTAAAGTTTCTTGTAGGAAGACGGGTCCCACGATTCTGTTTTTATAAATGCCGGCCCAAACGTTCAATTTTTGGGGATGTTGTGTATGAGCCTCTTGTACCCAATTAGGATTATTTTGCGACCAGTAGCGGCAGTTATGTCGATTAACAGTACCATTTAAACAAAATGTAGCCTCGTCTGAAAACACCACATTTCTTATAAAATTATTATCACAGTTACAAATATCCATTATCGTTTCACAAAATTGCAAACGTCTGTCGAAATCGTCTTCGGAACGAGGCGAATTTTGTATATATGATATTTTTCTCGCCTTTATATCCTTCCTACTGAACGACGGCTAATTCCATGCATATTGGCGAGGTCGGTAGTGGATAAGTGAGGATTTTCTTCCAAAGCAACATTTTGAGCTACACCTTCATTACTTGCAGTTTTTAAACGTCCACTTTTTGGTAAATTGCTAACTGTTCCACTTGTGTCGTACCTTCGCAAAGTTTTCGCCACTACTGAACGGGATATCTGTGTATTCGGATGAACAATGTTAAAAAGGTCACAAACTTCTTGATGCGTTGTTTTCTTCTCGTCATACCCAATCATCATTAATATTTCTATTCTTTCTCTTTCACTTAATTCGGCCATTTTACGATCAAATTAAAACAATATAATCTTTTTACGTTCAAATAAAAAAAAACTAATAACTTATTTTGACAACTACTTTCACTTCTGCAATGAATTTCATAGACTACTAAACTTGATTCAGATTTAATTTGCGCCTGATTTAAACAAACGCACCTGTATTCGACTATGGAACAAGCAGTGCTGTTGGCTGTGACGGTATAATGCCACCGATTGGCCAATAGAAATACAAATCCTTACCGAGCAGTTTGTTTACATCGGGCGTAAATAAAATCTGAACCGAGTTTAGCTACCATCGTATTTTTCCTTTCCTTAGTTACTTTTCTGGTAATATCTCGGTAGGTACTGAAGTAAACAATATCAAACCGATATTTTTGTATTCGCAATTGTTTCATCAGAAACTAAAATACTATACAGGGTGTTTCATTGCAAATTTTAAAATCGACATTACTTCCGGTAAAACAGGAAGTTCAAAATTTAAAAAAATTTTGGAAACAAATAGGCAATCTACTGCAGTATCCACCTTCCAAATTTCATTTTCATATCTCTAATAATTCCATTTTCATATCTCTAATAATTCCAGAGATATTTACTTGGTTCCACACTGTATAGTTGAGATGGCTTACCTACTAATATAGTTATGAAAGTGGAAAAACCTAAAACATTGCGCTAACTAGGAAACGATAAATAATCAGATTAATATTAATATCGTAAACTCGCATGTTACATGATATGCTTGAAAACTTTTTTTATTTTAATTTTCGCTTTATTTTTCCAATAAAGTTCAAGTGGGGTCATGTTTTGTAACAATCTTAAATATTATAGTTTTGAGGATAGAGGGGTCGATTTTTGAATATTTTTGTTAATAACTTTTAAATATATAATTAAAAAAAAAACAAAAAAAATTGTATTTGTCATAAGCCCTATTCTATCCTATATTACATGATGCGTTTGAGAAAGTTTCAATTTTTTATTTTCCATGTAATTCTATAATTTGTCACCCAACATTAATATGGGGGTTTTCGCTTTATTTTTCCTGTAAAGTTTAAGGGACCACCTATATTTCTGAATTTTTTTTCAACATTTTGAGTTTTATAGTTTTGGAGATAAAGTAGGGATGTGTTCATTTTTATTAATATTTTAAAACAAATCAATGGAAAATTATCAAAAAGATATTGTTATATACTTTCGACAACGACTTTTATTCCATTTTTTCAATATTTTGGGCTGAATAGTTTTGAACATAAGAAGATGGGGAATGGTTGATTTTGTAAAAATTCTCCACAGAAGTGTCAAATTCAATATTTCCTCTTTTGTGCTATTGATTCCTGATCGGGTTATCAAACTATGCACTGATACCAAATTTCAACCTTGTCCGTTTCTAGTAACTGAGAAAATTGCCTGTGATAGACCATACCTGCAATGTACGAACCCTAATGAACACAAGACCAATTGAACTAGTTCGTTGAAGACATACTAGCCATGAAAAAACAAATGGTGTAAGGAAAAAAATATTTAAAATCTACAAAGTAGACGAAACTGAACCATCTTTTTTAAATAACGTTTTAGATAGTTACAAGAAAGGTCTAGAACGCTAAAAAAGAAATGTTAGCTCTAGACATGGATATTTCTTATCAACCTAAAGTGAAATCACAAATGCTATGAAATTTGAGCATCCAATATATACAGTAATTTTTTCGGTCATTTTCACATATAAAATCCATAAGTAGTACCCTCTAAAAGGAGAAATAAAATAATTATGGAACTTTTATTCCATGATTTCTTTAAGTAACTTTATATTAATGATGTATATCTCAATGAAAAATAAATAATTTTATATAAAAACTTTATTCATATGTACATGCAGATAACAAAAAATCAACAATTTAAAAATTATAACAACAACAAGGGGATGATTTGGCGAGAGATGACTTAGGATGAGGGAAATGAGGGTGAGATAAATTATTAAAGTAGTCTAGACCAGTCTTCAGTTCCATCCATGGCTTTCTTCATGTTTTGGTACATGATGATATACGTGTTTGTATACAGGTACATGTACTGGGTATGGTTTGTTTACGTATACTGGGTGATGCTTCTCAATTTCGATTTTGTATGGTTTCTCAATATATACAGGTACCAATTTTTCAACTGAGATTGGTACTTTCTTTTCGATTTCTTGTGGTACAAGTTTGTAGATTGGTACTGCAATTGGTTGAGGTACTGGAACATGAACAGCGTAAGGCTGAGGGACTGGAACTTTGACTACTTGTGGGACTGGAACTCCTACTGGATGTGGTACTGGTACTCCAATTTTCTTGATAACCGGTACGGCCACGGGTTGGGTGTGTTCGATGGTTTTAGTTGGGATGTGAGAGTGTTGGTGTTCGACAGTTGGTTGCCAGCCGGCACCGCCACCTCCAAAATCGTGACTACCATCGCCTCCACCTAGGTCGTGACCTCCTCCAAGTTCTTCACCTCCTCCGTAACCTGACGCACCTCCGAAACCTCCTTCATGCCCTGCCTCGAGGCTAGCTTGGGCACAGCCGAAGGCAATGACTAAGAGGACTGTTGCTCTCTGAAATTCAGATAATTGAATCAATCAGTTTTCGTATTTGTATTAAGCGCATGCCATTAACAATATAATAATATAGATGAGAAACATTGGTATTGACAATATCAGGGCAAACCAATTAATTTATATAAGTTTTAAATAAACAAATTCGAAAGAGACTATGAAAAAGAATTTTCACACCAAAGTCTGTACATTTGTATTCATTTAAAAGTTGTTTCCTTTGTGTGCTATTCATTAAAACGTAATTTGATAATAATAATATTATATACAAATCAAATTAATTGAATCCAATAACCGGATTTATAAACGTTTTTCAATTCAATTATCCAAGCTAATCGGCTAGAATATATAACAAAAGACGAATTCAATAGAACGAATGCTTTAAATGGATGTGTTATTATTATGTGATAAAGTGAAAATGCAATTACTTCAAAACACCATGCGAGTCGTGTGTTAAATTATCGTAATCTGACACTAGAAAAATGGTAGTAACGGCTTCGATCTTGAGAAAGTAGAAAAACACTCCATATAATGGAATCATTCTGTAAATGCTTTCAAGTTCGCTGACCAAGAAACGATCGTGGATTTTTTCTGGTACGTTCACATTACGATTTTAAAAATTCGTGACCAGGAACTGGACTGAGTCGATAATTACTTCCGCTGTATGAACATTTGTGTTTTTTATTAAATACGAAAACACAACAATATATATATATATATATATATATATATATATATATATATATATAATATTATGAACTTGGTCCATTTGGAAAATGTATGTCTAAATAATTAAAATGTCTAGATAAAAAACTTGGATAAAGTGCTAACTTCCTAAAAATTATTTTGGTAAAAGCCAAATATTTATAATATATGTATAATAATTACGAGGGGGGTAGAAATTGTCATATGGGAAAATGTAAAATAATTTTAATTGTACGAAGAGCAAAATATTGATAAACAACAACATATTTAATCTGGGAAAATTGGTATCAAATAACGCCTGCATATGAAAATCAAGGAACATGTGACAAATGTACAAGAAATTTAACATTTAACTATATATTAGGTACAACAAATAATATTACTGAAATCTGGAAATTTTTAAATATCATTGTTATTTTTTTAAAATATAGGTAATAATTACGAGATAAGTAAACATTTTCATGTCGAAAAATGTAAAATAATTTTTAAATGTTTTAAATGTAAATTTAACGTTATAGCAAAGTTTTGATGGACTACAAAATTAAAAACGGAAACTAGAAACATTTTGGCACTAACGCTCTCCACATGAAATACGAGGAAAATTGAAAAAAAAATAAAAAAACTCGTCAAAACTTGTGACAAATGTACAAGTAGTACACAATTTTCATTCACAATACGAATTCATGGTTTATATTTCAATATAAAAAAATTAACTACCATATATCTTTTTTAACTTTTGTACTTTAATGCGCAAACAAAAAATTACAATTAACTGCTAAATTTTTGTGAAAATATTAATCGCATTTCTAAACTTTGGGGACGTATTTCCATAGTATTTCTCTAATTATTGAATACCCTCAAAATTATCTTATTACATTTTAAACATTTTAACTATAAGGAAAATGTAAATAATTAAAGCATGTATATTAAAGCACAATACCGTTTAACCCTCCAAAAAAAATACAATTGAAATTTTGAAGTTAAAATACAAAATGAACTCCCCCAAATCTTCCATAATTAATTGTATTCTTTAGAGCCCTTTAAGTAAAAATGGAAATTAAGTAATACATTATGAAACTGTTAATCACACTTCAAAACTTTAAGGGTGGAAATTTAATTTCTTAGTATGCTTCTTGATACCTTTCAAATAAATGTTATTGAAACACATTGAATATTAAAAAAATAGGCCCTTTAACTCTCTAAAAATGATAATAAAAAAATACTCAAATTTAGAAATAGCAAACAATAACACCATATATTCTTAATAAAATGATGAAAAACTGAATTTACACTAAATGTATGAGAAAAAAAAGCTAAAAACTATAAACGTTTTCATCATATTAGTTTTCCTAAATTAAATATTTTGAAAATATTCAACGATAGAAGATTTTTGATTCATCCTTAAACACAAACACTTTCCAGCGATAAAACACGTTACGTATTGAAAGTTTTTCACTTATATCATCGTCACTACCGATTTTTCGTCAAACTACATTTCAATTAGAGTAATTTACTTACATTAAACTTCATGCTGCTTTACTTAGGGTTGGTATGGCAGACAAATGCACAAAGAGAAAGCTTAGTAAACTCTGATGACTGCAAATCAGCTCATCAGACTTTTATACCGAATGCCAGGTGGGGCCTGTCTATAGTGAAAGGTTTTCTTCTCTAGCAGCAATTAACGAAAAATATATTAAAAATCATGTCACATATTATTATCCCCTTCGTTTTGAGAGGTTTGTGTTGTCATCTCGAAAAATTAATTCATAACAGTTTTGACCGGAAATATCACGCGTTCCGGCACAAGTTAGAAAAAGAAGAAAACAAAGTTCAATGAATGTTTGTAACTATAAATAGTTTGCTATAATGTTTACTACAGAACACGTTCCCTTTCAATAATTTTCTTCTAGTTTTACTGTTTTGAATTCCTATGTACAGATACGATCATTATAAAGATCGTACCCAAAATGATTGTATTCTTTCAAACCCAGACTGCATGGTTTCATCAAAAACAGTAAAAAACATTTTATTATGAATGCCAACAATAAATAAAGGAATTTCTGAAGGTTAAATTAAATATCGAATATTTTTAACCTCTTCTTGCATAATCTTTTAAAAATATATATAGGGATCTGAAAAAATAAAAATTGAATTGAATATTTATTGATGTAAATTGTAATAATAATAATTTTCGTTTTGCAATTTACATCAATAAATCCATTGACAACGAAGTCAGAATAGACTTTGAAACGTTTGGTTTTCCTTCAATATACCTCGTTTTATTTCGATTGTGGTGTTATTGCACAAAAAAACATAAAAGTAATCACATGTCTCAAGCTCATCAATCACCTCTCTACAAACCTCAGGTGCATGAACTTCAAACTTACAAAAGCTAGTGATATAAAACAAAAACTTAGAAACCACAAACCCTTAACCCACCATTCACAAAATCATATAAGTAATGCCGACGAAACCGCGTCTGAAATTCCCAAGAATACTTGTTTCAAACCAACAAACCTTGTGCTCATAAACCTTAAACCCAGAGAACCGAATCCTGTAAAACAACAGCTCATTAACCTAACCCCTAGGTGTTGTAAAATAACCGAAAACTATAATCCGCTACTACGAAATTCCTAAAAGCAAAAAATAATATTAACAAATCTAAAGTCCATAAACCTCACGCCCAAAAACCTCATCCTACAAAATGAAGCTTACAAAACCTTAACATAAAAACCCAAAACAAAACATCCAAACCCAGAAACTTCAGTCCAAAAAAAAATTTCAATGTTTGTACTGTAAACCACACATTTTGAAGTTTGTGTGCTTAGAATTTCTGGGATCGAAATCTCTGTTAGTTTGAACGTATTTTCGAAAATATTGTTGGCCTGGGTTGAGTGGTGTTTAAATATGTGGGCTTGGGGTTTGGGGCCTGGTAATTTGTGGGCTTGCGATTTAGTTTACACTAAAGTATTTAGGCTTTGTGAGCTTGAAGTTTTAGTATCTGGATTTTTTACCTCTGAAATCGGTAGAAAAAGCATTCTTTGATATTCGGAACCCATTGTTGTTTATAAGTAAGTATGTATACTCCTGAAGATGAGAAATTTAACGTTTTTGAAAATCACAAATATTCACGTCAGGGTGAAGCAAAAAGCTCTACGGAGTTTTGTTCAGCGGTCCAGAATAATGAAGAACAGTGGTGCCAAATGGCGTCATTCTTTTTCCATTTGGGAATCTGCTTTTCAGAAGTCTTTGTCAGGAAGGAATAGCCAAATAAGGTTTTAAATATACACCGAAATTGACCCTGCTCTTGGGTGCATTCCTAATGGCTCCAGAAAAACCTGTGGAGATATTATGTCTGACATTATGTTACTTATATAAAAAAAGCACAAAGTTGATTTTTTTGAGTCTTCTAACACATCATTTTTTGGTGACAAAAAAAACAATTTATAGGAATCTCTACGGCAGTATTTAATATTTCTGATCCCAAACATTTAACTAAATGTCCACATGCAACTATCAGAGTCGGGTTAAAATCAATTCCTTATTATTATTTTATTGTAATTGCATGGTAATAACAATATTTTCTTACCAACTGGAAAAGAAAATGATGTCCTTACTAGCCCTTTAAGCTTCACAAAAGTCATGTTCGCTTATTTTGTGGTATTTTTACGGATTTTTTGTTCATCCGAGTCAAGATCAGTACCATACCTCAGATTCAAATTCCTGTCATCATCCTTGTCAAGAAAATCGCAAAATGAGTGAGTGAGATAATTGATTTTTTCAACTTTTCAAAACTATACAAGATCTGTGACGGTGTATGGATTTCTCGAAAATTCATAAATCTTAATTGGAGAGTTCGACCAGAAATTGAAGGTTTAGCAAAACTTGTATCAATTTACTTTTTTATTGCCTTATGGTTGCTACCTTTAGTTCAGAGGGCAAACTGAAACAAGCATCATAATTATCAGGTTTTCGAACCAATAATTTATTTACTATATTTGACTACTACATGTTTTTGCTTTATTGTATCCAATGGGTTCACCCACAAACTTTGCAAAATCCAGAAAGAAGTACATTAATATGACTTTTGTGAAAAGACTAATCGGAACGAGTGATTTGAGTTGCATTTGTTTTGTCTAGCTTCCAATATTTTTTCATCATTTCTGGGTAAATCCGTCCATTGTTGCTAGTACCTCTTGTTGCCCAATATTATTTAGCTTTCTTTGCTTCTATATATACCATACAATTTTTATATAAATGATAACCTTTTATTTCTCTACATTTACTTTACGATTTTCTTCTTATTTTTTTGTGCTACCAGTATGTAGACCATTGTATGCAATTTGTGGTCTACCAAAACAATGTTATTTTTAATATAATTTACTGATTTATTAAAAAATTCGTGCTTATAAATGTGTACGAATAAATATCTATTAATCAGTATTTATTTTCGCATAACAAACTTTCATGCCAAATGGAATAACATATTTTGTGCATAGTTTCAATATCATAAATAACATTAACACTTTGAATCATTAACGATGTGTTCGTGATGTTTTCTAAACTTGACCATCAACTTCATTAACAACTTATATAATTATGTCGTTCTTGAGAACTTGACGATTGTTTAATCGGTGAAAAAATATATATCTTCAACACCTGACCGAAAGGGTTATGTAGAAAGTTATTTTCTGCATTTTGGTGAATAAATTTACAAAAATACTGAATATTTTCTTGAATCGATTATGCGGTACTTAATTATTGTAACGAGGGCACTTATACGGATATTCTCTGCATTCACTACTTTCTTCAAACTCTTTTAAGACTTTTTGATACATTCTTATTTAGCCGTCATTTTATACGCTGATGCGTCATTTAGAATCAGTTGTCCTTTTTACAATCCGATAAATCCTAGACCTCGTTCACTCCAATTTTTGAATCTGTAATACATGGGAAAAGATGGCATTCTTGAACACACAGCCTACACTGTTTTCTCATGAACAAACACCTACAGGAATTCATTCGTTCTTCTTAAAACCTGGGGCTGACTTATCGTGGCTGGTGAAAAGTTGTTTCTTGTAACATTTTGAATGGTTTTTATAGATTATTAACTCGCAAGATCAACTTCTTTTACGATGAATGTATCTAGAAGCGTACCTATTTATGGCAGCGTAAAATAAAAGTTACAACAATATGATCAATCTTCCTGTGTACAAATATGTTTATTGCGTCTTGTGTTGTCTGTTATAGGAACATTGCGGGTTCTAAGCCTAGAGTCCTTGTCAATCACTCTATGTTTTGGTAATGAAGTATTTATAGGATGTTCACAGAGAAGCAAACTTTTTTTTGAATTTCTAACATAAATTTGATAGTAACAGTTAAGCGGGCTATTCCATCAATAGATACTGAAAGTTCCGCGATTTTGCTTTGCTCGGTTGCCAAAACAAAAAACTGTGGTTCTCAGTGAATATCCAATCACAATAGCAGTAACAATAACAAAAGAAGAAGTGGTTGATAATGACTCCAGATTTTGAGTTGAAATATCTACAGAGCAGCAAATTATGCACAACATATTTATGCAAAGACGACCTGTTAATGATATTGCAAAAAATTCCAGGAAAATTTTCGAAATTGCCCTTGCTTTGTTCCGTTGTAACTCTCAAATTTTTATTTGCTATAAACGTAGTCTTGAAATTGGTTGCACCAGACATTTTTTCTCCACTCACAGTTCGAATTAAACTTCGTGTCGCTTCTACAATGGGATAAGCCAACCTTGCTAGTAACAAATTCACCTGAATTTTCAAGGTTTTGGTAGATGTCCAATGATTTTTGTTCAAAATTGATTCCCTAATTGGTATTCCCCTTCACCAGTTTCATGCACAATGTCGCCTTTTTTTGTAAAACGTTCTGACAAATTTTTATGGCACTCCATTTTCGAGCAAGAATACTCAATCGAACGCCTATTCCTTTGCCCGGCGTTACGCTGCTATTCCCAAAATTGAATATTCACAATTATCAATTATTTTTAAAACTTTATGTCTATCAAAACTACAACTTATAAAAATGAACAAATTTTCATGAAACGAACTACAAAATGGGATAGCTAAGAGGAAGTATACTGTAGTGAAAATACCGTTGTCAATGCAATAGCAGAAATGAAATGGGACTAGGCCGGCCATGGGGCAAGGATAGATAGAAAAGAATGAGGAACCTCTTCTAAAATGAACAGAAGCCGAAGTCTGTTAAGATGAGAATTTAATTTCTGTTCGACTTCTGTTCGACCAAACGTTCTAACAAACACTAATATGATAAAAAAATATTGGGTTAACAAAAAAACAAAACATCCTGAGGTAGAACTGAATATTCTGTACACATCTAATCCAAAAAGTATACAAGAAGCAGAAATGCGAATACCAACAATGCGTTTGTATAAGATCATATGGAAATAGTGATTGCTAAAAAATTATAATTCGGTAAATGTTGATAGAAATAAGTACAATTTTGATAATAGGGTATTCTAGGAGTCTCCAAAATGGCCTTGGAAAGATCTGGTGCCCAGAAGGACCAGTGTTAACGTCGTGTTCTGAAATTTTATGGTTTTTCTAATAAAATTAGCTGAAATTTATCAACTCGGGATATTTGAGATTATTTAACCGTAATGTCACGACAGCAAGGATTACAGACTCAGGATGGCTGGTATCAATGTCGTTTCCTGGACTTTTATCGGATATGGTTAGAATATTAGCCTAAATTCGTCTCGAGGTTTTTGTGGACGCTGAACACGAAGATCACGATAACGACGATCTCCGAGATACTCGGGGCTCGGAATCGCAAGTATCAACGTCGTTTTCGTATGCATCGTTCCCAAAAGCTTCTCAGTAACAAAAGTGAACTCATTTCCCACATAACTAACAGAATTATAAATTTTTTATCAAACAAATTTTCAATTGTCTTATGCACCGGTGCAATTTTTCAAAATGCATTGATCACACAAACACAAACTCTGTATGGGCTCTCACGAATCGAATACAAAAAAAGCATCACGATCCATTTGCACAAAAAATCGACAGTGCTATACTTGATTTATTCGCCTCTAAATGCAATTTTATACCTCTCAAAGCTTTTACAAGTGCATGAATGTCGCATTCACGTGTAACTACCGAATTGACAATCGACTCATATACTCGACATAAGATGACATCCTGCACATTTGCATGAGAGAATGAGACGTTCCTAGATCGTACTATATCGAGGACTTACTTGAAAAAGCGTTAAAGCAACAGGTAGTGTTAAAGATACCAAACGATTTGGTCGACTAATAGTACAGCTAATAGGTAAAAAACAATTTCATCCATACAAATGCAAAATCATGCCCCAGCTTTCAGATGAAGACCTCGACGAACAGCTGGAATTCTATGCAATTATGATAATTAAAATTAATCAAAATCAACACTACACAAAAAAATTGTTTCAATGATGAAAGTACCTTTTCCCACAATAGAAATGTGAATACACAAATTGCACGGTATTGGAGTGACACAAATCCTCACATCTTTCGGGGAAAATAATCTCATAATTTCCAGAAAAACTGAATGTTTTGACAGGTACTTTATGAAATCACCTAGTTGGACCTGTTTTCTTCAGAACAAACTTAACTGGTGTATCTGGAAATGTTACAAAACACAATTGAGTCGCTAATTCTTCTGTAAGATTATCCAGATGAATTCAGCAATTTGGAAATAACTGCTGCTCCAGCTGGTGCAGTAAGACGTTAAATGGATGAATAATATCGTAAGGATTGAACGGCGAGAATGGACACCTTCATCCCCGGACCTTGTGACACTGACCTGGTATTTACAAAATCAGAAACTTGAAATTCAACATAAAACCTACCTTGGTCTGCTCATAATTTTTAGGCGGCTACTTTTCATCGGGAACTAAGAGGGGTGTGAGTAAAATATTAAAAACAAAATTTTTATAAAAGGCGCCATTTGGTTAAAAACCTGTAAGTAAACATACCTTAAAACCAAAAAATAGTATGTGGTTGTGATGATATTTCATACCTGCTGTACTGTATATTTTCCTTCTGATTGAACTGTTTGTTTTCTAAAAAACAATAATATCATTTAAAAAAACTGTAAAAAATCGATTGGCTCAGGTGCAATAAAAATATACAAAATGTAAGAGTAAAAAAATAAAGAGAAATATGGTGTTCAAATAAATTATCAAAAGAAATGCAACACTCTTTATGATTAAATTTTGAAAATCTATTATTTCACCGACGAAATGATTTACACAAACGAGGAATTATAAGGTAAAAATATTTTAGGAATAACCAAAACGTCGCTGTTAGGGGTTTTGAAACCAAGAAGCTAACAGGAACTGTACAGTGCGAACAGAAGAAAAAGGTTGTCCCAGGTAGTGCAGACTGTACAAATTCAATACAATGGACAAGGTGCTCAAGGATCACTAAAACACTAATTAGTTCAGAGACCCTACCAACTCAGCTAGTATAACTCCACGGTAATAAAAGCACATTTTATTTCAACTCTAAATCATAAGGTTAGTAGAACAAGGTTCAAATTTTTCTACACGTTACAACCCTACACTATTATATTTTTTCTGTGAAAGTATTTGAATTTCAAGGTTTACGCTACGGAACCTGACAATGGGTGCATTCAGGGAATTATAGCATTAAAGCGCTGAAGCGCCACAGCGCTTTGCTTCCGCTGAATGAAAACTTTTGTTTCTAGTTAAGTTCACTAGCTATGTTTACTTGTTGGCGACACTTTTACGTAATATCAACACAGAATTTAACAGCTGATTTAGTTATACAGCGGTAAAGCGGAGAATTTATATGCTTTACTGCTTTATTAAAGCGCTGCAGCGCTGTGGGTAAAGCAGACACTCTTTAGTACACCGCTTTAACAAAGCACTGCATCACTACAATTCCCTGAATGCACCCAATATTAACGTTTCAAAACAACGAACTATTGAAGATTGTATTGCAGTTTCAGCTGACACATTTGAACGAGTACGATAAGAATTTACCAATAGGATGCACTTATGTCAGTAAGTAGATGTAGCACATTTTGAACACTTTAGTGGATTACAGTGTGAGACTTAAAATCAATGGCCACTGTGGCCCTGTGACATCATCTATTACTGTTACGTCATCTGTTATCACTAGAGAAGTTTATTTTCATTAGTGTAAATATGTATAGACATTCAAAAGATACGAGGGGTGGGACTTTTGACTGGCAGAGTATTTGCAATACTTAAAGTGACAAACACAAAATGATAAAAAAATAGAATTTCACATGTCATAACAACCAAAGTTCAGACTAACTTATAAGTTGCTTGAAATGCAAAAAGTTTAATTGAATAATGTGCGGTTTTGCATTCAATGTTAATTGTTTGTAAATTACTTTTGTGGTTCTCACGCAAATTTATATAATTCTATTATTATTGATGATTAAACACACAACATAAATTGTAATAAAATTTAATTATCTCGTAAAAGTCAGAAGAGTTCTTTTAAAACATAATTTAAATAAAAAAACGTGTAAGAAGCATTACACATAAAACTCAGGTAATATAGTAAACAATTTGTATAACAATCAATAACGCTGGCATTTCGGTATCGTTATAATTCAAAATGACTTTTTCTAGATTTCTATATCGTGCTGATTTATCTCTTTAAATGATTTATGGTTAAACAACGTGACATTTTAATGATAGGTCTCCTTCCGTTGATCTTGGCCATTAGAAATCGGGTGCATTAAGTTGTGAACATCCGAGTTATGAAATATGCGTTACTGAATTGAAATTTCACCAAATTTGAGAGGCTCAAGGTCAAACAAAATTTTGACAGTTAAAATTTAAAAAATTCCAAGGTTTAGGTATTCGTTACGTTTTTATTTAGTAAAAATTAGTTGAAGCCTTAGTAGTAAGTAGTAATGATTATTTACATGTAGATATGTTTTAATTATATAGGGTGTAAACGGTTTGACGGTTTGAGGCAAAGATTTTGAGGATCAATACTTCAGATAAAAATAAATCAAAAAGCTTTATAAAGTTGTCAGAAAAAAATATAGTTTTGCCAAAAAAATAAATAAAAAGTTAGAAGTTAGATTATAACGAATATTAGACTATCTGTGCGTTCAAAATGCTTCTAAAACTAAATATGTAAATACTCAATAACTTAACTGTATTAATAAATAAAATTGCTTTTTGCAATATTGGGTCTTCTGAGAAAATTAACATGTAAGTCAAAGTGATTTGTGTGATATGTGATGTAAACTTCGTGATTTGGTTTCCATTTAAAACAACCTATTGGAAAACAAATAAAATCGGTTGTAAATTGTAACTTCAAGAATCAAAAACAGTGTCAAAACATAAATTAGTAACATAGTGGCAGTTTATATAATTAGGGAAAGACCTGACATGTTATTAATTTATGGGGAACGCTGATCGAATAACAGAATAGCAAAAATCATAGTTTTGAGGATTTACTCTGAAGAATCAGTTTGTTCTGGTTTGGATCATAATGACATATTTTGTAAGTACATGGGTATTTATTTGTGTAACATATATAATATTCATTTAAGGGGTAATATTTATTTTTTGAATAACTTAACAGATAAACAACTACATAAAAGAAATCTTTTGGGTTGAATATACTTTGCATCGAAATATTTCAATATCATATGTTAACCTTTGTATACTCCCTTCTTTAACTTGATGCATAAAATAAATCGCCAAATATAAATATTCATTTCAATACATAGTTATTAAAAGTGTACATTTTTTCAAAGTAATTTTTCATTTATTTTTTTTGTAGTGGAAGTCATTTTTTATTATTCGCGCTAACAGTGAATCTGATTTGACCACGACTTTGCTGTATTCAAAATAATTTACTTAACGTGTATTTGTAATTTTCTTGCTTATTAAGGTCTAAGGACCATAATAGTCATTTGGTGTATACTATCTCCACCTAAAATATATGCACTCAAACTATTTACACCCTGTATATCATTACAATGCATTTTTATGCCAGGGCAAGAGAGTCCATACCTTTAGTCGCTCGTCCGCCATCGTTGAACAGGTGCTGGCTGCACTAAGTGTTATTGTTTTGCAAGAATTCAGCAGACTAAGAGTAATGAGGTTGTTGTGAAGTGGGTTCCAAATAAATAGGTAAGGCTCAAGCAGTAGATGATAATATTCCTAGAAGGTGAACTGGAAGATGAGAACTGATGAAATGGCCACTTCGGAGTCCAGATCTTCCACCTCTGAGTTTTTTCTTGTGTGTTTATTAGGGTTCCGTATATACAATATACGGATATCATTATAATATCACTCCAGATTTCTCTTTCACATCACAGCAATTTTCTCCTAAACTAATAATTTGGTGACCCGATCAGGAATACATATCGTAAATGAAGAAGTTTTGATTTTTGGGGTATTTCTGGGGGAAAAACTAAAAAAAAACTATAAGAAGCAAAATTTTGAAAAAAAAATAGAGATATAGGGCCTCACCTGAATTTTACCGGAAAAATAAGGAGAAACCTCTCTTATTAAAATAAATTAATTAAAAGATATTACCAGAAATATACAAAAAATTCTCATTCCATATATATATATATATATATATATATATATATATATATATATACATATATATATAAATCTTCTGTACATGTGTTAGTCATTGAACTCCTCCTAAACGGCTGGACCGATTTTGATGAATTTTTTTGTGTGTATTCCAGGGAGTTTGAGGATGGTTTAGATACACAATACGGTCAACTAGATATTGTTTTTTTTAGTTAAATTATTTATTTAAAAATTGTTGTTGATGTTAGCACAACTTATAGGATCCGGCAGACTGCGCTGTAGTCGCTGTGTCAAATATTCAAGAGTGTGCTTTAGTTTCAGTTACGTCTGATAGATGGCGTTCAGATTATATTGTTACAGCTAATTTTTAAAAGTTTAAATGGGACAGGACAACGTCTGTCGGGTCCGCTAGTATATATAAAAAAAATTACCCATTCCCCCCTTTATTCCCTAAACTATAACACCTAAAAATTTTTATTTACAAAAAATACGAAAAAATCCCTAATATTAATTTTTTTAAAATAAACGGAAAATAAAAAAAAATAACGCATCATATACATCAAATGAAAGGAACACAAAGATATATTTTTATTATTTTTAAAATTAATTCTTTACAAGATATCAACACAAATATATAAAAAAATCGCATTTCCCGCTTTATTTCCGAAACCATACTTGGTGCGTTCCCGCAATTTGTTTAGTGGATTGTGTTCAATTTGATTGAATTACTTCATTGATATTTAAACTTCTGCACCTTTTCTAAAACATTCCGTCGCGCTAATGCTAATTGTAAGTGTTTTTTGCGTGTAAAATATAGACAGTATTGACATTCGTGTTTCGGATCCCTAGCTGTTAGGACACTTGGGAGTTTCGTGTATTGTGCTCCGAATTATTCAGACACATTTTTTGATTCCGTCTGAAGAGACGACCGCTTATTGTTGTTTTTTGCGTTACGATTTCGCAAGTTCTTAGCTCCATTCGAAACGACCGCTTTCATTTTGTTTCTTTTGTGTTTACAAAAGCGCATCATATGTTGTTAAACCCGCATTTTTTTGTATGCTCAATCAATGAACATAACGTCGCTATTTTTTGTGTAACGTGTTGTCCAGAAGAAGCTCTAAGAAACTGTTTCTGCTGTTACGGGGCTAGCCTGCGAAGAAAGAAGACCCAAGAAAACACCAGAGCTTCGACTTAAAGGTTATTGATAACTTTTATTTGGTGATTCGTTTATGTGACGGCACGTGTTTATTGATTGTTCCGCTAAAGGTCCTTCGTCAATTATATACTCGCATTGAACCAGCATTGAACTAAAACCGCAACATCTAATTCATACACATTTTTTTTATATTCTCTATGGAATGTTCCATCGAAGACATTCCATAATTTGGTCCAACTTCGAACCGGATGCAATTTGAGTTAATTTCGTGCAAAGATTATCGAATAAATTCCATAATTTGGTCCAACTCCGGGCCGGATACATTTGAGTTAATTTCGTGCAAAGTTTAATGATCAAAACATTGATTTTTCGTTGCAATTATTGTTGAAAACCGCATTGAATTTTCGTTTCTTTATTTGTTAGAAGAGAAAGCAAGTTCGGGATATTCACTAATTCCGTTGGAAATAAAACGCAATTTTTTTGCCGCCTTAAAAACTTACAAGAGCTCGTTTTGTTTGTTTTGGTTATTTGCTAAATTGTTTTGAATTTATTTGACATTTGGTCAGATATTTTACTACTTCAATAGTAAAAAATTGTACATTTTTGGAATAATATTTTGTTTCGTTCTATCGTGTTAGAGTTGTTCAGTGGCGTTACAGTGATTTTAATTTATTGTTAAGATGTCAAAAACCGCTGAAAATTTACGAAAATTTAAAAATCATCGACAATCGGAGTTTAAAAGATTAGAAGATATTTATTTTGCTGCCGAGAAAGCCTTAAGAGATGACGACGTTGAATTGTTTTTTAGCATGATTGATATGATTGATTCAATCCATTCCGAATTTTTAAACATCACAATTCCATTGTTGGATTAATTTCAGATGCAAACGATGATTTTGACTTTGAGGATGACATTCGCAATAAATTTGAAAAATTGTTTTATTCAATTAGGTCTATTTTTGCTAAACTGAAATCTGTTCAGAATTGTACGCCACAAAATATAGCTCGGGAACAGGAAAGTGTTGCTTTGCCTTCATTTAGTGAAGACATATTGGAATTTGGTACTTTTATTGATTTTTTTGATTCATTAATTCACAATAATGAAAACTCAGTACTATGCAGAAGTTCAGATATTTGCAGTTAGCTTTAAAAGAGCCTGCTTTTACTAACACAAAACAATTACGTGAGTGCTTATGAAACACTTTTGAAAAAATTCAAGCGAACTCGTTTAATCGCGGAGTCTCATTGGTCAGCTTTAGAACAATTCCCCCAACTAACTTCAGATAGCCCTTCAGAGGTTCGGAAGTTATTGGATGACTTCAGTGATAATTTGGAAGCACTTAAGAATTTGGGTTTACCAGTAAATCAGTGGGATTTTTGTATCGTTCAGATGATGTTGAAACGAGTTCCAAAGAATTTAGCCGCTAAGTTTGAACTTTACCATGGTACTGTGACCGCTCAAGATGACTTCCCGATCCTCTTGGAAGTTGTTGATTTTTTGTCGAAGCATTGCGATGCCTTTGAACATGTTGAATTATCCCGCAAGGCAAAGCGAAATGTTGAAAAAAGTTACCACTGAATTCAAAGCAACATTCTTCCCGGTTCACTACATCTTTGTTTGTCACTAAGAATAGAAATTGTTTAGTTTGTAAATCCGATCATGCGATTTACAAATGTTCTGAATTCTTGAACAAATCAGTATCCGTGCGGTTTAAGTTTGTAAAAGATTTTAGACTTTGTTTTAATTGCTTGGGCGATTCTCATCAGTCGAATCGCTGTAAATCTTTATCCACTTGCCGCAACTGCAAACAACGCCATCACACATTGCTTCATTTTGTAAATCGTGGTGATTCAGGCATTCGGTCTGAATCTAGAGCTCCCCCCGCAAACCTGGCTTCCACATCTGGTGGATCCAGTACCATTAATACTGTTAAAAGTCCCGAAACTTCTCTACCGCAGACTTCTTGTCATAGTTCACTTTTGTCATACAATTCAAATGTGTTGTTATCTACCGCTTTAGTTGAGGTATTAGATAAGCACGGTTCTTATCAAACTTTGCGATGTCTGCTAGATTCTGGTAGCATGACATCATTCATTGCGAGCAAGGCTGTGAAACGCCTTGGCTTCCGACCTATGACCGCTTCGATTCAACTCAACGGGCTAGGTTCTATGCAGAGTTCCTCTGCTGAGGGCTCTCTTACCCTTTCTCTTCGCTCTATAGTAAAGCGTGAGTGCAATTTTGTTGTTGATACTATTGTTTTACCCCGCATTTGCAATGATATGCCTGTTGCGCCCATTAACATGGCTAATATGGCATATCTAACCAATTTGAAACTTGCTTATCCTGGTTTCAATAGCCCAGGCGCTATTGACCTTTTGTTAGGTGCCGATATATTTTCTCAAATTTTGTTGGGTGGACGTCTTCTGGGAAAGGAAGGTGTTCCTGATGCTATTAACACTGTGTTTGGTTACATCCTTATGGGTAGAGTGTCTTCGAGTTCTATTAACTCTCACTCTCAGTCGGCCATAAACCCAACTTCGCTTTTTTGTCAAATTAAAGGTGTAGTATCATTAGATGATTCACTCCAAAGGTTCTGGACAATTGAAGATGTTCCTACCGCGCTGGTTCAGTCCCCTAATGATCTTATCTGCGAAAAAATATTTTCCGAGGGATGCAGGAGATTGGATTCAGGTAGATTCGTTGAGCCCCTTCCTTTTCGAAATACACTTCCTGCTTTTGATGGAATGTATAATCTCGCCGTACAACGTTTCTACTCCTTAGAAAGATGTCTTCTACAGCAACCAGATCTCTACAAACAATATTGTGATTTTCTCAAAGAGTATTTGGAGCTGGATCATATGGAGTTGGTTCCTGATCCATCTACTGCTTCTGATTGTTACTACATACTGCATCATTGTGTTTTGAAACCTGATAGTAGAACCACCAAACTTCGTATAGTGTTTAATGCATCTGCTAAGATACCTAATCGGTTATCTTTGAATTATTGTGTATTTATCGGTCCCAAATTGCAGCAAGACATTTTCGCTATTTTGTTGACCTTACAGAATTTAGTTTTGGATCACCTGCTTGCTATAGAAAACTTTTCTAGTTGAGAACTTCACGCATTTGGTGATGCTTCTGAGAAAGGTTATGCTGCTGTTGTTTATTTTGTGTTCGAAACCGCATCTGGATTTCGTCAAAGTTTCTTTGTTTTGTCTAAATCGAAAGTTGCCCCTTTGAAAACTTTGTCACTTCCCAGATTGGAACTGTGTGCTTCAGTTTTTACCGCTAAGTTGGCTCATTATGTTTATGAGCAATTCAATAGTCGTTTGTTGTTCAAGGTGATTCGTTGCTGGTCAGATTCCACGGTAGTCCTTTCATGGCTTAGTTCTTCCCCGCACCGTTAGAAGACATTTGTCAGTAATCGAGTTGCTTACATTCAGGATAAATTGCCTTCTTCGCATTGGTTTTACATTCAATCTTGTGATAACCCCGCTGACTTGGGTTCCCGCAGCACTTTGCCATCAGAGTTATTAGGCAATACACTTTGGGGGAAAGGCCCACAATTGTTGATTACCGCTTGTTTGCCACATCCTTGCTCATACTCAAGCATGTCACCGCTAGTTATGACTGAAGCCCGTATAGTGGCGCTTCAAGTCACCGCTTCATCAAATTTATTTGATACTTTGTTAGTTGAATATTCTTCTATTAATCGCATTACCCGCATTATAGCTCATATTTGTCACTTTGTTGATAACGCCCGCAATCCAGACCGTAGGGGCTCTGGATCATTTTTGGCTGCTGAGTTATATCAGGCTCAGCTTCGCATTGTTCGCTATGTTCAAGATCAATATTTTTCTAAAGAGATTTCTCTTCTTCGAGAACGAAAACGTTTGCCCAAATCGCTTCGTAAACTTTCGCCGTTTCTTGATGAACAGGGAACTGTTAGAGTTGCTAGTAGATTGGCTAATGCTCCATTGCCGTTTGATACCAAATTTTCCGCACTGCTACCAAGCAAAAGTCGTTTGACTAATCTAATTGTCGAAGAATGTCATGTCACCAATCCTCACACAGGAATCCAAGCCGTTCAATTTCTTTTGCAGCAACGATTTTGGATTCTATCCGCAAAGAAAGTAATTCGTAGTGTCATAGCTCACTTAAGACGTGTCGTTGGAGATCAAATCCTAACCTACGAAGAACTTTCTACTGTATTTGCACAGGTCGAAGCAGTTTTAAACTCGCGACCTATAACCCCTTGTAGCAACGATCCATCGGATCTTACCGCCTTGAGTCCTGGTATGTTTCTTACAATGGAACCTTTAACAGCACCTCCTGAATCTGATTTTTTATCTGTCCCATCTAATCGTCTCAACAGATGACAGTTACTGAGTCGTTTGTATCCGGCATTCTGGAAACGTTGGTCGCAAGAATATTTACATACTCTTCATCAACGGAGTAAATGGACTGATCCCTCGGAGGTTGTTATTTTGAATTGGCCATTAGGGTGCATTATTGACGTACATCCTGGAGGTGATGGTGTTGTACGCATTGCTACAGTTAGAACTGCAAGTGGTACTTTGAAGCGACCTCTTGTAAAGCTTTGTCCAATGCCAGTGGACCCTTAGTTTTGAAATAAGTAATTCAAGACTGACGGAATGGTGCGTTCCCGCAATTTGTTTAGTGTATTGTGTTCAATTTGATTGAATTACTTCATTGATATTTAAACTTCTGCAGCTTTTCTAAAACATTCCGCCGCGCTAATGCTAATTGTAAATGTTTTTTGCGTGTAATTAGGGGTACTGGGGCTCACTTGAAATTTGTAAGAAAAATTAGTAGAAAACCCCAATATTAATTTTTGGGACAAATTATAGAATTAAATGAAAAATAAAAATTAGATTAAAAAGGGCAATCAAAATAATACACATTGTCAAATATTTTAATTTACATCTTAGAATTGTGCCCTTTTTAATCCGTAGTTTCTTGGGTCTTGTGTTAAACAATTGTTGGTGTTTTTCATTTGTTCGTTATAGCATTTTTTTCACATCTCATCTAATTAAGTTTTGGAGGAAGTGGTCATTCAATTTCATACATTCTATGTTGCTTTTCTATTCTTTTGTTTTCTCTACACTGTGCAGATCTTTCTGACTACTCTGGTCTCCTGAGGTGTTAATCTATTTTGTTTCACATTTTTGTCGCCAGTTAATCTCTATGTTTGGCGTCCAGTTTCTCAAATACGGTCTGTAGTTGAGCATCGGTTGGAATGTGTTGCTACTCTGTATAAGGCATGGCAAACGGTTATGGAGTCTATTTGGGTCATGAAGATCACAATGTTTCTACTTAAGAAATATATGGTCATTCTAACTGCGGAAAAACAAAATGCTGCTGTATTTTTAATTACCGTAGCTAACCGTAAAAAATATCAACAATCGGGAAATGTACAGTCTAAGAAAAGGTCAGAAATAAACTGGATAAAACGGATACAAGGACATCCCGACAAAACCTGACGAGGACCGATGCAACTCCGACAAAATGTACCTATGTTACCTATGCTCTTATTTACTATTCTGCCAAGAACTAACTTAATAATCAATTCCAAATATGTACTGTTTTACAATTAAATTATATTTTTGTGGCAATTTTGCATCAGTACTAGTTTCGGTGCCATAGGTGTGTGTGTGCCTTTAAAGGCAATACCTTCGTTATTACTCGCTACAGAAGTTCAAAGATTTCGTGAAGAATAAGTTTGTGAAAAATTGTGAAATTGATATGGCCACCCAATTATGGATAAAACTGTATGTACGCAAATTATCAAATCAAAATAACAAAAACTTGTTTAGAAATCTCTTTAAATAATCGTCAAACATTTACTAATTGATATTGTTATCGTATTTTCAAATTGTTTTTATGGATAGTATCTTTTTACAATCGACAGCTTAAGTAGAACATACACTACAAACAGTACACTTCTGGTGAATAAAAATTAAAGTAAATGTTTTCAAGTTACCATGGCACCGAATGTTAATGTGTGTGGTAAATGTAAAGATAATTTCATTGTCAACACGAAATTTGTTACGTGCAGTCGATGTACTCTAAGATGGCATAGCACTTGTTCTTCAATTAAAGATACTTGGATAAAAGTTATTACTGATACTCCAAATATACATTGGTTTTGTGATCCATGCAATCACATTATAGAGGAGGGGACTAAAAATGTAGATAAAAATATCGAAACTGAACTATTAAATAAGGAAATAAATTGCTTGGAACGCGAAAATAGTTTGATAAAAAAGTTGCTTTCCACAACTGAATATACTCTTGATCTTCAGAAGTCTGTAATTGAAAAATACAAGCAGGAATGTCAGTTAAATAAACAATCTTCGTCTACAAATCTTGTAGAATTTCCTAAAACTAAATATAGTGATATAGTAAAGACTGAGTCTTCTGTACTTTTGATAAAAACTAACGATGAGGGTCAAAAGCATGAAGATATTTTGAGTGATATAGCAAAAACCATTAATCCTGCTAGCATAAATGTATGCGTTAATAACACTACGAAAATTCGACAGGGTATTGCCGTTCATTGCCAAGATGATAAATCACTGAAAGCGTTAAAATCAAGTCTTAGCAATAAGATGGGAAATAAATATAAAATAGATGTTGCTTCTAAATATAATCCCAGGTTGAAAATATGGGACGTTCGCTTGGATGGTTTGGATACCCCCGAGCAAATTCTAAGCAATATCTTGAAGTTGAATGATATACCTGAAGCTGATTTTTCACAGTTGAAATACGTTACCAAACTGCATTATCTACATGAGACTAATATCGTGGTTGAAGTATCACCGGCAATGCGTAAGCTTTTGTTGCAAAAAAGCTTCATTTTTGTTGGTTGGAAGAAGTGCAAAGTTACCGATTACTTGCGAATTATTAAATGTCAAAAGTATTGTGCTTATGGTCATATCGAAAACGACTGTAAGGAAGACCGTGCGACTTGTCCCAAATGCGCAGATGGTCATTGTTCTAGAGACTGTAGGTCTGATGTAACGAAATGTATAAATTGCACTAGGCATAATACTCATAATAGTAATAGGATACAAAAAAATTACACACTGATCACATGGCTACTGATAAAAGTTGTACCATGTATCAAAATTACGTATTGAAACTTAAGTCTAAAATTAACTATTAATATTCTTGTTATATTTGCTTTTTTTCTGCATGGCTAAAGATACACATTCATTGTTAAATATTGCTAATTTAAATGTACGTTCATTATTGCCTAGTTTTGATGAATTTTGTTATCAAGTAGAGGATAAGTTTGATATTGTGGGTGTGTCGGAGACCTGGTTGAATGGAGCTATACCATCTAATGCTGTTTCATTGCCTGGCTATACTCTGTATAGAAAGGACAGACTCGACAGGATTGGTAGTGGTGTGGGAGTTTATGTAAGATCCACAATTTCTTATAGTGTTATCGATATCCAAGAGGAAGTAAGCTTTGAAATCATTCTCTTGAAACTAAAAATAAGTTGTTATAGTCTTGCTGTCGTAATGATTTATCGGCCCCCAAATACTAGAGTTTCTGATATTTTAGAAATTTTTGAAAATCGTATTCCTCATTTATTGTCATTTATATGATTATTCCATAATAATGGGTGACCTTAATATGCTTAATCCAAATTCATTAGTTAACTTATTCCGCGCCTATGGATATACCCAACTTATAAATGAGCCTACGCGAATGACTGATACAACATCTACATGCCTGGATCCCATATTTGTTAGTTCTAAGGAAATCTGCACGGTTAGCGGCACTATGGCGTCAAGTATTAGTGATCATAATTTTATGCCATTTGCTACTCTAGATATACAAATTAAATGCTCCAAGCAAAAAATTATCAAAATTCGCGATTACAAGTATTTTCAATTTGGACTTTTTCAAAATGACTTGCAAAATATTCCTTGGGACGACCTGTTTTATATAAATGACATAAATGAAAAAATACTTTTCCTTGAAACACATATAAGTGTTCTTTTTAATATGCATGCGCCTTTTAAGGAAATTAGAGTTAGCAAGAGGCGGGCTCCATGGTTGACGGATAACTTAAAATTAATTCTTAAAGAAAGAGATAAAGCCCTTACTAAATACAAACAAAATACAGAAAACTGGAATATTTACAAGGATAGACGTAATTTTGCCCTTGCGTCCATAAGACGAGAAAAGGCCGCCTACCTAAAACGATTAGAGGCTGATAAAACTGGAAAAAAACTTTGGAAGGGGCTAAATGATTTCAACATTAAAACAACTAATAACTCAGAACTGCCTCCTAACCTCTGTCAGCCTAATACGATTAATGATTACTTTATAAGCATTTTTGGGAAGTCAAATGCATGTGTTAATAAAGTAAATTATTATCATAACCGTAAGTTTTCTAACAACATCTTTAATTTTTTTCTTGTGGACAGAACCACTGTACAAAACATAATTAACAATATAAGATCCAATGCTGCTGGTAGGGATGGCATTACTTTACATATGTTACGCCTTTGTCTGCCGACAATTTTGGACCACATTACAAACATAGTCAATAGTTGCTTAGAGGTAGGCTACTTCCCTAGATCTTGGCGTGAATCAATAGTGACTCCTATTCCGAAAGTACACAATCCAAAAACTGTACAGGATTTACGACCTATAAGTCTTCTGCCAATTATTTCAAAGGTGCTGGAAAGAGTGGTACATGCCCAATTAATCAATTACCTATGTGAATCAAATATCTTACCTGCACATCAGTCTGGATTTAGGAAAGGGCACAGTACTGCAAGTATTCTTCTGAATGTCACCGATAACATAATTCGAACATTAGATAAAAAATTAGCAGTTATATTGGTTGCACTGGACTACTCTAAGGCTTTTGATGTAATCGATCACGATCTACTTGTTGCTAAATTGCGTTACTTTGGTTGCGATGATATTGTCGTGTCATTTTTTAAATCTTACTTGTGGAAGCGTTCGCAACGTGTGCGCATTTTAAATGATTATTCGGACTCAAAATTTATAACATCAGGTGTGCCACAAGGCTCCATACTTGGGCCACTTTTGTTTTTAATTTATACAGCTGATCTTCCGAGTGTGACAACTAGTTCTGATATTCACATGTACGCTGGTGATACACAGGTTGTCCACTATTTTAATCCTCGAGATGTGCAATTGGCCACATAAAATATTAATTCAGACTTACTGAAGGTTATGCAGTTTTCAAAAGACCATAATTTGATATAAATCCCGATAAAACTAAAGTTTTACTTTTCGCTAGCCGAAATCAACGTCATAACATTGAAGGTAACCTAAGTATAAAATTAGATAACGCTGCTCTTGAGTTATCAGGCAGTGTGAAAAATGTAGGTCTAATTGTTGACACATCGCTTAGATTTAGGGAACATGTTAGCAACCTACTGCAAAAATGTTACTTGAGATTATGCATGCTTTATATTCATAAACATATTTTAAGTTTGAACTTGAGGAAAAAATTATCAGAGTCCCTAGTTATTTCAATAATAAATTACTGCTTAATTGTATATTACCCGTGCCTAGATAGATATTCTCAGTATCGACTGCAGCGGATACAAAATACATGTTGCCGTTTTGTTAACAATTTGAGGAAATACGAGCATGTAACTGAACCGTTACCGAAACGTTTAAGCTTCATTTTGTGGTGTTTTTATACCGTTTATTTAAATCGCACATACCTGGCTATTTATTTGAGAAACTGATATACAGAAACGCAATTCATAACCGCTATATTAGGTTTAATAATCTTACCATGCCCCATCACTCCACCGCCTTGTTTGAGCGTTCTTTTACTTATCAGGCTGTCCATTTTTTTAATAAGTTTAAGCCCCATTTTGACAGGTCTCTTTTTGCTTTTAGGAGTGAATATAAGAAATTATTTTTGGAACAACAATTTGCTTAAGACGATTGTAATTAGTTTTAGTTTTAGTATAAGTGGTTGTAAACTGGAAGGTTAAGAGTTAAAGAATAGCTTGTAGCTAATCTTCGCCTCTTCAGTGCAAATTTGTTGAATAAAGACGATTTATTATTATTATTATACCGACTTGACCATACAATGTATGGCATCACACTCCCTCTAAGGCACGCTATGAGTGCCTTTAGGGGAAAATTCACTAAACCCCAGATATCCTAGATATCAAAGGGGTTTAGCTCTGTGGGAGCCCTTGCCCTGTTTTCAGGCCCGTAGTTGGAGTCGTGGCGGCAGTTTCCCATGAATTTCCTGACCGTCCGGGCTGTCTCTAACAAGACGGCTTTTTGAATTTGTTTGTAAAGATGTTCGTCCAGACCGAGGTATTTTAAATTGTTTAATAGATGTTTTGGTACTAGTCCTGTTGTTGACATAACAATTGGTACAGTTCGTGTGTTGTTCATGTTCCACTGAGTCTTTATTTGAAATTCCAAATCTCTATATTTGATTATTTTCTCAGCCTGCTTGATATTTATATTATTGTTGTTAGGAATTGCTATGTCAATTAAAGTTGTTTTCCGAGAGACTTTATCTACCAAAACTATATCTGGTCTATTGTGAGCAACAGACCGATCGGTCAGTATCGTGCTAGTTCCTGGTGAAGTATTTTTGCCACAGCATCGTGTCGTTCTTTGTATTCAGTTGCAGCGAACGCTTGACAACCTCCTGTGATATGCTGGATAGATTCAGATGTTTTTATCAACCGTACCTGCATCTATCGTTGTTAATGGAAGGGTCTTTAACGATGTACTTTAGGTAGTTCTTAGTTGGAATTACTTGATCTTGGATTGCCAATATAAAGCCTTCCGTTTCAGGGAACATATGACCAGAGATCAACCAGTAGTTCGACGCTGCACTGTCGACATAATCTTGGTTGATGTCGTTTATATGTCTTCCATGAAGGGGCTTCTCTTTCCATTTCAGCAGTTTCTGATCTGTGGTCTGGTGGTGTAATTGGACATGTTGTTGTGGCAGTCGCAGTGGTGTTGAGTCATCAACCTGGCACATGACTCTATGTAGATCAGAAAATTCTGCGAGTTTCTGGAAATGACTACGCAAAATAGAAATTTGTTGATCTAATAGTTTACTTAGATCTGTCAATCCTCTTCCTCCTTCATACCGTGGCAAAGTTGTACGTTCGACAGAGCTCTTTGGATGGTGATTTTGAGCTTTTGTTAGTAAAACTCGAACTTTTCGTTGTAATTATTCAATGTCAGTCTTGCACCAATTAACTATACCGAAAGAGTAACTGAGCACTGAACACGCATAGGTGTTAATAGCCTAAAACAGATTTTTACTGTTTAGTTTGGTTTTCAACAGTCGTCTTACCTTCTATAAAACTCTGCTGTTAGGTCCTTTTTCATAGTCATGTGATCAATACGTTGAGCCTGCTTTATTCAAGGTATTTATAAGTATGACCTTCCCCATAGATTCAATTGAGGTGCCATCTCCCATTTCGAAGTGGCCCTGCTGTATTTTGCCTTTAACTATATTAATAATTCGGCATTTGTCTAGGCCAAATTCATATGGATGTCACTAGAGAACCCTTCTACTATTTTAAGCATATCATGCAGCATTGTAGCTGCCATCAACTTTAAGTCGTCCATGTAACAAATGGTTTATCTTTAATGCTTGTACGTTATTGTGTTTGAGACTGAACCCAAAATTAGTTGATTTCAGTTTGTTTGAGAGAGGGTTCATGGCAAGGCAGAACCACAGCGGGCTAAGAGAGTCTCCCTGGAATATACCCCCTTCTGATTGGAATAGGGTCTGTTTGTATCGAACAGTTGGCTTCATTCAGTGAGATTTTGGTTTGCCAGGTGGCCATGGCATGTTCTAAAAGTTAATAATACAATTATTCACTTTATAGAGTTTCAGCACCTTAATGAGCCAATCATGTGGAACTGAATCAAGGCCTTTTTATAGTCCACATATGCCATGTAGAGATTACGTCGTTTGGCGTGGGCTTGATTGCAGACAACGGAATCAATTATCAGTTGTTCTTTGCAACCCATCGAATTTTTCCACATCCCTTTTGTTGTTGAGTAATTATGTTGTTCAGTTCACAATGTTTGAAAATGCGATGATTAATGCATGATGTTATGAGTTTGTATAAGGTTGGAAGGCAAGTGATTGGTCGGTACTTTGCTGGGTCCTGTGCACATAGGTCGTCCTTTGGTAAGAGATATGTAGCACCATGCGTAAGGAAACTAGGCATCTTGTGTGGGTGGGCAATTACGTCATTTATAAGGGCTGTTAGTGTTTCGTGGGTTGCGTACAGTTTCTTTATCCAGTAATTTTGTACACCATCTGGTCCTGGTGCTTTCCAGTTATGGAGGTTCTTCATTATGTTGGATGTATCTTCCGTTGTAAATGGTTGGTGTTGCATGGCCTCACAGTTCTGAGATGCAGCCTCCTCCTCATTGATCCAGCTGGCTCCGGAGTTATGGGAGATTGTTGTGGAAAGCTGTGTTTTCCAGAATTCCTCGATGTCTGTTTTACTGGGGTAACTAAAACCCGTTTTTCTGATTGTCGGAAGAGTGTGTTGTCTAGTTTCCGTTGGTTACTGGTTTTGTACCTTCTCAATCGACTTGTGTAGACGGAGAGCTTTTGTCGTAGGCTGTCCAGACATTGCTGAGATGTGATGTTTTCTCCATCCCACTGTGAGTGTATTCGGTTATTGTTCATGATAGTCTTGACAAGCCTTTCTATTCTGTTGTTCCTGACTCCTCGTTGGTACTCGGTCAGTCTTCCAACGTCTTTCCGAAGAGAATTGATTTTCCCTTCAAGTCTTATTATATATTTATTATTATTATCATATCCCGACTTGACCATACAATGTATGGCATCACACTCCCTCTAAGGGGAAAATTCACTAAACCCCAGATATACTACATATCAAAAGGGTTTAGCTCTGTGGGAGCCCTTGCCAGGTTATCAGGCCCGTGGTTGGCGTCGTGGCTGCAGTTCCCCATAAATTTTCTGACCGTCCGGGCTGTTCCTAACAGGACGGCTTTTTGCATTTGTTTGTAAAGGTGTTCGTCCAGACCGAGGTATTTTAAATTGTTTAAGAGATGTTTTGGGACTAGTCCTGTCGTTGACATAACAATTGGTACAGTTCGTGTGTTGTTCATGTTCCACTGAGTCTTTATTTGAATTCCAAATCTCTATATTTGGTTATTTTCTCAGCCTGCTTGATATTTATATTATTGTTGTTAGGAATTGCTATGTCAATTAAAGTTGTTTTCCGAGAGACTTTATCTACCAAAGAACTATATCTGGTCTATTGTGAGCAACAGACCGATCGGTCAGTATCGTGCGGTCCCAGTACAGCTTATAGTTGTTATTTTCTAAAACAGATTCTGGTTATATTTATAGTATGGTAATCTTACCGACTGTGATAATTCATGTTTCAGTGCTAGTTCCTGGTGAAGTATTTTTGCCACGGCATCGTGTCGTTCTTTGTATTCAGTTGCAGCGAACGCTTGACAACCTCCTGTGATATGCTGGATAGATTCAGATGTTTGGCAACCGTAACTGCATCTATCGTTGTTAATAGAAGGGTCTTTAACGATGTACTTTAGGTAGTTCTTAGTTGGAATTACTTGATCTTGGATTGCCAATATAAAGCCTTCCGTTTCAGGGAACATATGACCAGAGATCAACCAGTAGTTCGACGCTGCACTGTCGACATAATCTTGGTTGACGTCATTTTATATGTCTTCCATGAAGGGGCTTCTCTTTCCATTTCAGCAGTTTCTGATCTGTGGTCTGGTGGTGTAATTGGACATGTTGTTGTGTCAGTCGCAGTGGTGTTGAGTCATCAACCTGGCACATGACTCTATGTAGATCAGAAAATTCTGCGAGTTTCTGGAAATGACTACGCAAAATAGAAATTTGTTGATCTAATAGTTTACTTAGATCTGTCAATCCTCTTCCTCCTTCATACCGTGGCAAAGTTGTACGTTCGACAGAGCTCTTTGGATGGTGATTTTGAGCTTTTGTTAGTAAAACTCGAACTTTTCGTTGTAATTGTTCAATGTCAGTCTTGCACCAATTAACTATACCGAAAGAGTAACTGAGCACTGAACACGCATAGGTGTTAATAGCCTGAAACAGATTTTTACTGTTTAGTTTGGTTTTCAACAGTCGTCTTACCCTTCTATAAAACTCTGCTGTTAGGTCCTTTTTCATAGTCATGTGATCAATACGTTGAGCCTGCTTTATTCCAAGGTATTTATAAGTATGACCTTCCCCCATAGATTCAATTGAGGTGCCATCTCCCATTTCGAAGTGCCCTGCTGTATTTTGCCTTTAACTATATTAATAATTCGGCATTTGTCTAGGCCAAATTTCATATGGATGTCACTAGAGAACCCTTCTACTATTTTAAGCATATCATGCAGCTGTTGTTTTGTAGCTGCCATCAACTTTAAGTCGTCCATGTATAACAAATGGTTTATCTTCAATGCTTGTACGTTGTTGTGTTTGAGACTGAACCCAAAATTAGTTCGAGTTCAGTTTGTTTGAGAGAGGGTTCATGGCAAGGCAGAACCACAGCGGGCTAAGAGAGTCTCCCTGGAATATACCCCTTCTGATTGGAATAGGGTCTGTTTGTATCGAACAGTTGGCTTCATTCAGTGAGATTTTGGTTTGCCAGGTGGCCATGGCATGTTCTAAAAAGTTAATAATACAATTATTCACTTTATAGAGTTTCAGCACCTTAATGAGCCAATCATGTGGAACTGAATCAAAGGCCTTTTTGTAGTCCACATATGCCATGTAGAGATTACGTCGTTTGGCGTGGGCTTGATTGCAGACAACGGAATCAATTATCAGTTGTTCTTTGCAACCCATCGAATTTTTCGCGCATCCCTTTTGTTGTTGAGTAATTATGTTGTTCAGTTCACAATGTTTGAAAATGCGATGATTAATGCATGATGTTATGAGTTTGTATAAGGTTGGAAGGCAAGTGATTGGTCGGTACTTTGCTGGGTCCTGTGCACCTAGGTCGTCCTTTGTAAGAGGTATGTAGCACCATGCGTTAGGAAACTAGGCATCTTGTGTGGGTGGGCAATTACGTCATTATAAGGGCTGTTAGTGTTTCGTGGGTTGCGTACAGTTTCTTTATCCAGTAATTTTGTACACCATCTGGTCCTGGTGCTTTCCAGTTATGGAGGTTCTTCATTATGTTGGATGTATCTTCCGTTGTAAATGGTTGGTGTTGCATGGCCTCACAGTTCTGAGATGCAGCCTCCTCCTCATTAATCCAGCTGGCTCCGAGTTATAGGAGATTGTTGTGGAAAGCTGTGTTTTCCAGAATTCCTCGATGTCTGTTTTACTGGGGTAACTAGGGGCTTCAGTATTATCCTTGTTGTTAAGTTTTCTATAAAATCCTTTTTCTGATTGTCGGAAGAGTGTGTTGTATAGTTTCCGTTGGTTACTGGTTTTGTACCTTCTCAATCGACTTGTGTAGACGGAGAGCTTTTGTCGTAGACTGTCCAAACACTGCTGAGATGTGATGTTTTCTCCATCCCACTGGGAGTGTAGTCGGTTATTGTCCATGATAGTCTTGACAAGCCTTTCTATTCTGTTGTTCCTGACTCCTCGTTGGTACTCGGTCAGTCTTCCAACGTCTTTCCGAAGAGAATTGATTTTCCTTCAAGTCTTCTTTGCCAAGGTGGTATTCGAGGGTTTGTCTAAATTGGGGAGGGTCTTGCTTTGTCTTACTGCGACCCCAATTATTCTGCAGATGGCAGTTGCAGCACAGTAGATGATTGTGTGTAGCGACTCTAACGTATTAGCACCTAAAACATAGGTTGGCAAGATAAATTTGTTCATAGCCTGCAAGACGATACCCAGTTTCTTAGATGATCTTAGTTTGGGAAGAGCTGGTCTAGTCAGTGGATCTGTTCCATTATACTCTCTAAGCTAGCTCCTTCCATTCCTGCTTGGATCTTCTCAAGAGGTCAGCGTGGTGGGCTGTTCTTGCTGTAGTTCTTGAGTCTCGTCCGCTCTTTGTTCCAAAGGTGTTTTCCGGCTCTGGATCGATTGTATTCGACCAAATAGTTCGCGCTCCCACCTCGCTCTTTATTGTGTCCAGTTGTTCAGGCGCGAAATAAGGCCATTTCTCAAGATGACACGATATTGATCTGCAACTCTCTGTTCAGTAACTTGAAGCTCTGGGTACTCACGACAGAACTCTTGATAGAGTATTTGGCGATATCCAGTCTTGTCCTGGCCAAGGTTCGTGATCTGTAAACGTGCGCATTATAATTCATTCATGGCGCCAGTCCATTTCATGCGCTGTCTTTTCAGTCCCGCTTGAGTGAGCGCTGGCTGTTGATCCTGCGCAACACTTTCTGCGGTGGAGTTCTCGTTCTCGTTTGACTCCGTTGGTGATGGTCACGTTGTTGTTGTGACTGTGTTGGTGAGTGTTCTTGTGGTTCTTCTGGTTCTTGGGCTGTAGCTCTTTGGACGGCAGGGGCCCGCCTCCTCAGCACCCTGCCACCGACGTCCCGCATGCTGTCATGTCCAGCGCCGGCTCCAGACATGCCCTGGCGATCCCCAGGCAGCGGCTCTTTTCCGAGGCATCTATTTTTAACTCCATTTTCATGGGTGTTGTCACCAATTACCCTGGTGACCCAGGTAACTCGGACCCGTGGGGTTGTCACTTCCCAGATGAAATGATTTAAACCAAACCATCCCGTGCGGGTTGTGGAGAAGGAAGGAAAGCTAGGTAGTAGGTCAGCGGACAGCTGCCCCTTTAGTCGCCTCATACGACAGGCGGTGGGTACCGTGGTGCTATTCTAACCCGGCTACCACACGGGTTATTATTATTATTATTATTATCCCGACTTGACCATACAATGTATGGCATCACACTCCCTCTAAGGCACTCTATGAGTGCCTTTAGGGGAAAATTCACTAAACCCAGATATCCTAGCTATCAAAAGGGTTTAGCTCTGTGGGAGCCCTTGCCAGGTTTTCAGGCCCGTGATTGGAGTCGTGGCGGCAGTTTCCCATGAATTTTCTGACCGTCCGGGCTGTCCCTAACAAGACTGCTTTTTGCATTTGTTTGTACAGATGTTCGTCCAGACCGAGGTATTTTAAATTGTCTAATAGATGTTTTGGGACTAGTCCTGTTGTTGACATAACAATTGGTACAGTTCGTGTGTTGTTCATGTTCCACTGAGTCTTTATTTGAAATTCCAAATCTCTATATTTGGTTATTTTCTCAGCCTGCTTGATATTTATATTACCGTTGTTGGGAATTGCTATGTCAATTAAAGTTGTTTTCCGAGAGACTTTATCTACCAAAACTATATCTGGTCTATTGTGAGCAACAGACCGATCGGTCAGTATCGTGCGGTCCCAGTACAGCTTGTAGTTGTTATTTTCTAAAACAGATTCTGGTTTATATTTATAGTATGGTAATCTTACCGACTGTGATAATTCATGTTTCAGTGCTAGTTCCTGGTGAAGTATTTTTGCCACAGCATCGTGTCGTTCTTTGTATTCAGTTGCAGCGAACGCTTGGCAACCTCCTGTGATATGCTGGATAGATTCAGATGTTTGGCAACCGTACCTGCATCTATCGTTGTTAATGGAAGGGTCTTTAACGATGTACTTATTATTATTAATTTTTTTTTTCACGGTTATCCGGTTGACACTTACTATTGTCGGCTTATAGCAAGACAATAATATTTTCTAGTTTTGTACATTTAACACTTTCCTCATAATGCTACATGTTGACAAGACGGCTGCCTTCTGTATTTGGTGACAGATATTCTTTGAGAGTCCCAGCATGTCTAAGTTCTTCAAGAGCTGTTTTGGAATCTCTCCTGTGGCTCCGATCACTATCGGCACAACCGTTACGGCATCAGCTCTCCAAATTTCCTTAATTTCTTGGGCTAATGGGAGGTATTTTTCGGCTTTTTCTTTGTTTTTCTTTAGGATGTTAGCAGGTGCTGGTACAGAGACTTCTATAAACTTATATCGGGTCTGTTGTTTTGGGATTTTCCTGTCGGTTAATAGGTCTCTGTCCCAATATATTATAGCTCTATCATTCTCAAGCACTGACTCAGGCGTATATTTATAGTACGGTATTCGTTCTTCTGAGAAGCCGTGCATGATACTGAATTCAGTGTGCAGAATTTTTGCGACGTTGTTGTGCCTGCTTACATACTCCTTCCCTACTAGAGCCTGACAACTGCTTATGATGTGCTCGATGTTTTCGTGTTGGTTTCCACACATCCTGCAATTTGCATTTGTGACAGAGGGGTCCTTGATTATATATTTCAGGTATGACCTGGTTGCTACGACCTGATCTTGAATAGCACAGATAAACCCTTCTGTTTCAGCAAATATTCCTGAGTTATTCAGCCACATTAAGGATGCTTGTTTGTCAATATGCACTTGTTCAATTATGTTGATGTACCTTCCATGTAGCTCTTTTTCCTGCCATCTCTTCTGTAGGTATTCGAGTGTGTGTTCGTCGCGTATCTTCCACCTTCGGTTGTTTAGGTTTAATGGTGTTAGATTCTTATCGTTGTTTATTACTATCTATATATATATTTAGTGTTCCGGCTTTATTGTAGAAATATTCACGAAGATTTTTATTTGTTGTTCGTGTCTTATTTGTAAATCTGCAATCCCTCGTCCACCTCTGTTTCTTGGTAGGTGGAACCGCTTTACATGCCTTTGGATGGTGTGCTCTGTGTTTTGTGTATGTTGTTCTTAGTATTCGGTTGAGTTCTTCCAGGTTGGTTGCAGTCCACTTTATGATTCAAAGCTGTAGGAGATGGCGGAAACTACAAAGGAGTTGGTGGCTTTCACTTTATTTTCTCCTGATAGTTGCGACTTCATGATTAGACTCAGTCGTTTTTTCAAGTCCTCCGTTACCTGCCGTTTCATTTCATGGTGGTCTATCCTTGTGATTGCATGATTCCTAGATACTTGTACGATTCGTGTTTCTTTATCGCTGTTATTGTCCTTCCTCCTGTTCTTTTAGTGAGTTGAACATCTTCTGGTGGGTGCCATTTTCCTCGTTTCATGTGGTTTATCTTGCACTTATCTAAGCCGAAGTTCATTCTGATGTCATTTGAGAACTGTTCGGTGGTTCTGATGAGTTTTTTCAGTCCGGTTGCTGATTCAGATATTAATTTCACATCATCCATATACATCAGGTGGCTTATACATTCATCTTCGATGTGATATCCATTGTCAGTATTATTCAGTAGCCGGCTAAGCGGGTTTAGTGCCATGCAGAACCACAGCGCACTCAGCGCATCACCCTGAAAAATACCACGCCGGATGTTTACGATGATCTTAGCGTTTTTACCGTTGATGAAGATGTTCGTTTTCCAGTGGGCCATGGCATGTCTCAGGAACTCTACAATACAGGGATCAACCTTATACACAGCTAGAATTTCTATGAGCCAGGAATGCGGGATACTGTCAAAGGCTTTTTGATAGTCGATGAATCCAGTATGTAAGTCTCGTTTTGTTTTCTTCGCCTGTTCTGTAATGACTGAGTCAATTATTAATTGGTCCTTACATCCCTGGCATTGTTTCCGACATCCCTTTTGCTCTTCAGCCAGCAGGTCGTGTAAACTGAGGTGGTCATATATTCTGTTGGCTAAGATGCTCGTTAATAACTTGTATACGGTTGGGAAGCAGGTGATGGGTCTGTATTTAGCGGGGTCAGAGACAGATGGGTTTGATTTTGGAAGCAGGTAGGTTCCCCTCAGTAAGGAATTCTGGCATAAGTTCAGGATTTTCTAGTGTTTGGCTGAGTAGTTCTGCTGTTTTCCATGTATGGATGTTAGTTTCTTATACCAAAAATTCTGAATGCCATCTGGGCCGGCAGCTTTCCAGTTGTGTGTGCCCATTAAAGCATTTTTACCTCCTGCTCGGTTATTTTCTTTGTAGTCATTATCGGTACCTTCTCATGTCTTTTCTTTTCTTGTTTTATCCATTGGCGTTGTTTGTATGAGTGACAGGCTTCTCCCAGATATTTTTCCAGAATGTTTTTATGTCTTCAGTGTTGGGTACATTATTGTTGTTTGGTGCTTGCTTCGTGTTGGGGTTTTGTAAGTTTCTGTAATATAGTCTTTGGTTATTTTGGAAAAGCCTGTTTTCTGTTCTTCTTTGATAGCCTTCTTTATACCTTCTTAATCTGTTGGCATAGACTTTCAATCTTGTTTTCTGATATCCATAATTTCCTTTGCCGTTTTGTTGTTTTTGTCTGTGTATTTTCCTATTATTGTTTTGGCTTTGTTCTCTACCCTCTTGCTGTGTTTGTTTGAGATGTATATTGCGTGAGAATTCCTATTTCCTTTCTGGCTAGATCAATCTTTATTTTTAGTCTTGTTTCCATGGTTGTGTTTGTGTGTTTTGTGTTGGAGATCCCGCTTTATGGATCTTTTGTTTGTGAAGCTCTATGGTTGTAATTGCAGCAGCGTACACAAGGTCAAGAAGTTGTGAGATGTTATCACACATTTCTAATCTTTTTCAAGGGATTTGTCAACCTTGTTTATTATTTTCGTAGTGTGTTTTTTGATTTTTAATTTTGGTATTTTAGATCTTTGCGTTGGGTTCATTCCACTGTACAGTAATATGTTTTTTGTAATGTTTCAAAGGTTACTCGTTCTTCTTATCCTTATTAGCAAGTGTTTCTTGTTCATGTTGTTGTTGTTCATGCTGATGTTGTTCTTCTGTAACTGGTTGCTCATTTGGTGGTGTGGTTACTGTTAGTCCTAGTTCTTCGGCCACTTCATTGCGGATATTTTTAATTGTATTTGGAGGTAATCTTGGTTTGTAAATAACTGTCTTCTTTGATCTAAAACATTTTGTAGTGTTTTTCCTCTCAGTTCCGGGAACTTACGAAGCATTTCTTCATGTAATCGTTGACCATAAGGATTAGTGTTTGATTCCATTTCTGTGATGTAGAGGTACGCGCGGTATAGATGACAGTTCATTTCTTCTGTCCATTTGAATCGCGTTTTCCTTCTACTTTCTTGTCCCTTTGAAATGGGAGCAACTTCTTGCCGCTCAACATTGTCAAGGGCTGGAATATCTATGTTGGGGTCATCGTTAATCGGTGTTTTCCTGTTCCTTGTCCTGGTGGTTTCCATTCGCAGGTCAGCGCCACCTTGTCCACTGGTTGCTGCGCCAGGCTGGGGGTCATTTTGACGTGTCCGAACGGCTGGAGCCTGGTCCTCCGTCACGCCTCGTTGCTTACTTCTAGTATTTACAGCTACTTATTTCACATCTGTTGAGTTGCTAACCCTGCAGACGGTGTTGCTAGAGTTCGCGGGGTTGCATTCCCGAGACCATTAGGCCCTCTTGCGAGACTGGGGTCCGTGGGTTCGTCATATCCAAATAGTCTGTTTTACGAGATTATCCCCTTCGGTTTTATTAATAGCCGCCCTCTCAGGGTCAGACGCTAAGTAAGGAAGTGGATCCTCCGCCGTGCCTGCCGTTGAAACGTATGTTCTCATCCGCCTTACACGCCGTTGTCCCCCTCCTCTTGTGACTCTTTTCCCCCCACCGCGTCACTCAGATTATTATTATTATATTGAATTTCCTCAACTACCTCCACACTTCGGCAGGTTGCCTAGGCGCAGGGTAAATCACCTCCTCTGGGACCTGCGACAGAGGTAGGCTCTGATGCGCGGCGCGGTTGATTTCTTTAAACGGGTTTACGGTAGTTGGTCCTATTTGATAACAGTCCTCGAGTACAAACTATGCACCTTGGAGGTTCCGTTTTAAAATGTCTATTGTTTGTAATGTAATATTTTAGAGTTAACTATACACATTATGTACATATTCACTTTTTTGATGCTGTAATCTCAACAACTTGTTAGATCTAAGACAGTACCTTTCTGAGAATGCGGGCTGTTCCGAGTATTGCTGTTTTTTGGAGCTCACACACATTGTGCTTTCCTGGTATGTTCTTTATATGATGTTTCAGACTGTTCGTCACAAATCCAGTTGCGCCGATAACAATTGGTATTAATACAGCTTTGACTCCCCACATTCTTCGCATTTCTATTAAAAGAGACTTGTACTTCAGAATTTTTTCGGCTTCTTTTTTAACAATGTTTCGGTCTGATGGAACGGCTACATCAATAACATAGCATTCTCGACCTTTACGTATTACAAGGTCTGGTCTATTGGCAGGAACTTCTCTATCCGTAATTACAGGCTGATCAAATAAAATGGTAGTTTTGCCATCATTACTTACTATAACATTTCGTGGTTTGTGTTCATACCACCTCTTCGATTCCATTGAACAGTCATAAAATTTACAAAGTTCGAAGTGAATGGCCGCGCATATTTTATCATGTCTTTCTATATACTCTCTTTCAGCTAAATGAGGACATCCTGCCACTATGTGTTCTATTGTTTCTTCATATCGCTTGCATATTCTGCATCTATTGTCTGTTCCAGTCTTGTGAATCCTTGTTTCGACTGAACGAGTTGTGAGGGCTTGATCTTGGGCGGCTATAATAAGGCTTTCCGTTTCTGATTTTATATTGGCTATCTGTAACCATTATATGAATAATGTTTGTCAATATCCAGCTGGCCCATTTGTCTGTGGAGTTGTCCGTGCATGGGTTTATCTTTCCATTTCTTTCGAGCTCTTCTTTTATGCGTTTTTTTATCTGTACGGGAGATATTTGAAGGGGCCTATGATTGGGTTGGCGTGTCCCATATTTTTCCTCGACGGACATGCCTTTTTTGGTAATAGATGAATGAAGCATTCATCAAAATTCTTGACAATTTCGAGGATATTATTTCCTGTCCTGCTGTGTAAATAGTATGCCATTCTGTACATTGCTGCGTGATACGCTGCTTCTATCTGTCGAAGTCCTCTTCCCCCGTTCTTCCTTGGGGTATACATTCTATCTATATCGGCCTTTGGATGTAGCATTCCATAGATATTTAGCATTTTTCTAGTTTTTCGGTCCATCTCTCTTATTTCCTCTGCTTTCCAGTCAATTACTCCAAAGCTGTATTCCAATACTGGAAGAGTTAGGGAGTTAATTGCATCGATTTTATTTTTACATCCTAGGTCAGACCTTAATATTTTTCGTATTCTAGTTTTATATTCTGTTCTTATTTCTGCTTTTAGATTGTTGTCTTTATACCCTTGTCCTTCTTTAATACCCAAGTATTTGTATGCCTCTCCAGGTTCTAGCGATTTAATGGTTTGCTTTTCGTCTACCTCTATATTATTCATGCTGTGGACCTGGCCTTTTTCAAATCTCGCCACTGCGCATTTTTCCAATCCGAAGGTCATTTTTATATCATTACTAAATTCCTTTACCCTTTCTGTGAGCTTTCGTAATTGGTTCTGGCTTGTACATATGAGTTTAAGATCGTCCATGTATATAAGGTGGTTTATACTTCTATCTGTGTTTTTGATTTTGTAACCTACAGGTAATTGGTTCAGCACTGCACTTAGGGGAGCCATTGCTATACAAAAGAGTATGGGTGAGAAAGAATCACCTTGGTAGATGCCTCGTTTGATTTGCATTTCTCTTGTTTTTATACTGGTTGCATTTGTGTTTAGTTCTAGAGTAGTCTTCCAAGTTGACATTAGTGCTTTGCAAAAGTTTATTACGACTTCTGCCACTCCAATCATTTTCATTGATTCAAGTGACCAGCTGTGTGGAACACTATCAAAGGCCTTCCGATAGTCTATCCAGCCCATATACAGCTTCTTTTTTGTTTAAGGCAGTCTTCGATTACAGCTTTTGAAAGTAGTAGTTGGTCTTTGCATCCGTATGAGTTTTTGCAGCACCCTTTTTGTTCTTGTGGCATTAGATTGTTGAACTCTATATGTTTACTGACTTTCATGGCTAGCATGCCGGTAATGAGCTTATAAATGGTATTAAGGCATGTTATGGGGCGGTAATTCTTTGGCTCTGCTGTGATCTCCGATTTTGGTATCAGCAGTGTTTTGCCTTGTGCAAGCCATTCTGGAATGTATTCAGGATTGTTAATTATTTTGTTTGTTTGTACGACCAGATATGGATGAGTCGACGTTAAATTTTTCCACCAGAAGTTAGGTATATAATCTGGCCGGTTGCTTTCCAGTTCTGCGTTTTCTTGATGGTTTCTTGAAGTTCATCTATATTTATATCTGTCCATTTCATGGGTTCATGTGTTTTTATAGGACACTCTTTTATCCATTCTGCTTTGTAATTATGGGTTTCCTCGATTTCCATTAATCCGCTCCAATACTCTTCTACCATTTTTTGTCTGGATGATTCTGAATTTTAATAGTATTGCCTCTAATCTCTTGATATAATGCTTTCGTATTTTCTCGTATTTTGTATTTTGCTTGTATTGGCTACTTCTTTTTTTGTATCTTTAAGTCTTTGGCTGGTTGCTGATACTTTTTGTTTGAGTTGTTCTATATGAATCTAGATCTTGGTGTTTAATTTTATATTTACTGATTAATGTTCTGGCTTTGTGTGATTCTCTTTTTAAGCCACCTTGCTTAATTTGTACTAGTCTCGATAGGTCTTTCCTATAGTATTCTATTTTTCTGTCGAGTCTTCTCTGCCATGGTGGAATCTGGATCTCCTTTTTGGGTTATTTGTCTGAGCTTGGGGTGGGCGGATTATTTTTCCCGTGACTATCAATGCCGTAGCATATGTGATGCAGTCTATTTTATATATATCTAGTGCATCTTCTTTCTCTAAAATTGTTCCTAAACAGTCGTTTGTGAGCCGTATTATGTCTCTTACCTTTTGAGTAAGTGTTATTTTTTTCAGTTTTAGTCTTTTTTCCATGGGGATCGCTAATATTTCTTTATACTTATCTGTTATTTCTTGAACTAGCAGATATTTCTGCGTATTGCTGCATCTTCCGCTCAGTGGTCGATGTCGTAGCTCTTCTTTGATGTTGTTTTTTCGATTGCTATGTTCTTGTGCTACCGTAGGATTGTTTTTCAGTTCATGTGTTGATCTTTGATGATCATGGGGATCTTGCGATGCTTCTTCCAGTGCTAGTCGACTTTTCGCGTCTTCTTTTATCTGTTCCATTTCATGTGGAGTGAGTTTGTTTGTTCTTATTACGTATCTTCTTTGGTTCTGAAGAATTATTATTATTATTATTATTATTATTATTATTGGAAACTCAAGAGTTGTGTAGGCTAATGAAGTCGTTAAAATCCCCTAATTCTCTTACTATTCATAAATCATGATTCTAAGATTTTTTTCAGAATACTTTTGGTTGCTCTGTTTCTTTTTTACATTTTGCCTTATAGTAATACAGACCAGTTTTAAATTACTGAAGGAGTTCTATTTAGAATAAACATTACTTTCATTATATTCTTGTTACTTCTAAAGCCGGCTTGATTGCACTTAAAAAATCACTATATGTCAAGCATTTTTCTTAGTAATTGCGTCAAAAATTTTTAAACATGGTAGGACTAAAAATTAAATACCCCTATAGGAAGCCTGGCTCCTTCTAAATCCTGCTGAGCATGCCAATATTAAATGGTCTTTCATTCGTAAATTTTTTCTCTTTTGATTCCGGCTGCCTTACGCCTCCCGACAGATTTAGATTCTCATTACTTTCTTAATCTCTGACGAATCTTGTGTTTCCTGATCATCAATAATATACCATGCAGTTATAATCTTCATTCTATGGTGGCACAAATTTGGTAAAAACCTTTTCTTGCCAAAAGTCCGCACACTTTCTTACCATGATTTGCTAACATTCGCAAACGGCAGACTTCACCGGGGATATTTTAGTTCGTGAGTTCAAGCAGCTATCAAAAAACTTGATAATGGGGTGGAAGTTGTAGACTCCGAAACTAATCGTATACAATAAATTGTTGAAAGATTGTGAGTTTTGGGACATTTGATTTCCTATTATCATGAAAAAAGAGGGAAATTCATTTATGGACTTCAGACAGTTTGAGTTTGTTTAATCTACAGACACAGCTTTTAAGTGAAAATTCAGAAGTTGAATGTTATTATTGTATAGTCAAACACATTGAAGTGTACAGCTGGTATTTAGTTGAAGTGACACAATATGTAAATAGATAAGATTTTAATGAAAATTAAAATAATATTACAATAGATTGTTTGCTTATAAAAAATTATAAATAAATAAATTTAGTGGTTATGATTTTCAAAAAGTTTTACAAATTGGAAATACCTTCTGGTGTCTTTACTTTATGACAAACGTCAAAAAATTATTACATAGGTCGGAATGTTGGCATGCCCCAATAGTCCAAAGTAAGTACAAACAACAAAGACAAACCACTCATCATAATTGACTAGACTTCAAACTTAAACATCACAATTCTCTTGAACTTGCACCTGAATTTTTTGATTTATATTCTTTACTTACCAGAACACAAATTGATATGTTCAATATGGGATGCATACTGTATGGCAAAATTTGAATAGGCTTATACAAAATTGAGAAGTAAAAAGAATCTGTTAATAGCAATTATTATGATTGCCAACAACGAAAAGGAACAAATCCATCCGTAACAACTAAGAGAACATTTCAAACACAGGGCAAGTAACTTATCCGTTTAAAAACGGAAGCCAATGCCAACATCGGCTCGGCTTCCCGCTTCAAGTAAAGCAAAAAATATTGTCAATGCCAACATAAACGTACTAGGCAGAAAATTTTCTAACCACGAAGAAAACAGATCTTACTAAAAAAAACAGAAGATGGGAAACTGTCAACTTTCACCTATGCTTTATATCTGCCAATTCAAATTAAGAATGGCAAAAAAAACATTTCTTTAGTTGGATTCTTTACCCTAATTGAGGCAAAAGGAAATGAAATACATTTAAATGATTCGTTATATAACTTTAACATATTTCAGAAAAAGCTGTTATTTCTCGTAGTCGAAATCAGAACACAAACATGGGTTCAGCAAAATTAGTCGGCAGAATTTCAATTCTAGCAGGAAGTACAGCAAGTCCTTCACGGAGCCGGTCTTACAAGACGTAATCCAAGACCGTATTTTTGAAATGATACTCTAGCAGCTACATTGCACAACTGATACCCAACGAACAAACGAGAAGGGTAGTTCGGGCGATACAAAATCAACACATTTTTTTGACGTAAATGTTTTTATCATTAAATAAAAAGTCATTACTAATAGATGTTGTGGGACATCAAATGGCTCATATTGCAATATCCGGTCTGAAAGTAGTTATTTTTAAATAGCAGTACCCAATTTTTACCGTAAATTTCGAAAAAGAAATGAAAAACGAAAAGTTTCTCTTTTTACTTTTTTTCATATCGACACATTTATTCCCCAAAGACTAGCCGGACACCGCACATAGTTCTCGAACAATTAGCCAACTCGAAAACTTTTTTTGAAATAAAGAATCCACCCGAGATATGTCTTTGTCTCAAAATAAAACACTCTGAAACATTTATGTCTCATTTCTGGCAATAACAGAAAATGTTTGTTTATCATTTTTCTTTCGAAATTCATTGTAAAACTTGAGTACTTCTATTAACAAAACAATTTCGGTCGAAAAAGTAATTTCCTGTCTAGACCAGAAGTTATAATATGGATCGGTTAAGGCCTACTTGAAAATCTACAGCTCTGATTACGTTTTTTTTTGTAAAATAATGGAATCCAATCCAGATATTCATTATCGATGTAAAGGATATTATTCACTTTTGAATACAATTACAACAAGTCAGATTAAGAGTCTGAAACGTTTCTATTTTTTGGAATATTTAGCCTGTTTTTCTCAAGTATGGTGTTAATTATCAAACACAAATTTTTACCATATTTCGAGAAATAGATATTTCCTGCCAAACTTGTGAAATTTGGAACATACCGTACATAGGACTTATGAGTTTCCCTGAAACGAGGCAAATCGAACCCCATATTCCCACAGCATAACGCATTCTTTGGAGTCTCTAGTGATTTTCAGTAAAAATTTCCAACCATATATTTAGAATACAAATATATCTTTGGTAAATATCCAACTGTGAAGGTACCCATGTTTATATGTTATATAAGTATGTTTTTTTCTTGGTGATAACTTCATTTAAGTAAACAGAAGTGAAAATAGTACTGGAAATATTTCCGTTAAGATTAATTAAATTGTATTACTAGCAGTTCTAGTTTCTGAACATATCTAAAAATAATTATTTTTTGCAATTTGTTATAGGAAATATCCTCGTTAATTTATTGACGTCCGAATCGAAACTGGATTATGTCGATTGTAACAGAAAAAAATTTGCGAAAGAGGTTCTTCCTGTTATTGTCGATCTCGTATCGGTAAGAGATGCGAAGGAAGAAAGTAAAAGTAACGTAAATCATGTCTGCTGTTGTAACGGTGACGGTAAGTCTCTGAAGAATCTATAGAATCGTTTGCTCTGATAATGATGGTTCGTGAAGGTTATTTGAAGAAAGTGGTTTATAAAAAATCGATTCGATAAAAGCACTTTAGAGATGTGAATTAATTTAACCGAATGGGATGTATGTTAATGAATGAGATATTTCGTGGAATTTTTTAAAGAAACAAACCTGAGCATCAATAATTCAAGCAGTGGGTCATTTCAAGAATGTGTTGGTACCTCGAGCAAAGTTATTCCAATAACTGTCATAATTTGTTCCATTCTTACTTAACATATTCAGTACGCTATTCATTTATTGCAGATGTTCCTTATCTCAAAGTGAAAAATTTTGCAAAATTGACCACTAGTCTACTTACGGTTACTGACCTACTTCCAGAACAGACAACAATCATTTCAACTTACCGTCGTAACCATATTATTGTTAAAATGTTCGCTTTGTAAGTTTTATTGCATTTTTTTATGTTATTCAATAGGTTTGAATCCAATTATTTTAATAGAGTTGAAAAGACGAATTTAAAAATAAATGTGATTTTAAGAAACAAATGTCATTCTGCAAATTTACCATACTTCTGAAGAGGGCTTGAAACTCAAACAAGATCCTAATACTCCTCCTTATGATGATGCTTCACGCTGGTGTTAAACATCAACTATTTTAAATTTTCACCCCGGAAAAAATGCGCAATTTATATGAAGTTTATTCTAACAGGAACATGCCATTTTGTCCATTCTAGTTTTATTACTATGAAGTTCATTGTATAACTGATTTATATTTTTTACATATTTAAGCTTGGGTTTCGCTATTTGCTTTAACCACAGAATTCATTCTCTTAAAGATTTAATGTGGAGAGTTCCATGACCCATTACAAATTTCTGTAACTAGCTCTTACTACTTACTGTACCGCCAATCTCTATCTAAGCTGCAATACAGTGTAATTTTTTTTACTCACGCTTAGCCTTCATCCTGTCGCTGTTTGATGAAATTCCATTCTTCTTCTTAATATACCATGCAGGTTCCTGCGTAGAAGTTCATCGTCTTATTTTTCTCTATACATCGCAGCATTTTGTAAATATCGGTGGTCCATTATCCCGTCCATTGGCGAATATTTCTAAGCAAAAATGTTTTATCAGCTCGACTTTATCTTGTAGAATAAGACACTCAAGCGGTGTCATCTGCATATCAAATGTTATTTGTGAGCGTTCCGTTTACTCTTATGCCAACTAAGCTGCCAGAGGCTATTTCTATAAATGCTCCGTCTATATATGAGATAAACAAAATTGTAGACAAAGTGCATTCCTGCCTGAGACCTTTTTTTATTCCAAGCGCTTGTGTTGTTCCCGAATTGTTTAATGGAATATCTGCCCTTTGATTCCAGTAATAGCAGAGATAAGTCATATGTGTTTTCCACTTCGACCCAGATCGGTAAGATGCGAAATGAGTAGACGTTGTGAAATGCTTTTTCATAGTTGATGAAGCATATGAGGACATTGCAAAATGCATGTATCTTCTCTGGTTCCGCTCTCTTCCTCGCGTTTTTACATAGTCTTGTGTGTAGAACACCAAAAAGTGTTTTAGGGGATGACTCATTAGGCTAAGGAGGCAATAATTTTTCCATTAAGTGTTTTCGGCATTGTGATAAAAGTAAAGCGGAACCGATGTTCAGAAAAATAACCTGTATCACAAATGTTATCAAAGAGTTTTGTTATCTTTTCTATTTTTCGTTCAGTTATTAAGTGAAAAGCTTTGGAGTATATATTATCACGTCCTATTGTTTTATTGACATGTATTCAGCTTTTAACATACTTGTTCCTATTTAAGATCTACTTACTTCAGCTCGAGGGTTTTCCGGCCTATCATTAAAAATACTAGCTGTATATGTCTTTCAGTTTTTCAATATATTTTCAGTTTTATTGTTATCTTATAGCGTTCGCTTCTGACGAAGTCTGTTGGTCTTTTCTTGAATAACCGAGCAATTTATTTGTGAAGATTGAAGCTCACTCCAAGACGATTCTTATTTTCTGCTTGTATAAATCTTTTAATTAGCCATCATTCCTTGCGATTCTACCTTTCTTTAGATGTGACAATGGTGAAGTTAGTGGAAGCCATAACTGTTTTTCATACAATTAGCTGACTGTGTTCATACCGTGCTATTCTTAACAGCTGATGTGCTGTATCTGCTCATTCCAATGTTGGTTTTTGTATTGCTGAAACGTTCTGTTGAACCATTACATCACAAGATTTGGGTGTAATGTGAGTGTGTAAATCTCGTAAAACAAAATAATTTAGAAGTTTCTTAAAAATATTATGCAGGTTCGAAATGTGGTTCCAGAGGCACCCCAAATTGGCTGAACAACCACTCTACCAGCCGCTTAATTGGAAATGGCAAATGCATTGGGCTACTTACAGACAAAAATCCTACGTTGCATCGCTTAATTTTTCCCAGTATACAGCTCTTTGGTCTTTTACTGGGCTGCACAAATGTCACATTTAACACATTAGGCTACAGTAGGCCATAGTATTTCACCATTGACTAAAAATCTTGTTTTGTACCCCCATAAGGATTGCGCGTAGCTTTTGTGGAGAAACTCGTTGGGATTTAGTGTTGTCTTATAGTTTACTTGTAAAATGATATTTGTGGTTATGACCCACAGCTATCACTTTTCCTACTACTTAGAGAACCCAACACTGGAATATTTTGATTCTCTTCAACTTGGATCTGGGGCAAGGCGACCGCAACATCATTATTTCTGGAATATATGTCCAGACTCAACATGCCACGTTCACTTGAATACACCAAAATAGGGCGAACATAAAACGTCATATTATTCGTCAAATTAGATCTCATTGTTCGTCATTGATGTATTGGCAATTCATTATTCAACATTCTGTTTTTCATTCAATTATTTTATTAAATATAAGTTTATTTGTTGTCAGACTAAAATGTTTTGTATCTCCCTGATCAATTCTGGACAATTCTTCGTACAACTACCTGTTAGTATTTTGGAAAATGTCTCTGTTTATCCATAAAATGTTCGCCTTTTGTCTTATAGCAATTAATTGAATGAATAATTAGTTTATCTATCCGAACTTCTGACACCAATTATTCGGAATTGGTTCACAATAATGAACTAATAATTTATTCCACCAACAAATTTACACACTCCAAATGAACTACAAACTTGCAACAAAGACGTTTCAACTCTAACCGAAATTCTCGAACCACAATGCAAGTTTTTATTTTTTCTGAGTTCTTTGGGAATAACACCACATAAACTTGAATGTCTGTATATTTCAAAAGTTCCAGGTCTAAATCAGACCCCGTTTTCAATGATATTAACACAAAATGAACAAGAAATTAAAAAATTAAAAGGATTCGCAATGACAAATATCGTAATCACAATTTGACATTGACGAACTAACTCTTTTACTAGTTGTATTCTTGAGTACGTTTTAATCACTACATATTACGGGAATAATGGTCGTTCTATTATTACACAATTTTAGTATTCACAACTCTGGTCCCTTCGTTAACCTAAAAAATATATAATGGTGATGAAGTATACCTTTACCTTTACTTTACCTGTAAAATGAGGTAACAAGGAAACATACTGGAAATAGACGGACTGAGAATTATAATGATACTAATTAGTTACAATAACAATTATAATTCGTTTCAACTTAAATTAACTAGAAAATATTTGATTATAAAAAGTTATCTATAATCTTTTTACTATTGAAAAAAATTAAGAATGACTTACTATTTATACCATAAACCGTGAAAGTACTTCCTATCATGATACCGTGATGAGGCACTCCTATTAATTTAATGATTTTTAAATTAATTTTATATTAATATTAAATTGACGTATTTTACCGAAATTAAATTCAGTCATTCAATCAGCAATGGTTACATCAAAATATTATTCTAGAATAGTTTATCATTGCATTTAAGCAAAAACTAACCACATGAACCTTTTTGTTCATCCTACATCGATACTAATATATAAAGATATAAAATTCGCTCATTTTGTTTATTTGTAAGTTTGTAGGTTGTAATCACTGAAAGTACTGAAGCGATTTTAAAAATTGTTTCAGCAATTGAAAGCTACACTCTCCATTAGTAACATAGACAGTGCTTAGTTTAGATAAAATGTTTAATTGCTAAATGGTGGCAACCCCATTGCCTCCATTGCCCTCCATTCTAAAATTCTTTGTAGAACTCTACAAAGCTGTGGTCAATCTCTGACTCCTAGTTTTAGTATGGTGTATTCAAATTTGCAGCATCTTAATCACTGTGTAGATGGTCAATGTGAAAAATGGCCTAATTAACAGAAACGTTTTTGGATTCAGGTAACTATTTAATTTTCATACCTCGCTTTGTACGCACAAAGTACAAAGTACAAAGGAATGACACCTCGAAGAGAGTAATCAATATTTCTGACAGGTGAAGTAACCTGAAAAATTTTATCGTGACATTCTGTCCTAGGAGTTGAGAGAGAACAGCAATTACACGGAACGGCTCCAGATTCGGAACCTCTGTGTACTGATTCTCTCGAAAATCCTAGATGTCGGTCTTACATCTCGCGTCTTCAAATCTAATGTTCAGAAGTTGTCAAATTTTTCTTAATATGTACCTTCATAAGAAATGTTTGTATTCTTTCTTATGTACAGGGCTGGGCTATTTAATCATAGCATGTTAATTTATAACTCTGCTTTGGTGTATATTTCATGTGAGAAAAAGTAAACAATGACAAATAGATAGAATGGCAGAATAACTCTAAATCACAAAGACCCAGAAGTGCTTTTGACAGGTGAAGATGATGACTAAAGTATTTATTGCTGTGTGAAATTTAAACACATTTCCTCAAATGAGGAAAACTCTATAATTTGCCAGAACCACCAGAAAATGACAACAATAACGTTATCACAGAGCAGAAAAAACAAAAACATTTTCCAACATTCCAGCTTTTTTGCTAAGGTGAAATCCAGTATACGGATATACATGTGCTTGGTTTCAATTGCATCATGATGCATGTGAGACTTTCACTTATTAGAACACCTTCTATTCCGTCTAGGTAAACGGAACCATCTATGCCGAGATACCCTGACCACCCTGGCACCAAACCGACTTGATCTATATAATTCACCCAGTCATAAACAACGCTCCACATGTGTGTTAATTCTCTTTTTTTTCTTTCACAACATCCATAACATTCTAACCGGATCTCCCCAGTCCTTTAGCTGTTTTTCTTTTTGTTTACCCTCAATAGTAGCGCCAAATCGTACTCATAGGCCTTTAACTTAAATACTGGGTCAAGATTGTATTTCCATAATGTAGGACCCAGCACTGAACACTACGGCATTCCCTGAAGTACCAGCGTCTTTCCCCGACTCGATCGTTTTATCACTCACACCCATGGAGTTTTTTTCTTGGTGATTTTAGTATTTATTTAAATCTACCTTAACGGTTTTATTTTGTATTTGTTTCTATTTTGTAGCAAACAATTAAAATGGATTCTGGTCAAATGTTGGTGATTACACTGCCAAAGGCTGAATTAAGAAAAAGTCACTAGTAGTAAATACTTATAGACTATTGACGTAAACGAACTAATTACTGACGTTAACTAAGCGAAATATTGTAAGTGAGGATTTACCGCATTAATGCATGTAAGTAAAATGTAGGTACCAAAATAATCAATACTTAAAAGTAGCGATAAAGTCCCAGTGATCTTAGTAGTTATTGTGAAATGCAGAAACTGTAAAATCGAAATATACAATATGTATGAATTACATATATTTAAAAAAAATTTTTGGCTATAAAAAGTTCAATATACCTGCTATTCATAGCCTTTAATAAATTCAAATTTTAATCCGACAAAAACTATAAATATTCAGCACGCATGGAGAAATTTAAGATCTTATTAACTTATTCGGTGTAAAAGACGCTAAAACAGTATGTTAACCAATTTTCTAAAGGAAGATTCATCAACCATATGGTGAATAGAATTAACACTAATTTAAAATAGCATTTGTTGGCAAATTTTGTGCGATTATGCCTTTTACAATTTCAAAAAGTAACAACACATTAAAATGGGCATAATAAACTATCCATATGAGGACACAACTAATTTGTCTTCTGCCAACATGGGATAACTAAGGTCAGGTTCAAGCGATAAAATTCCTTAAGAAATCTTGTACTGATAATAATTCTACATTCATCTACTTTTGAATGAAAGAGAAAAACACAGATACATAGGTAAATTGCACAATACTATTAATATATTGAAACTCAAAGTGATTTATCACATAATCATGCCGATTTTCACTACGTCAGTGAATAGTGTATGTTCATAGTTCATCCCGACATTGACCATAAA